>OX411547.1:28147113-28747113 GCA_948146395.1 Fragum whitleyi | reverse complement strand
GGACGAGTACTTACGTTGCTGGGTTTCAAGGAGGGTTACATTCCTACCAAGGTTTTGAATCATTACCTGTTCCCAGCTTATGTATACTTTCAGGATCTAATTCAGAAAAGAATTTAAGACTGTTTAACCCTTTCCTGTTTTACAAAATTTTGGACCTGTCCAAATTCAAAGGTTTTGCAGACGAAAATTTAAAGTGGGTTTAATTTGAAAAATAACCATTCAGAAGGGTAGAAAATAGTGTGGAAAAAGAAGAAATTGCTTGTCAGAAGCAATTTCTTCTTTTTCAACAATGTTTTCTCAATCATAAAATCACATAAGTTTCCCTTCTATGAAAATGTTTAGACAAAATCATGGAACATAACGGAGGTCAGCAGTCATATCACTAAAAATAAGTGTTTTTGTTTCAATGTGTCTATTGAAAGCACAGAGGTACAGATAAAAGGGGGTAAGGCCAGTTTAAAATCTCTCTTTCTGAATAAAACCCTATATTGTGGGTACTCATTTCAATCAGCTTGACAAGATAATTCAAAAGAGTACTGATAACATAGGTTTGTGCTACTTTTTTTTAAGTACTTTAATCTTAAATCCAAAATTCCCCCCTCTAGATCTGTTAATTGGACATAGAGGGGATAAATGTGTGTGTGGGTGTGTGGTGTAGATATTCTATTTATCAAACTGAGTTGTCAAAAATATTGTCATAAACCATATCAGCCAGTGTGTGACATTTCCAACAATTTCCCATGTTCGTATAGCAAAGCCCCTGGTCAGCCTGTGCATCCACACAGGCTGACCAGAGTCTTTACTATGTGCTCTGGTAATAAATAAGGTCCTAACCCTTCTTCAGAGGATCAGCAAATATTTTCATTGCATTGTGTTGCTGTCCAGGTTGTTTAATGTCTGTTCATCACACACACTTGAAATTGTTGGAAATGTAATGCATTGTCTCATATTGTGGATATTTATTTGATTTGTTTGTTTGCACTATGGCTTATCCACCTATTCATGGTTTCTCACACCAGTACAGCCACATTTTTAGCTCGGCTGTTTTCGGAGAAAACCTGAGGTATTGCTATAGCCTCCGTGTCGTTGTCGTTGTCGTCATCGTCGTCGTGCGAAAACTTTGACATTTTGTTATATCTCTGGTTCTACTGAAGGCATTCACTTGAAACTTGGCACACATGTTCACCATCAAAAGAGCAACCTATACTATCAAGGGGGATAACTCTAGATGCATTTTGTGCAAATTATGCCCCTTTTTCGACTTAGATTTTTTCTCACCATCCAGCACTCAACAGCCGAGCGTAGGCACCCGTAGGCGGTGCTCTTGTTAGAGCTACCAGCTGCCCATCCCACTAAGGTATACTATTTATCAATCTGGCTGAGAGAAATCTTCTAAACATTTTGAGACTCGAAAAAATTTGAAGTGTACACATATTTTTCAAAAGAGCATAAACAAATATTTAAGTTACATGTAACAAGATTTTCTCTTTTCCATTTCAGCCCTTCAGTGGTATTTATGTCAGTAATTATGAAAAAGGTGTATATAATTGTGTGTGTTGTGGAGCCACTTTGTTTGGGTAAGCTTACAGGACTCTAGAGAGAGTTTGTTTGTTTGAATGGGTTTTACGCCATTTTCAACAATTTTGCAGTTATATTGCAGCAGCCGGAGCACCTAATAATGGATATCTGGTATTTCTTACACCTCTACTACCATTACACTCTTTCCTAGCTTCTGACTGTTATCTCACAAAGGTTTACGAATAGCTACCCATTGGTGAGAGACAAACGTCGGAAAGGATATTTGCAGCCACCAGGGATAGAACTCTAGAGTGAGGGAATGATTTCAGATTTGATAATTTCTATACTTTACCCTATGTTGTAGGTTCTCATTGGCATTGTCTCATTGAGACAATGCCAATGAGTACCCACAGCTTAGGGTTTGATCAATCCGCAGAAATAGATTTTGATCATTACGCCCTCTTGTCTGGCATGTGAATAAACTGAAAGTTTCAGAATATTTTCACTAATGCTTTTTTGCCTGTCAATCCAAATGTGGCTGGCAGGGCTGATAACGTTTAATGTGTCGTGCAAAATCTTCGAAGATAGATAGGAAAATGGACTAAATCAAACAGAAGTTTACAAAGAGTTTTCAAGTATATAGAACATAATCAACTGGTTATGTGTTATTTGAAAAATATTTCATTATAATGTGATATGTGTAAACAAAAAAAGAGTCTTTAGGATATACACTCAAGTTAATCAGTGCCATTTTACACATATGTAGGTTTTATTCAGATCTTTTTGAGCTAAATTTTATCCTGTTTGTACACCATTCATGAAATTCTCATAATTTGAGGATTTTTTAAAGGAGAAAAGTAGATCTTTGAATTATTTCTTATTTTCAGGTCAATAATAAAAGCAACATTACAACATTCTTTCTTTTTTACTTGCTGCTTCCTGTTTCATAGCTTATGTAGAGTCCTATTGGACTTAAAACCCTGTATTATACTGTATTTCCTCTAATAATGGCATCCTCCCTAATAGTAGCACCCCTACACTTTTTACTAAGAAAACCAACTTCAAATGCCTAAATTTTATGAACTTTTTGAGACTTCTTCTTTAATTTGAGATGAACTTCCCCTAAACAATCATTTATATGATTGTTTGGAGGAAATTTACCTCAAATTAAAGGGAAAAGGGTCTAAAATACACCAATTTTAATGATTTTTTTAATTCAGAAAATGCACACTAAATAAAAGCTCTCTGACCATGTTATGTATAGCTCCCAGGAAATTCATAAAATGCACATTAAGTAAAAGTTCTCTGACCAATGTTATGTATAGCTCCCAGGAGCATTTACATTTATCGTAGGAGAAATACGGTAACTGTATTCTACATTAGCCATGGGATCCCTACAGCGAGTAAAAAAAAGAATGTTGTAATATTCCACATTAATCTTTATGAAGATCATCTTGGTTAATATTCAATCAGGATAAAAGTAAGTCATTGCTTATTTTCAAAAAAAGTTTTTGTTAGAATAACAAATGTAGGACAGAATTTGAACACTTATCAATTTTTTTAGTAACTAATTTTTCATCAGCTTATATCAAACTTTTTTTCTGTGAAGTCTTTTTACAGCTTTTCATATTTTGAGTTTTGAATGATTCATTTGATGCATCTGAGGTTTGCTTTAAAGGAATATGATTTTTAAGAATCTACAGATAAGGAAATCTAGCCCAAAAAGAACACTCTTCAGATCTGATCTAATCATTATACCCCCCACCTACGAAGTAGAGGGGGGTATATTGGTTTCACCATGTCTGTCTGTCCGTCCATCTGTCCATCCAGCCATCTGTCCATCCATCCGTCCATAGACCTTTTCGTTTCCGGACTCTAACTCAAGAGCCATATGACCTACAATCATGAAACTTTATACAAATGTTCCTTATGACCCAAGGAAGTGCCCTATTGTTTTTGGGTCAAGTAGGTCAAAGGTCAAGGTCACAGTCAGCCTTTGTTTAATTTTTGTTTCCGGACTAACTCAAGAACCAAGTGGTCTTCAATCATGAAACTCTATACAAATGTTCCTTATGACCCAAGGAAGTGCCCTATTGTTTTTGGGTTACATAGGTCAAAGGTCAAGGTCACTGTAAATTTTTACTCAATTTTCGTTTCCGGACTCTAACTCGAGAACCAAGTGACCTACAAGCATGAAACTTTATGCAAATATTCTTTATGATCCAAGGAAGTGTCCTATCGTTTTTGGGTCATATAGGTCAAAGGTCAAGGTCACAGTCAATTTTGTTCATTTTCATTTCTGGACTCTAACCCAAAAACCAAGCGACCTAGAATCATGAAACTTCATGCAAATGCTACATATGACCTCAATATTAGTTACAAACACATCCTGCACTAACAGCACTTGCATTCTGACAAAGCGCTTGTGGGGGGTATTAGTCCGCTCTGCAACAGTTCTAGTTAATTTTATTTGTCAGATTTTCTTATTTCTGTATTATTGAAGGCTAAGGATTTTGATAGTAAGTCAAGTTGTATTAAGCCCAGGTCTAACCTTTCATCCTAAACCCAGAATATTCCTGCTTTGACAGGAAGCATAGATGAAGATTTTGTGAGGTCTGATATTAGTCTATACTACTTAATTTTCAATTTTAAACCAGAAAAGTAAAACAATATTGAAAATTTTCAAAATAAATACCAACTTCCAATTAAAGTGTCAAGCACTTTTAGTGCTATGATTTCATTGCAATTTTGTTGATTTTGCTAAATAAGCTATATTCATCGTGACACCCTTAAGGTAGTGGACTTCTAATAGTTCCACAATATTTTGGAAGTAATGAACTTAACAGCTAGTGTTAATTGAGGTTTCCTAATGATTTCATTAGGAAACCTTTTTCAACATTGTGAAAGATCAAAAGTTCCAAAATGTTGCAGATTTATTAAAGGTCCACCGCCTTGAAAACTAAAGAACATAATGTGGTCTTGGATAACCAAGCAAGTTGAAAAAGTTTTACATCAGAAAACAACAATCTATGACAAAGATCTGGTAATGGACATTAGTTTGTTTTGTATCAGTTTAACCTCTGTCATGCTGCAACCTGGTATAGTCCTGCCTTGACAGGAGGTATAGACAAAGTTCAGTCTGCACATATATGGACAGTCTGATCTTAGTATATTCCCCCTGAATACTTTTATTTAAACAAGAAGAATTTGAAAAATACATTTTCGAAAGAAATCTAACAATTGGAGCATTTAGTGCCTTTAGCACTTTGAATTTAACACAATTTTACCAGAGCTGCAGATAGAGGGGGTGTTTTGGATTTCAAATGAAATTCTTTCAGAAATACTTGCATAAATCCTATATTGTGGATAGTCATTGGAATTGTCTCGTTGCAGTTTCAATGAGTATCCACAATATAGGGTTCAAATGAGAAATAAAGATTTTAGACTTGAAATACCCCCTCTTATCTGTACCTCTGATTTCACCAAGGATTTTGTTCAGCATGACAAGGGCTAAGCTTCTTGATTTCAGGTCAAATTCCAAATATGACTCAGGAACAGGGTGGCCATCTTTTTACTCTGCATATGAGGTAGATAAGGGAGTAACAAATGTAATAGAGAGACCAGAAAACAGTTTTGAGAGAATAACTGGCTCTATCAGAACTGAAGTCATCTGTAAAAAAGTAAGTTAATAAAATTTGCCTGTGAGGGACATTTGCAACGATTTGACATGTGCTTAAGGTGAATACATTGACAGTGAAGAGGTCAAAACATTAAAATATGTTGATAATAAGTATATATTTTTGGTCATGTTGATTGATGCTTTTTGCTCCTTCCTTTCTCTATAAATGATTCATTAGAAATGTGACTTGTCACACAAATAGGGACCATCCGGGAATTCTATAAAATGAATTATTGAAAAAGAGATTTGATCCACCATAGATCAACCATAAGTTGCATTGCAAAAATTCTTTCACTGGAAGATAGATTGATCATTCTAGATTCAGAAAATATGTATGGTGCAAAAAGTTTGGTCCCTTGTCAGTCTGCACAGTCTGTGCAGTCTGAAAAGGGTCAACACTTTATGCACTACCCAGATGGTCCCTTTTGGTATGACAGGTCACAAATAAATTTTGCAGCAATGTCAAGATGCAGCATTGAAAACTGAAGTGGACAATGTGACCCTGACAGAAAATTTTAGAGGTCAAAATAGGGTATTTTCAGATTTTTGAGGGTCGAAAACACATCTTTGGATAAACGGTCAAGCATGAGTCCTGAAATAGGAATCATGATACAATATATACTGTCAAACCTGTCTAGGCGGCCACCTGTATTCAGCAAGCAACCTATCTTAAGCAAACGGCCAATGACTTCCCAAATGACCCAATTAGACTGATATAAACCTGTATTAAGCAAGCACCTGTCTACTGCAAGCATTTTTTTTAATGTCCCCTTGTGTACTTGCTTAGGACAGGTTTGACTGTATAGAAATTAAGGGTATAATTTTGGTTTTCATTGAAGTATGAAAGTAAACAAAATCAAATCAAATGACTGTTTTATATTGTTTCACACCTTCATACTATATGATAAGAATTTTGATAAATGCCTCTATGTAATTGTGTTGGATTTCATTTCATTTCAGTGTGATTCTCACCTGGGCCATGTGTTTGAGGATGGTCCCCCACCCACTGGAAAACGATACTGTATCAACAGTGTGGCTTTAGAGTTCAAGGGAGAAGATGACTGATTTCACACAGATCTCATACGCCCAATGTTGCCAATTAGCCAGACTCCACCTATCACATCAAACCAGATAAAATGAGATTTTTTTTCAAAATGCTCAGGAATTTAAAAGACATCACACAATACAACAGATTTTGTATTAATCCTTGTCATGCAAAACTTGGAACTTACTTGTTTTGGCATAAGACATAAACCAAGATCAGCCTGCATGGATGAGCAGTCTTATCAAAGTATATACTACATGTTTGTTTGTTATAAAGCTAGAATTTATTACAAACTAATACATAAAAGGAATATGTACCAACAGTGAAATGGTCAAAAGTTCGAATAAATTGCTGTTCTGGGGGCACTTGTGTTTAACAAACACATTTTTTTTAGCTCACCTGAGCACGAAGTGCTCAAGGTGAGCTTTTGTGGTTAGGTGGATGTCCGTCGTCCGTCGTTCGTCGTCCGTCGTGTGTCGTGTGTCGTCCGTCGTGTGTCGTCAACATTTACCTTGTATGCACTCTAGAGGCCACATTTTTTGCCCAATCAACCTGAAATTTGGTCAGAATGATTGTCTTGATAAAATCTCGGACAAGTTCGAAATTGGGTCAAGTGGGGTCAAAAACTAGGTCACAGGGTCAAATCTTAGAAAAACCTTGTATGCACTCTAGAGGCCACATTTTTTGCCCAATCAATCTAAAATTTGGTCAGAATGAATGTCTTGATAAAATCTCGGACGAGTTCGAAATTGGGTCAAGTGGGGTCAAAAACTAGGTCACAGGGTCAAATCTTAGAAAAACCTTGTATGCACTCTAGAGGCCATATTTTTTGCCCAATCAACCTGAAATTTAGCCTGAATGATTGTTTTGATAAAATCTCGGACAACTTTGAAATTGGGTCAAGTGGGGTCAAAAACTAGGTCACAGGGTCAAATATTAGAAAAACCTTGTATGCACCCTAGAGGCCACATTTTTTGCCCAATCAACCTGAAATTTGGTCAGAATGATTGTCTTGATAAAATCTTGGACAAGTTTAAAATTAGGTCAAGTGGGGTCACAAACTTGGTCATGGGGTCAAATCTTAGAAAAACCTTGTATGCACCCTAGAGGCCACTTTTTTTGCTCAATCGACCTGAAATTTGGTCAAAATAATTGTGTTGATAAAATCTCGGACGAGTTCGAAATTTGGTCAAGTGGGGTCAAAAACTAGGTCACAGGGTCAAATCTTAGAAAAACCTTGTATGCACTCTAGAGGCCATATTTTTTGCCCAATCAACCTGAAATTTAGCCTGAATGATTGTCTTGATAAAATCTCGGACAAGTTCGAAATTGGGTCAAGTGGGGTCAAAAACTAGGTCACAGGGTCAAATCTTAGAAAAACCTTGTATGCACTCTAGAAGCCATATTTATTGCCCAATCACCCCGAAATTTGGTCCGAATGATTGTCTTGATAAAATCTCAGACAAGTTTAAAATTGGGTCAAGTTGGGTCAAAAATGAGGTCACGGGGTCAAATATTAGAAAAACCTTGTAGACACTCTAGAAGCCAAATTTATTGCCCAATCAACCCGAAATTTGATCAGAATGATTGTCTTGATGAAATCTTGGACAAGTTCGAAATTGGGTCAAGTGGGGTCAAATATGAGGTCACAGGGTCAAATATTAGAAAAACCTTGTAGACACTCTAGAAGCCATATTTTTTGCCGGATCAACCTGAAAATTGGTCAGAATGATCATCTTGATGAAATCTAGGTCAAGTTTGAAATTGGGTCAAGTGGGATCAAAAATGAGGTCACAGGGTCATATCTTAGAAAAACCTTGTAATGAGTGTAGAGGCATCATTTTTTGCCCAATCGACCTGAAATTTGGTAAGAATTCATTATCCTTTCTAAATCTACTTTAAACAATTTTTGACAGTTCATTCAGGTGAGCGATTTAGGGCCACTATGGCCCTCTTGTTCTTTTAAAATGTGCTTCTTAAAGCACATTAAGCATCATCCTAGGGTCAATAATTTGATTTCAAATGAAGAGAAAAAAATCTAATATTCCTCAATACAGAATATTCACTCAATCACATTGCTTCTAAATTCAAATTTAAGGCCCTAGAACATGGATTGATCATGTTTTTTTCTAACCAGAAATACAGATAAGAGGGGCTATTTCTAGTCTTAAATCTTGATTTCTCATTAAAAATTTCTCGGTGATTCCAATGAGTTTCTACAATATAGGATTTTTGCAAGTGTTGTTGAAATATTTGAATTTAAAATTGAAAATACTTCCTCTATCTGTAACTCTACTAACCACCCTAATATTGTGCCATTGATGTATATGTGGTCCACCTAGCCTGTTTTTAAAAAACATCAAGTGAACCTGTGTGTGATATTTCCAACAATTTCAAATGTGGGCAAAGATAAAACTCTGGCCAGACTGTGCATTTGCACAGTCAGGCCAGAGTCTTCAATATGCCATTTGTAGATAAATAATGTATTTAAGTGTCTGAAGACAGTTAAGCAATCTACTAATTACACTTTGTAAATGTGTAGGCTGCTAAATGTTTGCACCTCACGCAGAAGTCAAATTGTTGGAAATGTAACACAGGCTCAAGTATTGTCACTCCTCCCACCCCCTGTCAGTGTTCCCACCATCTCTTAAATCTCAGAGTAAATATATAATACATACTAAGTGTTTTGTATGAAATAAAATATCTAACGAGGTTGGGAGAATTGATAATTGTTGAGGCTCTGCCGAGACAATTGTCAATTCTCACAACCAAGTTAGATATTTTTTTCATACAATACACTTAGTACGTATTATATTTATCTTATAACCTCTATTTTTTCTTGTTTTTGTCGATGTTTCTAACTGAAATGCAAGCTTCTAAAAATAACCGCATTATATCAATGTTCATACATCATTTGTATAGTTATAAGATAAAATCTGATGTTTTGCAGCATGCTTGTGGTTCTTTGCAAGTTTTGAGTACATGCTTTAACTCTGGTATAAATTCAGTGGAAGAGGTGGTGTTGAGAAGCCTGCTCATTAATAGCAACAAGAGTTGTCAGCGGACAACATAGCTCGCCCAAACAGCAGCTTGTCACAAACAGCGCTTGACCGAAGACCGAAGTTCAAAGTGGTTTTTTTCAATGTTAAAGTCCATGATCTAATATATATCTGTTTGAGTAGTAATTAAGAAATATAAAAACTTTTTTGTTTTAATGGCATGTATAAGGTTAGGGTAAAGTGAAAGCCTACAAGCAGATGAGGTTGCCAATGGAATTTCTTTGTATCAAACATGAAGTTTTTCTTTAAGATTTTTCTAAGTCCACTAAAGGTCAAGATCAAGGTCAAATTGTGAAGGACCTTGGTCTGTGTAGAAGCCTATCACCTAGTGAGTATGTGTATGAAGTAATAATGTCCCTGAGTAAAGCATTTAGAAAATATAAGCAAGGTTAAATTTTTGGTTAAAGTTTTTCAGTTTAAGTTTTTCCAAGTCCATAAAAGGTCAAGGTCAAGGTCAAATTGTCAAGGCCCTTGATTTCTGGTGAAAGCCTTCCATCTGGTGACTATGTATATGAAGTAATGATGTCCCTAGGTTAAAGCATTCAGAAAATATAAGCAAGGTTAAAGTTTTTGGTAAAAGAATTTCAGTTTAAGTATTTCTAAGTTCATAAAAGGTCAAGGTCAAATTATCAAGGACATTGATCTCTCACAAAAGCCTATCACCTAATGAGTATGTATATGAAGTAATGATGTCCCTAGCTTAAAGTATTTAGAAAATAATAAGCAAGGTTAAAGTTTTTGGTTAAAGTTTTCAGTTAAAGTTTTTCTAAGTCCACAAATGGTAAAGGTCAAGGTCAAATTGTGAAGGACCTTGGTCTCTCGTGAAAGCCTATCACCTGGTGAGTATATATATGAAGCTATGATGTCCCTAGGTTTGAGCATTAAAAAAATATATGCAAGGTTAAAGTTTTTGGTTAAAGTTTTTTGGTTAAAGTTTTTCTAAGTCCACAAAGGGTCAAGGTCAAATTGTCAAGGACCTTTGTCTATGGTGAAAGCCTATCACCTAATGTGTGTGCATATGAAGTAATGATGTCTCTAGTTGAAAGCGTACAGAAAATATAAGCAAGGTTAAAGTTTTTTTGGTTAAAGTTTTTAGCTCACCTGAGCACGAAGTGCTCAAGGGAGCTATTGTGATCGATCGTTGTCCAGCTGTCCGTCTGTCCGTCACGGCGTCAACTTTTTCTTTAAACGACATCTCCTCCTAAACTTATGGGTCAAAATCAACCAAACTTGGCAGAAATATTCCTTGGGTGGTCCCTTATGAAAATTGCTCAAACGGAAAGGATCCGTGCCATATCACGGGAAAAGGGGCCTTAATGACAAATTTCTTGTTTTCACTCTAGAAGCCACAAATATAGTCCAATCTTCATGAAACTTGGTCAGAATGTTTGTTAGGTCATGAGGATGAAGTCTATTGAAAATGGGAAGGATCCGTGCCATTTCACAGGAAAAGGCGCCTTAATGACAATTTTGTCAACAATATCTTTAAACGACATCTCCTCCTGAACTTATGGGTCAAAATCAACCAAACTTGGCAGAAATATTCCTTGGGTGGTCCCTTATGAAAATTGCTCAAACGGAAAGGATCCGTGCCATATCACAGGAAAAGGGGCCTTAATGACAAATTTCTTGTTTTCACTCTAGAAGCCAGAAATATGGTCCAATCTTCATGAAACTTGGTCAGAATCTTTGTTAGGCAATGAGGATGAAGTCTTTTGAAAATGGGAAGGATCCGTGCCATTTCACAGGAAAAGGCGCCTTAATGACAATTTTGTCAACAATATCTTTAAATGACATCTCCTCCTTAACTTATGGGTCAAAATCAACCAAACTTGGCAGAAATATTCCTTGGGTGGTCCCTTATGAAAATTGCTCAAATGGAAAGGATCTGTGCCATATCACGGGAAAAGGGGCCTAAATGACAAATTTCTTGTTTTCACTCTAGAAGCCACAAATATAGTCCAATCTTCATGAAACTTGGTCAGAATGTTTGTAAGGTCAAGAGAATGAAGTCTATTGAAAATGGGAAGGATCCGTGCCATTTCACAGGAAAAGGCGCCTTAATGACAATTTTGTCAACAATATCTTTAAACGACATCTCCTCCTAAACTTATGGGTCAAAATCAACCAAACTTGGCAGAAATATTCCTTGGGTGGTCCCTTATCAAAATTGCTCAAATAGAAAGGATCCGTGCCATTTCACGGGAAAAGGGGCCTTAATGACAAATTTCTTGTTTTCACTCTAGAAGCCACAAATATGGTCCAATCTTCATGAAACTTGGTCAGAATGTTTGTTAGGTCATGAGGATGAAGTCTATTGAAAATGGGAAGGATCCGTGCCATTTCACAGGAAAAGGCGCCTTAATGACAATTTTGTCAACAATATCTTTAAACGACATCTCCTCCTGAACTTATGGGTCAAAATCAACCAAACTTGGCAGAAATATTCCTTGGGTGGTCCCTTATGAAAATTGCTCAAATGGAAAGGATCCGTGCCATATCACGGGAAAAGGGGCCTAAATGACAAATTTCTTGTTTTCACTCTAGAAGCCACAAATATAGTCCAATCTTCATGAAACTTGGTCAGAATGTTTGTTAGGTCAAGAGGATGAAGTCTATTGAAAATGGGAAGGATCCGTGCCATTTCACAGGAAAAGGCGCCTTAATGACAATTTTGTCAACAATATCTTTAAACGACATCTCCTCCTAAACTTATGGGTCAAAATCAACCAAACTTGGCAGAAATATTCCTTGGGTGGTCCCTTATGAAAATTGCTCAAATGGAAAGGATCTGTGCCATATAACGGGAAAAGGGGCCTGAAAGACAAATTTCTTGTTTACACTCTAGAAGCCACAAATATGGTCCAATTTTCATGAAACTTGGTCAGAATGTTTGTTAGGTCATGAGGATGAAGTCTATTGAAAATGGGAAGGATCCGTGCCATTTCACAGGAAAAGGCGTCTTAATGACAATTTTTTTGTTTAATCTCTAGAAGCCACAAATATGGTCCAATCATCATGAAACTTTGTCAGAATGTTTGTTAGATCAAGAGGATGAACTCATTTGAAAATGGGAAGTATACATGCCATATCACGGGAAAAGGGGCCTTAATGACAATTTTCTCATAAGAGCTCCAAATGCCACAAATATAGTCCAATCTTCATGAAACTTGATCAAAATGTTTGCCAGGTCACAAGAATGAACTCTGTTGAAAATGGGAAGGTTCATGCCATATCATAGGAAATGGAGTCTTAATGATAATTTACTTGAAATATCAGGTGAGCGATTTAGGGCCCTCAGGGTCCTCTTGTTGGTTAAAGTTTTTGGTTAAAGTTTTTTTGAAAGGGTCAAGGTCACAGTCTAAAGGTCATTTTGACATGGATGTTGGTCTCAAATGAAAGCCTATGCCCTAATGAGTGTTTCTGTAAAAAATAAAGCCTCTAGGATAAATATTGATAGAAATAAAAACTTTAACCTAATGCGGACGCCGACGCCGACATCCGAGGGTATGACAATAGCTCTTCCGAGACTTTCGTCCCGGGCAAGCTAAAAATGAAATCAGCTATGTTATCTGATTGTGCATTTTTTCACTGATCTGTTACATTTGTTGTTTATTTATACCAAAGATGTGTCTCAAATTCATTATTAAAGATTTGTTAAGATATCACTTAACTTGTTCTAATCTATTCCTACTAAACAAGAGACGTTTGTAGAACATTTATGTCCCCCAAAAGAGCAGAACGAAGGTATACTTTTGTTAATTTACAAAGGGCAATAACTAAAAAATATGATGAGTAGAGTTTTGGTTCTTGTGCACTGCACTTCTTCTCCTCTGACCAACTGTTCGACAGTGCAAAGCAGTATATACCCTCTTCATCAAAGGCCAGCACAATCAATATCATTGCTTTGACCGTTCAACAATGGTGGTACTCTTTTCAAGAAAAGTATATATACTCAAGGACAAAAGTTCTGTCCAGTTTTGTTTACTTTAATAAATCATAACTTTTTAAAGATATGGTATTAAAAGTAATGCTTGACAATATAGGCCTTTTCTTCTAAACACAGTGAAAAGCATTGAATCCTAAGTGAAGTTAATTTTGTGATTATGACGTTTTCTCCCTTTACAAGCAGCAAATTCAAAAACATAAGATCTACTTGAAACTCTTTCTGCATTGATAATTCAACAGACAAACACCACAAATGATGGTTGTAAGGTTGATTTTCTACCAGAAACATTGTATTCACTTTAGCAAGTGATCTGTGTTTTTGTAGTTTGCTTGTTTGGGCATGAAAAAATGACATTTTCTGTCATTCTCGGCTAAATTCAAGGAAGCACATCATTGTCTAGGTACTGTTTATGAAGTGTGACATCTATTTCAGACCTCGGGTGTCCAACAGATTGCTATTTAGAGGCATTAGTTTCAACCGTTGAAATAACATTGTTTCAATTCTGTTCCCTTTTCTGAAACATCTTTCGCTTAAAATAAACCAGATGGATACATGTATGCACATTTATGTGTGCTTAACCTATCTCTCGAAATGTAAGAGCAAATTGTAACATGTCTCATCTTTTGACATTTAATTCCAAGGCTGTAAATCAAAGCTTTTAATAAAACCACCTTAGATTGGATTGTTTCCTTTAAAGTGATGATTGTTAGTGTTCGATATTGTGTAAAAAAGACTTTGTCTTAAATATTCACTAATTTATCCGCTATTTTCTATATTATGGGTACATGATAGAGTTGCCTTTTCATGACCATTCTGATATGTATTCACAGCCTAGGTTTTAGACAAGATATCGATTATATTCACAAGACTAGACGAGACTTTTGTCCTTAAGTTCACATCAAGGGGTACACATTGAATGATAAAAGATTGACATATTCGCAAAATGACAAGATCACGATGATGTCTTTCTTTGGCCAGAGCTACTATTCTTTAATGTCGATTTGGAAACAAATGCTTATAACTTCAATGAAAGCTTTTGCATCTGATTCCTGGAGTATATCCAAACAAAGACATGAAACTTTAATTTATCTCCTGTTTAGCAGAGGTGAAACATCTATAAATTTTGTAAAGCAAATATTTGAAGAAGGGGATTTAATAGAGCAGAAGCAAACAAGATAACTAACATACATTATGGTAGAATGATCGTTCACTAATAGAAAATCTGCAAAGAGTGAAAAGATTTTACATTTGAAAGTCTGATCAGGGTAAAATTTTTGCACTTCTGATAAGGTCCTTTTTCACTCAAGAATTTTAGAACCTTCTTTAAGGGGTATGCAGCTTATTTATCTATGGGACACAAAGGTGATATTTCACATTGAAGGAAGTACCTGTAGGTTTAAATCTTGGTGATCCCTTAGTAATGATTGATTGAATGGAGTTTTACGCCGCTTTCAACATTATTTCAGTTATATCGCGGCGGCTGGAGCACCTAACAATGGTTTCCTGGTATTTCTCTCTCCAGTACAACACCACATCCTTTCCTAGCCTCCAGCTGCTTTCTCACGTAGGTCTACGATTATCAACCCATAGGTGAGAGACAAATAGTCGGAAAGAATGAGTGCCGCCATCGGGGATCGAACCTAGGACCTCTAGATTGATAGTCCGATGCGCTACCAACTGCGCTATGAAGGCGGCCTGATCCCTTAGCAAGAATTTGTACACAAATATATATAATACATGATCACAATATTTTGTTATAATGATTTGAAATCAAGAAATGATTTTTTTTTGTGCTGATAGAAAACCTGTAACTTCAGATTTGGAGAGTTTAGTTAAAACTGTAACATGTTGACCTTTTCCCACACTATACCAATTTTTGATAACCTGCAAGATTTAGAAAACATTCACAAAGATGAAGAAATATAGTTATCTTCCACAAAAGACTGTCAAAACTTTATTAACTAGAAATGATTGTACGCAACTTTTTTGGAGTGGTCTCAATTTAGTTTGTTAGTATTTGGGTAAGATAGACCTGCAAAAATAAAATGAGCCTGTGCGTGACATTTCCAACAATATGAAATGTCTATGAGGTGCAAACATTGGGTAGCAAAGACAGCCACATACTGTAAATATAAAGTAACCTGGTGGTCTACATATACTTTGAGATCTTATCTAGCTACTAAACGCAAAGTGAAGACTCTGGACAGACTGTGCGGATGCACAGGCTGGTCAGAGTCTAAGCTTTGAGTGCATTGGAAATTGATGGAAATCTCACGCACAGGCTCATATGTTAAACACTTTTCACTTTTTCAGTTGTTTCATCTCATCAATTTCTGTGTACCAATTACTAATTTGAGGAACCAGAGGTTCATGATCTTGATTTTTATCCAAATTATCAAATGTTGGAGATTTAATTGGCTTCTCATAGCCATCATTTTCATTGTCAACACTCTCAAAATAAATATAATTGTAATTGCCAATCATCACATTATTGTCATGAGACTTTTCTTCATTTTGGTACAGTTTATTACCAGCTGTCTGTCTTTCATCATTTGTATTGCCACTTTTTACATCATTTTGGTACAGTTTGTCATCTGATTTGTTGTCCCTTTTCATTGGTATAGCATAGACATCATGTTGTTCCTTAGATTCCTTAGTCTTCTCATCACTAACAACATAGTCATCATTTACACCAGGTCCTGTGGTACCAATGGCTTTCATATTTTGTCCAACAATCACTTCTTTGTCTACTGTAATCTTATCTAACTCATTTGATTTACCAGTGTCTTTATCTGACTTACTCTCTGTTTCATCATCCTTATTCTGTGATATGTCAGCAGGCATTACATCATCATCTATATCTTCCATTCCCATTTCTACAAGGTTTATCTTACTTCCACTTGCTTTACTGGGATCTTTCCCTACTGCTATAGCATTAGCCACATTTTCATAGTTATAGGATATTTCTTCCTTCAAGTTAGGCTGAAAATTATAAGTTCAAAACAGAAATTGATTTTGTGAGCAAAAGGAGATAATCAATTTGTTTTTTCAGTGTATAATTGATTTGTTTTTACAACAAATGATCCACTCCTAATAATGGAGCTATTGTCGTTCATGATATGTAAGAATCATTCTTAAAAAAAAAAAAAAAAGAAAATAGAGCTGTCACAAAGTGGACTAATACACCCCACCAGCGCTTTGTCCAAATATATGTGCTACTCAAGTTTCATGATTGTTGGTTCTCAAGTTAGAGTCCGGAACAAAAACTGAACAAACGCCGACTTTGACCTTGACCTTTGATTATGTGAACCAAAAACAATGGGGCACTTCCTTGGGTCATAAGCAGCATTTGTATGAAGTTTCATGATTCTAGGTCAGTTGTTTTTTAAATATTATCCGGAAACCAAAAGGTCTGTGTTTGGACAGACAGATGTACAGACAGACAAAGTGAAACCAATATACCCTCCTCTACTTTGTAGTCCGGGGGTATAATGATTCTATTTCTTTATTGCAAAATTGGGAAGAAATCGATTGCTTAGCGCAAAATGTTTGTAAACCCCTATAAGCATATATGGTGTAACAACTGTTTTGGGCTGAGTAGTCAAAATGATAAAAAATAAGGCTTAATTCTCTCAAAACATCATTTTACATGTGATGATGTGGCAAAGTGATGACAACACCTGTTTAATTGGTCCCAATTAGATAACATCAATAAAATAAAATGAACAAAAGAAGGATTAAATCTTTTGTTAATTTAACCTGTATATTGGTGAAAAAGTTTATAGCAATGGCTCAGCCTAAAACAGTTGTAACTGCCTATGAACATATAGCCATTTACAAATGTTTGGCACTGAGTCATTGATATGATAATTGACTAAGAATAAGAAAACTTGATTAGCAAGCTTTAAAGAAGAAATGTTATTCACAATACCTTGACTTTTTTTAGTTTTCATAGTAATGGCTCAGTCTTAAACAGTAGTAACTGCCAATGAACATATAGGCAGTTACAACTGTTTGGCACTGAGCCATCAATGTGATAATTGACTAAGAAATCTTGATAAGCAAGCTTTAAAAAAATACAGGTTAATCACAACACCTTGACTTTAAGTTTGAGGACAGGCAAGCATTTAAGTGCCGTATATAATTGTTAGTTCCAATATGTAGACTATTATGGTACCTTAGATAGTGAAGGTACATTCATATTCCCTGTAGTTATCATTAACATTGATGTTACTATCAAATTCAGTTTAGGAAAGGGAGACATCAACCAAAACTTAAGTTCCAAATATGGTTATATAACTCCAATATGTAGGCTATTATATTACCTTAGAAGGTGAAGGCACATTTTCATATTCTCTGTAGTTATCATTAGCAATGCTGTTACTATCAAATTCCGATCCACTTATCCCATATATGGCATTATTGACAGAAGATCCTTGTGGTTCATTGATGACCGTCAATCTGAAAACAGAGCCATTCCAAGTTTAATCATTTACTGCAATTTATATCCAGTCATGTATTTCAAGTTTTATATTTTTTGGCAAACTAAAAAAAAATCATACCCACATGAAGAATATTGAGGGCTGAAGTGTGTTATATGTTATATGCTATCGTAAATTAATTACTTTAAGCAAAGGTACCACCTGCAGGTCTCAATTCTCATTTGTTCCTGGGCCCTAGACGGTAGATAAAAAGTCTCGAACAAGAGCCATCATGTATATAAAATTTGTATTTAGTTTTTATTCTTAATAGTATAACTTTCTCTTTTTATATTTTTGAACCCATATTCAAAGGCTTCATCTGACTGTCCTCAGTTATTCCAGAGATATAACAAAATGTCAGTTTTTATAATTGTTAGTTCAGATTATTCATTTTGGTAGTTTCATACATATGAACAGCCTTATAGCAGTTGCAATACTATTGCAACTGCCCTCCTCTATTCCAACCCTGTGACCTAGTTTTTGTCCCCACTTGACCCAATTTGGAACTTGTCAGAGATTTCATCAAGATAATCATTCTGACCAATTTTCAGGTTGATTGGGCTAAAAATATGACCTCTAGAGTGTCCACAAGGTTTTTCTAAGATTTGACCCTGTGTCCTAGTTTTTGACCCCACTTGACCCAGTTTCAAACTTATCTGAGATTTGATCAAGATAATCATTCTGACCAATTTTCAGGATGATTGGGCTAAAAATATGACCTCTAGAGTGTCCACAAGGTTTTTCTATGATTTGACCCTGTTACCTAGTTTTTGACCTCACTTGACCCAATTTCGAACTTGTCCAAGATTTCTTCAAGATAATCATTCTGACCAATTTTCAGGTTGAATGGGCTAAAAAATGGCTTTAGAGTGTCCACAAGGTTTTTCTAAGATTTGACCCCGTTACCTAGTTTTTTACCTAACTTGACCCTTTTTCGAACTTGTCTGAGATTTCATCAAGATAATAATTCTGACCAATTTTCAGGACGATTGAGCTAAAAATATGGCCTCTAGAGTGTCCACAAGGTAAATGTTCATGACACATGATGCACGACACACAACGCACCATGGTAACCCCAAGTAACCCCAAAAGCTCACCTTGAGCACTTTGTGCTCAGGTGAGCTAATTAGTTTCTGTACCTTACCTTATTTTCTTCCTCCTGTACACCAACAGAATTATGCAAGATACAATAATGACAAGGAAAGTGGTTGCCATGGTAGCACCCACAACAATCCCAGCATTCACTTGGTTTCCTTTTTTCAGTTTGTCTTCCCATTCTCCTGCCTCAGCTTCATTCACTAGAATATTTAAATGAGTTTTTAGGAAGAAAAAAACTCTGGACATTAAATATTACATAGAGGAAAATAGTTTATTTCAGTATAAGATCTATTTATATTTCATATTGTGAACAACAAAAGCTTTATTTTCTCAACTGGTGGAGCCACACATGAAAACATAGCTTTTGTTGTTCACGAAGCTAAATATCAATTGATCTTACTCACAAAACAAATGATTATTCTATTTCTTTAATGCATAAATGAGACAAAATGATTCATTAATTGATTGAAAGGAGTTTTACACCGCTTTTAATATTTTTTCAGTTATATCTCGGCCGTTGGAGCACTTACACCCATATTCTTCTAGCCTCCAGCTGATATCTCACATAAGTCTATGATTATTGACCCATTGGTGAGAGACAAATAGTCGGGAAGAATGAGTGCCACCGTCAGGAATCCAACCCAGGAGCTCTAGATTGACAGTCCAACGCGCTACCAACTGCCTATGACGGCGGCCTGAGACAAAATGAGAAACTATTTCTTCAAGCATGTCATTTTGCATGTAATTGCTACACAATGTGCATTGTGAAATCAGTTTTTGGGCTCTGCTTAGATGACGTCAGATAGGTTAAAATGAAAGTAACCGGGTTATAAGTTTTCAATAATTTCACTGTTTTGGCGTTGAGTTTATCAAAGTGATAACTTACCGTTATTCCTAGATAAACCACCAAAAAGCATTAAAGAAAAGACATTTTTACACTCATTAGTGTATATTGTGTGATTTTTCTTTTAAAATTATAAAATATATGGTCATACAAGATATGAAGAGAATCATTTCTATACTTTTTTTTCATAAAGGTTAGAAACTATATATTGTATCAAACTGTTTTAAATCCTAAACCCATATCTTTCCAAAATTGAATCTAGATTCTACCTCAAAAAAAGTTATATTGATATTAGGGACACTAAATTTGCATATGTTACACAGCCTAGATATAGCCCCCCAGTGTATATGGGATACTTAATTTGCATCTTGGCCAGATTATAAGACTTTTCTCATTCTCATCTACAAATTTTCTCAAATTGTTTGAGCATTATTATAGGATAATATTAATAATTTGTCAATCATAACAACTTATTTATATAATATCCCTTTATATTTATACATTTATTACATATTAATTATTGTAGAATTATAGGTATAATCATAAGTTGAATTTTAGAAATTCTGAATTGAGAATGAGAAAGTTTTATAATCACTGGATCAGATTAGATTGTGCAGCTGCACATGGTGATCCAAATCTTCACCTAATGTACATGGTCTTATTTGAAATGTCATACACCGGCTCATTTCTACAGCTCAGCACAAAACAGCCATGCATATCTGCCTTTTAGTAGGAGTGGTCACCATTACTCGATTAATTCAGTACTAGATTAAATGTCCAAGTATTGATTACCAATTTCACTGATTGATTAATCCGAAAGAAAAACTAATATCATAAGCAAAACTGTTACCACTCATTTTTGAAATTTATTTTCTAAAATATAAATTTTATATCTTAAACACTGTTCAAAGCAAGTACCGTATGCAAGTATACTGTTTTCGGTTGCCAATCATCTAATCCGTCAATAATTTTAAAAAATTTCAATCAAGTGCACACATTTATTGATATCACTATCACACTATGTCAATTAAACATCGCCATGCCAAAACCTGGTTATTTAAGCCAAGTTTATTGATTTGGTCTACCAAAGATGATGGATAAAAACAATGAGTAACACCGAGAAATAACTCCGAGATATAACGCTCTCTTAGCATGTGCAGTTTTAACAATTGTCCATTTCTTCAAAAAGAGAAGTGACCAAATATCAGATTAACTGTAAATCTGACCAAAGATATTCTGCAAATATTATGGGGTATTGTATATGAATGCTTTTGAAACACAAAGGCTATAGCAAAATTCTTTCCTAGTATTCGGTTGGAAAGGTAACCGAGTACTAGATAAGTAAATTTGGTACTCATTACCATCCTTAATATATAGGGAGTTTCATGTGTTTTCTGCTGAGCTATCATTTAACTTACCAAGTATCCAAGTAAAGAGAAATCCTTTAGATACTACAGACCTATCAGATTTGAACATCACTTCTAGATGGTTTGTTCTGGCAACAAAAGAGTCTGGAATGGATTTTCCACAATATTTTTGGGATATGACCTTGATGTTGTCCTTCACTTCTTTAAACTGGAAATGTAGAAATAATCCCAAGTACATGGAACTGTAAATGGATGTTTAAGTGTATATATATATATAATACGTACCTAGTGTATTGTATGAAAAAAAAATCTAATGAGGTTTGGAGAAATGATAATTGTCGAGGCTCTGCCGGGACAATTATCAATTCTCACAACCGAGTTAGATATTTTTTCATACAATACACGAAGTACGTATTATATTTATCTTATAACCTCTATTTGTCTTGTTTTCCTCGATGTTTCTAACTGAAATGCAAGTTTCTAAAAATAACCGCATTATATCATTGTTCTAAATATAACTATGTGATATCATAAAAAATATCATACAGGCTGTTATCACACGGATATTTGTATAGTTATAAGATAAATATTTAAAGGCATTTACAATAGTTTTGCACTGACCCATGAAAATAAAGACAACCAGGATAGCATAGAATTTGATTTGGGTCTCCACAATAAACTGTAGTCTCTGATACATTTTTATTTGTATGATATGTGATGTATGCGTTGCAATGTATAATGTCACTGATGTTAAAGTCAGTAATCATTAAAGAATTGAATTGAATTGAAATGACCTATCAAGAAGCTATCTAACTAGGCAATGACTTTTTCTGATGTTAGAGAATCATTTTGAAAAGTTTCTATAACAGTATAGATAGGAAAACTACTTTGGTTTTTAAATCGGACTATGAAGCAGTCCGCATTTATATATACCGTTTTCCAGAAATCCAGTCTGTTTGACCCACTACATTTTTACCATTATCTTCTGAGCAATGTGTTCAAACCAAATTATGTGTTTTCAAACACCGAAGAAACGGCCTTTTCAGTCACAATCTACAAACTTTGTTTTTATCTTATTTACTTTTCGACAAATAGAGAAGAGGCTAATACAAAATTTAATGTAATTTTCACTTTTAGTAATTACCAGTTAGTATTTTCAGTGTTTATAACAAGATTTTCGGTTGAGTAAAGGAGTTGAAACGTACAATAGGTTAACTGTATAATAAATTTGTAGCACTAACAATATTACTGCTCTGATTTTTTTCTCAAACGGTCATTTACCAGTTGTAGGGCTGACAACCAATCAAATTCTGTTATGATTATCACTCGGTCAAAACCCACACATAAATTCAGACCACATGGTAGATGCAAATGGACATCGTCTGCTCGAAATGTATCAATTAAGTTGTTTGTCATTGGTCAATGGTCGTCTGCACTCGGACAGGGAGCGTTGGAAGTTTACTTTTTGTTCGCATGGTGGAATGAGTACTGTTGACTATGTGTTAACAAATAGAAATAATTTTGTAATTTTGAAATATTTGATTTCAATGAGCACTCTGATCACGCTCCAATCCTATTTTCAATAAATTCAAATTTGAGTATGAAGAAAAATTTTCAACAACAAATAAACCAACAAAAACATACGATAAACTGATATAGGATAGCAGTAAGAGCGATCTATTTTTAGAACAACTCATGAATAATCATAAAGTGCTGCTAGATTTAATCGATTGGTCAGAAACCAAAGATATAAATAGCATAGTTGGTGATTTCACGTGTTTCTTGAGGGAAAATGCATTTATAGTATTTGGGAAAACCCAATGCTTGAAATACAAACATGTTGGTAATCAAAATTGTAAATAGTTAAATGAAAAATGTTTTTTTTGCTAAACAGGCTTTTAAACTCTATAGAGAGAGGAATAATATTAACAGACAAGCTTTTAGCTTGGCGCGTGCTCATTATAACAACGTAAAAAAATCTGCTAAGAAATAATTTAGACTAGCAGAGGGCTATCGAATCAGCAAACTTTCAAAATCGGACCCACGAGGTTGGATGAGCTGGCGATGTCCTCGAAAAGATGGAGTGTTAAGACAAAAAACTCACAAATTGGGCAAATATTATACCAACTTTTCTTGTCCAAATTTGAGCCCTTTTGATTGGCGAACTATTGCACTATCCCAGCCTCTCAATGATGTCTGATTTACAGTGCTGACAGCACTTTGATTTTTTCCCCTGTAATCACATAGGAAATTTCAAAGGCTTCTTCATCTTAATTAAATCATTCATTTAAAAAAGTCAATTACAAATTGTATACAACAGATGGAATGAAATTTGATGCCCCTAAAATTTTGCGGGATTTAAGTCTTTTTGCAACAGCTTGAGCACCTTACAAAAGATTCTTGGTATTTCCTAGGCTGGTACATCAACAAAAACTATTAGGATCAGTCCTAGTATTTACAATAATGGAGTCACTGACAATTTCACAATGAAATTCAATGGTCAAAACTGTTTTTAAAGGGTGAAAAAATAGAAAGAGCCTATTATGAGTAGAATTTTACAGTTCAGGTGTCAGACAATCTTTTCTAGTACAGAATGAAGGAAGGAACTAATTTGTAATTTTCCTTACAAATTATACTGGATAAATTATCCAGAGTTTTGGGGATAAAACCCAGTCATGACCCTTAGAAATTTCTCTCAAGGGGGTCAAAATGACCCCATGGGGGAATTTGTAAGGGTCAAAATTGTATATTATCAATTATTTTGGGGTTAAAACCTTGGTTTACAGGTCAAACACGAGCTCTGCCTTTATTATCTAATTATGGCTTAAGAGGCTCGTACAATTACCAAATTTAGTGACAATATTATCAAATCAATATACAGTAAAACTTTTGTTCAGCATCCACTTTAAGGACCATCAAATAGGAGTTGCTTATGGGAATGGTGGCTTAATACAGTAAATCATGAAAATAAGGCATTCCATTTTGATAACATTAGATAGATTCTTGAATTTATCTTACTTAATACTATGATGTTGGAACTCATTTCAACTTTTCAGAGATTTTGTTTAGTTAGGGGTCTTTTTAAGCATAATAAAAGTGGTCATTTAATAGAAGTGGTGGCTTGAGCAATAGCTGCTGTATTGACCAATCTTCAATAAAAACTCACACAAGTTTGTTTGTCTATAGATACAATTGTCACTATAATTAACAAGATGTGTTTGTGAAACACAAATGCCCCCGGAACAGCATTTTTTTTAAAAGTTTGACCTTGTCAGATGACCTTGACCTTGTCACATGACCTTGACTTTGGTGTACAGCTTTGTATGTCAAATACTTCTAGAGAAAAGGCAAAGGTTAAGTTTGGTTAAGTTTTCGGACAGACAGACAGACAGACGGACACAAGTAAAACAATATGCCCCCGATCTCTCGATACGGGGGCATAATCTCTCGATACGGGGGCATAATAATACTATTGATCATGGTTGACTTAACTTACCTGTAGATAATCATATATACAGTTGTCACTTGGTTCTACATCAAAGCTTTGAAACTCTATGATAAATACAAGTTGAGAGTCTGTTGAAATAGTCCAGAGACAATAGCTACTAGTGTTGTACAATGCTGGGTAACTTGGTAATGTGATATTCCCTTCCAATGAAGACAGGTTTGACCCACAAGTTGGTCTATCTGTAAAAGGATTAAGGTCAATTTCAAACATTCATTTGCATTTTTCTCTTCTTTATTTTCAACGTAGAATTCAGTTGGACTGTTCTCTTTCAATTTGGCTTAGCCCAAAATTGTTTGCCTGGGAATGTGAAAAAAACTGAATGTATCATTTAAAGAGTTTCAAAATTTTCAATCTTACTTTGGAGACAACATCCATTGAGCAAACATTGTTTTAGCGGTATTCATTCTCTATGCATACATGTAGTTTAAACTCTAAAAATAATTGGAACGTTTGACTCTAAAAAATTAAGATCAATGAATCCTATGCTGTTACATTTCACTAGAATCTTCTAAATTAGACAATTATTAAAAGTTTCAACAAAATAAGATTAAGAAAGAATTAGTACAGAAATCAAAATGTGTCACAGATGCAGATGCCCCGCAAATACTTGTTTTTTACCCATAATCCATTTCACCTTCAGTACTGGTCTTGACCTTGAGTATTACACTGTTACGCATCCAGGGGAACACCTATACCAAGTTTTTTTTTTGATTAGTCCATAGAAGTAGAAGCTGTGCTGTGACAGGAATGGGACTAACACATCCTCCCACCCCCAAGGACACACACATGCACTCACACACAGACAAAGTTAACTCTATATGACTGCCCCCATTTAATGGTCAGGGCTTAAAGTTAATAAGTGACAATTATTGTTCTTCAGTGATCTCTTGATTTGTTTCTGTAATACAAATTTGGCTGTTTGTGAAATGAAGAAGACAACTGGAAATATAACTTACCAAATTCACAGACAAACTTGTAACTATCAGAAGTATTTGCTAGTTGTTCAACATAAGTGAGTTTATTATGAGGTAATAAGCCCTCTGCTCCAACAAACGTCATTTCTGGACTTCTTGTCACAGCTGTAGGGAAAAAAATGACAAAGAGAGTAAACAGAAATGAACCTTTGTGGCAATATATCATTTGCTGATTAAAATATATAAACTTTGCTTCTAATTATGTGGTTTGCCTTTGTGAATAATTATCTTAACCCTTGTCATGCTGATTAAAATATATAAACTTTGCTTCTAATTATGTGGTTTGCCTTTGTGAATAATTATCTTTACCCTTGTCATGCTGAACCCGGAATATTCCTGATTTGGCAGGAGCTATAGACAAATATCAGCCTGCACATATGTGCAGTCTGATGTTAGTCTACACCACCTGTTTCTCATTTCAAGCCAGAATTGTCAATAGATTTAGTTTTTCAAATAAAAATTGACCTACAGTTGGTACTTTCAGTGCTCTCTGCCCTTTGATTTTGACAAAAAATTTAGTCAAAATTTATTCAGCATGACTAGGATTAAGCAGGGTATAAGTTGAAAGTTTAATGGATACAGGAATGCCTTGGTTTGAGTTTGGTTGAAAAAAAGTGTCAAGTTACTAGACAAATTTAATCAAGCATGTCTCCAACTCACACCAAATTCTAGCATAGACTCAAAAATACCATAAGATATTCTTGAGGGCCTGAGCCGCTGTCATAGTTCAGCTCTAGGGTTCAGTGCAAGACTGTATCAAGAGTATATACAATGTATATACACTTAGTACAGTCTTGCACTAAACCCTCAAGGAAGTAGTGTGTCTGACTATCAATCTAGAGTCCCGGGTTCCATCCCCAACGGTGGCACTCATCTTTTCCCACTATTTGTCTATCATCAATGTGTTGACAATTGTAGACCTGTGTGAGATAGCAGCTGGAGGCTAGGAAAAAAATTGATGGTTGTACTGGTGAGAGAAATACCAGGAATCCATTGTTAGGTGCTCCAGCCACCGGGATATAACTAAAACATTGTTGAAAGTGGCATAAAACCCCATTCAAACAAACAAACAAATCTTGAGGGCCTGTATCTCCTTACATTATAGCACTTTCAATGTATAGAGAATGAAGGGTTCAGAATTCTACAATAAATCATTCAATGCAGAGAATAAATGCCTTGTAGAAAAATGATATTATATGAGACACAAACTGATACCAGTAGATTACTTCAGAAATTAACAGCTTCAGGCCATGTCACAGCTAACTGGTAGATCTCTTTACCTACACAGGGAAATGAACAAGAGGCCCAAGAGGGTCTGTTTTACTCTACTGGTACACTCTGCTTGTCAAATATATGACCAAGCAACTATATTGTACAAGGGATCAATGCAGAAATGCAGTAACTGTCTATACTAGGTATAGACATTTACCGCAGTGCTGCATTGATTGTATTAAAGTTGCCTTGTAGCAAAATGAGATGCAAATTTATACCTGTAGGAAATCCCCAATCAATGCCTCGTGTCAGAGCAAGCCACATGGGCTCATCATACAGTGTGGCTGATAACTGTGGTATTGTGGCAAGTCCAAAACTCCCTGTTTGGTTACCACAGAAATCAACAGCTTCAGGCCATGTCACAGCTAACTGGTAGGTCTCTGTTTCTACACAGAAAATAAAAACAAAAGACCAAATCTTTGTTGGGGTAGAAAATAACAAGCTGACTAAATAATAAATACATGGCATACTAACAATATATCTGTTCACCTGAGATAAAAGTGTAGATGGAAGTCAGGTAAAACATTTTTTATGCATACAGACCCACAAAAGCATTTCTTTTCAAATCCACAAATACCTTTACCTATTAATGAGAGCAATCATAATGTCATGTAAAAGTTATGTATCTTCAATAAACTTATAGTAATTGGAAATATTAAGTTTCTTGGTAAAGTTTTACAAAAGATTGACCTTGACAGATGACATTTTAGTTATCACATGTCAGTGGGCTTGGTATAAGCAGATGCCTCTTAATAATAGCTTAAATCAACTGGAATATGAACATTGATTCTTGAATAGACTTGAGGTTATTTGAAATGTTCAGTTTTGCAGTAGAAGGAAAACATACACCAAACTTTTTAAATGCTAATAAAAGGTCAAGACACTGTTGATGTACCTACTATTTGCAAAACTGCAAGAAAATGGCAATAGAATGTCACATGACTTTGGTACATAGTCTCCAGACTTGGTTAATGCTGCACAATTACTTGTACCATCAATGTCTGTGTCAATTGGTAGGGCTTGAAATGAAAGGCAAATTTGTTCAATCAAAATGAATTATTATACTATACAGGTCACATGACTTTTGTATTTAACTTCATCTGGTTGTCTGATAACTTTAGCAACAAATAAATAACATGTATGTAAGATTCTAACATGAAAGTACACATTAAGCTGACTTTCTTTCTTAAAAGTTTCTTTTGATTTGTTCCCTTCATTATAATTCAATGACCTTTGGCAAGTTAAGCGTCAATACAAATGTTTATCAAAAGGACTACAACTTTTTCATTGTTTAAATCCTCTATTCAATCCTGTTTCAGAAACACTAAAAAAATTTGTATATATAGCATCTGTCATGAGATTTTATTTAAGATGTGCAAATCTTAACTGAGTCTCCTGGAATCAAAATGTTATTGAGCAAGCCTTGGCAAGCTTTATAACTTTTCCATTCTAGATAAGGTTAAAATCAGCTTGTGTCAAACTAAGTTGAGTCACTGATTCTTTTTCTCACTTAAACAGTATATTTTGGATTTTCAGGACATGTTATATAACATTCACTGAACTCCACTATCTCTACAGAAACATTAATTATGTATTTAGACATAACTAGCATGGACTACATACATCTAAACTGGTATTGTGTATATGTGTCCACCCCACCACATTTCTGGGAAGGTTCTCCAGGACATGTTATGTTACATTCACTGAACTTAACTTTCACTACAGATGTTGGGTCTTTTAAACAGTAGCAGCTTTTACCCTGGATGAGATAATGAGTGGAAATACAATCTTAATATGTATAGATGAGATTTTAGCAGATCTAGACTGGAATACATATCTATGGAATCCTAATATTTCTCTAATCGGAAGATAAATTACAAAAATGTCCTTTCCCAGCCTCCAGCAGCTCCTCCCACTGAAATCTATGATGATCCACCCAGTAAAGACTGAACCTTCGACTTGATGATGGAGTCCCTAACACAGGGCTTGTGATAGTTTTTATACTTAGGAAGTCATTGATCCCTTAACCATTGATTTCTGGAGGTCAAATTGGATTTTAAAGGGGTCAAAAGGCAAAAAAGAGCTAATCATGAGTAAGAATTTTAAAGGTTTAAAAGTCATTTTACTTTTTCATATAAAGTTATAAAGTAAGCAATTGATTTGTAAAATTTTAGATAGTATATCAGATGCATCTTAAAAAGAATTTGACCCCTAGAAATTTCATTCAAGGGGGTCACAATGATCCCTTGGAAGAAATTTCTTAGGGTCAAAAGAAGATACAATTGTATTATCAGATTTTTGGGGGCCAAAACCCTGGTTTACGAGCCAAACATGAGCCCTGCAGTAACACACTGCCAACTGTGCTTTAGCTATTGCCATGGTCTCATTTTGCACAAAAGGTGACACTGACTTTTTTTTTAATATATGTGAACCATCACGCGAAAAGGGACCGTCTGGGAAGTGCGTAAAGTGTTGACCCTAGTTAGACTGCGCGGATTGCACAGACTGACTAGGATCAATTTTTTGCAATTTGCTTATTTTCTGGATCAAGAATGATCAGTCCAAGAATTTTTGAAATGCGACCTCTGGTTCATCTATGCTGGACCCAATCTCTTTTTCGAATATTCGTTTTAAAGAGTTCCCAGATGGTCCCTTTTGTGTGACGGGTCACACATATAAGCTATCTTACCTGTATCAGAAAGAAGACCTTCCCTTTACAAGCTATGGCACATTCTGACAATTGGTTATATTTGGAGTTGTGATATATTGGCTGTATTTCTTGTGTATTGTCCCATCTTACACAACCTGAAAAAATGTAAGATTTCATTTCAGAGTTGAGAAAACAAAGATAGTCTGATAAAAAAAAAAGACATTTTCCTTCCATTTTTTTTATAAGTTATTCATCTCTTCTTCCCTCCTCTTACAATTAACTAGAGTTTGTCACAGGATATGACTAATAGCCCTCAAAGCTCTTTGTCCAATGAGGTGCCATCACTTTAGGGTGTGTTTTCTAAACATTTTTTCACCAAAGGGCCATAACTCTGGCAAAGAACAATGGCCCGAAAAATGAAAGGCACATCTTTGCTTGATACTGAGCATACCTGAAAAGTTTGATACAAATCCATCCATAAGTTTCTGAGAAATTGAGCTGATACTGAAAAGCTACAGTTTGATGGATGGATGGACCAACAAGCTCACTCCTATTTACCACCAAAATGAATTTTCAGGGGGTAAAAAAACATTTTTTTTTTTGGGGGGGGGGGGGGTTATATAGTAAGTTATAATTTATTAACTCATAATTTTAGATTTAGTCATGATTCAATACTTGTCTCATGTATAAATCCAGATATATAGGAATACTTACCTAACAACCAGACCCAATCTGTAAGAGATTTCCCCGTCCATACAGGCGAACTTGATGAGAAAACAGTTTGTTCTAAATCCAATGTAGGGACAGGATAATTTGTACCAAGTCTTCCGCCCTCCATCAGGCACCGATCATGTGATTCCTGCCATGTCAATAATTTTGAGTAGGCCTTGTAATACTTTCCTTTAGAGGCTGCAAGAACAAGTGCATGTCGTATTGCGATGCAATACAGGAGTCCCCCACCGGATAACAAAAAATCCTTTCTTATAAAATATCTCCTACTTACTAGATCTATAACTGTATACAAAATTTGAAGTTGCTAGCACATTAGGTTTTGAACAAAATGTCCCAAACAAAAATATAAGAGTAAAAACAACCAATGGCAAAAAATCCAAAAGTGGGCAAAGAAGAATGATTCTTGTACATGCCACTTGTCCTCAATGAGATCTATAAGTGTACCAAGTTTGAAGTTGCTAGCACTGATGGCTCAGGAGATATGGTCCGGACAAAAATGTCAGGATAAAAAGCAACAACGGACAATAACTAAAAAAGTGGATGTGGCAGAGTAACAGTTCTTGTGCATTACACTTCTTCTCAATGAGATCTACCAGTGTACAAAGTTTGAAGTTGCTAGGGCTTATGGTTTAGGAGATAAGTACGGGACAAAAATGTAAGGATAGAAACATCAAAGGGCAATAACTCAAAAAGTGGACATGGCAGAGTGACAGTTCTTGTACATGACACTTGTTCCCAATAATATCTATAAGTGTAGCAAGTTTGAAGTTTCTAGCACTTATAGGTTAGAAGATATGTTCCAGACAAAAATGTAAAGGTAAAAACAACAAAGGGCAATAACTCAAAAAGTGGGTGTGGCAGAGTAACAGTTCTTGTACATGACATTTGTCCTGAATGAGATCTATACCTGTACAAAGTTTCAAGTTGCTAGCACTTATAGTTTAGGAGATATGATCTGGACAAGAAGGTAAGACTAAAAACAACAAAGGGCAATAACTCAAAAAGTGGACATGGCAGAGTAACAGTTCTCGTACATGACACTTGTCCTCGATAAGATCTATCAGTGTACAAAGTTTGAAAGTGCTAGCACTTATGGTTTAGGAGATATGATGCGGACAAAAATGTAGGGTAAAAACAACAAAGGGCAATAACTCAAAAAGTGGGCGTGGCAGAATAACAGTTCTTGAACATGACACTTGTCCTCAATAAGATTTATTAGTGTACCAAGCTTGAAGTTTCTAGAACTTATAGTTTAGGAGATATGATCCGGACAAGAATGTAAGGCTAAAAACAACAAAGGGCAATAACTCAAAATGTGGCTGTGGCAGAGTTATGGATCTTGAACATGACACTTCTCCACAATGAGATCTATAAGTGTACAAAGTTTGAAGTTGCTAGCACACATAGTTTAGGAGACATGTTCCGGACAAGAATGTAAGGGTAAAAACAACAAAGGGCAATAACTCAAAAAGTAGGCATGGCAGAGTAATGGTTCTTGAAAATGACACTTCTCCTCAATGAGATCTATTAGTGTACCAAGTTTGAAGTTGCTAGCACATATGGTTTAGAAGATATAGCCCGGACAAAAGTGTGACAGACAGACGGATGGATGGATGGACGGACGGACAGACAGACGGACTGGCAGACGGAATCGAGCAAACCTATAGTCCCCCAACCGGTAACCGGTGGGGGACTAATAAGCATGTCAAGGAGTAAAAGTAAAACTATTGTAGGTGCCTATATGTTTATAGGCACTTACAATAGTGTTGCACTAACATCTCGAAAAATTGATCAGATTCAAGTGTGCTGAAAAATTGTGTTCATATTGCCATGAAGAAAATTCTCTTTGTATAACTCATTTGTGCTCTCAAACACAAAGAAGTTCAAGATATAAATGAACCAAGCCCATAGACAGACTTGATCCGAGAAAAGAATCCTCAACTCTAAATGGGCCCACTCTTTATCTGAGGCATACAATTCACAATTTATCTTATGAAATGTTGATTTACATATCATCCTGCTAATTACTTCCCCTTTAACCATCACATTGCTCTCCCTTCCAAGACAAGAGGACCAAGATAGTACTAGATGGCTCACCTGGGTCTCTTTGACCCCTGGGACATAACATCAATTAAATGGGCAGATGTCATAAGGGAGATAATTTCTACACCAAACCAAAATTGTGGCCTCTAGAGTTATAACAAGAAAATTACCATCATGACTCCTTTTCCTGTGATATGGCATTGATCCTTCCCATTTTAATAGGGTTCATCCTTGTGACCTGGCCAACATTCTGACCTAGTTTCAAGAAGATTGGACCATATTTATGGCCACTGGAGTGTAAACAAGAAAATTATCATTATGACTCCTTTGCCCGTGATATGGCATGAATCCTTCCCATTTTCAAAAGGGCTCATCCTTGTGATTTGGCCAACATTCTGACCAAGTTTCAAGAAGATTGGACCATATTTGTGGCCGCTAGAGAGTTAACAAGAAAATTGTCATTTAGGCCCCTTTTCCTGTGATATGGCATAGATCCTTCCCATTTTCGATAGGGTGCATTCTGACCAAGTTTCATGAAGATTGGTCAATATTTGTAACCTCAAGAGTGTAAACACTTAAATTGTTGACGTCTGATGACACACGACAGACAACAGACAAGCCAACAGACATTCAATGATCACAAAAGCTCACCCTGAGCACGATGTGCTTAGGTGAGCTAAAAATTCATCCCAAATTTTGGTCTTGGAGATATGTGGGTAAGGCAACTCTGGTAGGGTAATCTGGTGATTGTTTTTAATTGTGAAAAACAATAAATCCAATCAGAGGAAAACTCAATTTCAAAAGTTTCAAGTTTATGTGTCAATAACGAAGATATGAGCACTCATTAGAGTTGTATTGGCTTGTCAATCCCATTCAATAAGGTTTGGAGAAGAAGTAAACAAATTTAGGACAACAATTGTTACTCTATAGCCCTCCATAGATAGAAGAATCTTCAAAATTGCATCATGTTCATACTAGTTAAATCTTAATTCATAACAATAAATATTTGAGAATTTACAAAGCAGTGAAAGTACAAAATCTGTATTTGTTAAAGGAGATTCTTACCAATTCTCACAAATGCTGCAAGTTTTACATTGAAGGAGAAACTGTCCACCACTAACTTTACCCATAATCCATTAGTGGATGTTTTAATTTTGGCGCTTGATTGGATAATGTAACAGAGCTTTGGACCAATCAAAGATTGGGATTCTTCTGTGGACCCATCTTTGATCTGAAAAAAGTTTCAAAATAAAATAATTAGCCATCTCATTTAAATGCATGGTGAAGGTGAGGTTATCATTGTTTTTGCCTTACAGTTCTTTAAAAAGTTGTTTCATAGGCAAACTGCATGCCTTTGCTGGCAGGACTTTGTTATCACCTAATAAATTCACAAGAAGTTATCTATATAATCATATATTTGAATGTTTACTCTAGACAATTTAACAGTTATTTCATCAGAAGTAACTAAGAGGTAAGACTAAATCTATTGTAAGTGCCTATAACTTTATAGGCACTTACAATAGTTTAGTACTGACCCTTTGAAATATCAGATATGGAAGACACCCACCTCTAGATAGGTCAGCTGGCAAAGGGTAACCAAGTTAGACAGAGTTTCGTATTCGAAGAATTCCAGCACAAAAGTGTCCCCAATGTCAGCAATAAATTTCCAAACACATGTTCTTCCCCTTTCTTCTTCACTCAGGATAATCATTCCTTTGCTGACATCATATGTGGAACTGCAATTGCTCTCTGTGAATAATGTGAAGCAATTCAATTGAACCCCTATTGATAACAACTGGGTCAACTGTGTTCAATCTAGAACTTTTAAAAAACAAGAGGTCTAAAGTGGCCCTTAATTGCTTACCTGCCTGAGCTGTCAAAAAAGTGTGCAATATAGGTTTTAAAAAAGGATGATGAATGGTCATTAAGCTAAACAAGACTGTTGCTTCTATGCACTTATACAAACTTTTTTGCCAATTTTCAGGTTGATTTGGCAAAATGTATGGCCTCTTTGTGCATACAAGGTTTTCTATGATTTGAACCCCTGACCTAGTTTTTGACCCCAGTTGACCCAATTTCGAACTTATGCAAGATTTCATCAAGACACTCATGCTGACCTATTTTCAGGTTGATCAGGCAAAAAATGTGGCCTTTTAGAGCGCATACAAGGTTTACCTTAGATTTAACCTTGTGAACTGAGTTTTTACCCCAGTTGACCCAATTTTGAATTTATCTAAGATTTCAAGACAATCATTGTGACCAAATTTCAGGTTGACCGGGCGAGAAAAAGAGGCCTATAGAGTGCATACAAGGTAACTGTTGACGATGGAAGACAGACCACAATAGCTCATTTTGAGCACCTCGTGCTCAGGTGAGCTAAAAATGCCAACTATCAATTTTCATACCTCTATCAGAACAATCTCTCACTTATGTGTGAATCAGCTGTAAGCCTATTCATAAAGACTATTTTTCTTTTTATTTCATACATCTATTAAAACAATCTTTAAAACAAAACTTTCTGATCTCCAAATAAGGAAAGACTATTACACTTAACCAAGAACAAATACAGCCTAAATTGGAAAGATACAACACTTATTTAAGATAATTTCAGTGGTTTACAGTAGAAATTATCATGTGATATCTAGCCAAGTGTTGTGTCTGTGGTCTAGAGGTAGAGCATGGGTCTTTTGACCAGGTGGTCCTGGGTTCGATTCCTGGGAGCAGCTTTTAACCTTGGTTCTTTCATTGGCCCATACATTTGGCGTGAGTACTCGTGAATTTTCCAGGAAACAGAATCCAGCGGGATTAATCTAAGTTTTAAGCACTCGTTTCCCAATCATTGTAAAATAAGGTTTAAACAAACCAAGAAATCCTCAAAATTCGACAGAAAGCTGTGAAAATATAATTATTTCTAATCAACTTACCAAAGGACAGGGCAGCTGACAAACCCAGAGCACATATAAGGCAGAAATGGAATAGATACAACACCATCTTCAGTCCATTAAGTGTTAATATTCACTTTACATTATTTACTGATACAAACAATCACTTAGTTACTTGTTTTAACAACATAATCATGTCTACTTATTAAGGTAGTGGAACTGTAATAGTTCGGCAGCATTTGGGAACACACATTAACTTTCACAATGTTGACCGAGGTTTCCTCATGAAAATCATTAGGAAACCTCGCTTAACACTGTTAAAGTTAATTATTTCCGAAATGTTGCGGAACAATTACGGGTCCACTACCTAAACAATATGTAAGAACTTTGATACAGAAAATCAGATTCTTCTTTCACATTAATCTTCCTTTTAAAAAGTATCAGGTGAAATAGATCTCAGAAAATTTAACTGAATCTCGTTTCAAATCATAGTGTACAAAATAGTAAGATACTTTTTATCTCTTACAAAAGCAACAAGTCAAAGGATTCATCCTTATGTAATTATTAAACACATTAATTAAGGATGTTAACATGACATTTATTCTTTACTAAGTGGTTAATATGTGTAATAATCAGTGTTCAATTTTAAAAAGCCATGTTGTTTAAATTGGGTTAGGGGTAATGATCACAGTTGCAAATTTATATTCTTTATTCTATGCATTTTCTTTGGAAGTAAGCACATACATGGAGTTACAAAAGGATTTTCGAGGGTTTAGCACAGGAGTGTACTAAGTGTATATACATTGTATATACACTTAGTACACTCTTGCACTAAACCCTCAAGATTTCAAAGAAACATACATGTAGAAGTTTAACATTTGTTTATTTGGATGGGTTTTACGCCGCTTTCTACAATTTCGGAGTTTTATCACGGCGGCCGGAGCACATAACAATGGATTCTTGGTATTTCTTTCACCTGTACTACCATTACACCCTTTCCTAGCCTCCGACTGCTATCTCACATAGGTTTAAGATTATCTACCCATCTGTGAGAGAAAAACTTCGGAAAGGATATTTGCCGCCACTGGGGATCGAACCAGAAGTTTAACAGCAAAGAACAATAGTTCAAATTTGTTGATGATGATTATTTACTTTGTTGTTAAAATTAGCCCCAATATCATGACAGAAAGTCTATCATGTATACTTGAACCTAAATGACTTAACAAGAGGACCATGATGGTCCTATATCAAACATCTAAGTAAGTCAACTTCTGAACCACGTAACAAATACCAGAGATTGTTTGATGTACATTTGAGGTTGAGGTTGTTTTGAATGAAACATACTTTAATTACATCATGCTGAATTTGTTTTTTTTTTGTGTTTTTTTTTTTGTGTGTGTGTGTAAATTTCCAACCTTTCTATTACCATGGCAACAAGAGTTATTGATGGAATTGAATTCTTTTACCAACTTAAGCAGAGCTACACTCCAAGAATACCCCTACCAAGATTGATTGGCCCAATGCTTTAGGAGGAGATGTTATATATATTTTTTTAGATTTTCAGCAATTTTTTCGGCCTTTCTATTACTATGAAAATCAGAGCTTTTAATGGAATTAAGTTCTTTAAAAAATTTGGTAAAACTACACTAAGGGAACACATTCCTATCAAGTTTCAGCTTTACTGGCCCAGTGATTTAGGAGAAGAACTTTTTTCTCACATTTTTTAGGCCTTTCCTTTACAATGGGAACCAGAGTTTTTGATGGAATTAAATTCTTTCAACAACTATAGAAGAGCTTCATCCAAGGAACATCCCTATCAAGTTTCAGATTGATTGGCCCGGTGGTCTAGGAGGAGATGTTTAAACAAGAGCCGTCAGAGACGGATTATGCTCCCCAAATAAGGCATTGTCACAAAAACAAGAGCCAATTTGGACATGGACATCCCCCGCCACAAAAGCTTGATAGTAAACTGAAGCCTAATAGATTAAAGATTCTTTTGTACTGTCAGAGATTTACCTCCTATTAAATCTAAGTATTAAAAATAACAAAGGGCAATAACTCCAAAATATGCAAGCAAAAGTTATAGTTCTGGTGTATTGCACTTCTCCTCCATGAGATCTATCCACCCATAAAGTTTCAAGTTGATAGCTATTATACTTTAGGAGATATGCTCCAGATATAATCTAAGTATCAAAAATAACAAAGGGCAATAACTCCAAAATTATGCAAGCAAGAGTTGTAGTCCTTGTGCATAGCACTTCTCCTCCATGAGCTCTATCCACCCATAAAGTTTCAAGTTGATAGCTATTATACTTTAGGAGATATGCTCCAGACATAATCTTAGTATCAAAAATAACAAAGGGCAATAACTCCAAAATTATGCAAGCAAGAGTTGTAGTCCTTGTGCATAGCACTTCTCCTCCATGAGCTCTATTCACCCATAAAGTTTCAAGTTGATAGCTATTATACTTTAGGAGATATACTCCAGACATAATCTTAGTATCAAAAATAACAAAGGGCAATAACTGCAAAATTATGCAAGCAAGAGTTGTAGTTCTTGTGCACTGCACTTCTCCTCCATAAGATCTATCCACCCATAAAGTTTCAAGTTGATAGCTATTATACTTTAGGAGATATGCTCTGTGGTCAGATTTCAAAGACTCAAATAAGCTGTTATCTTATTCAGCTAACATAAAGGTAACAAACATTTAACCCCCTTTTTGCATGACATATCTTTAGACACAAAATTCAAATAGTTTAGGGTAAAGAGCATCTGCTTTGCTTCTCAAATGTGAAATTTCATCAAATTCTGAGCATAAGACTAGGAGAAATGAAAGAATAACTGTATTTTACGCGCTAACGTAAAGGTAACAAACATTAAGCCCCCTTTTTCCATGATATATATTTTTTTACGTTAATTTCAAATTGTTTATAGTAAAGGGCATCTGATTTGCTACTCAAATATGAAATTTCACTAAATTCTGACTGTTAGACTAGGAGAAATTTGGGAAAAACTGTTTTTTACCCTAAGTCCCCTTTTCCCGTGACGAGGCCTCAAATCCAAAAACCGTCACAAATGCATCATCACTATATCATAGGGAGTTCACATGGTAAGTTTCATTCAATTTGGCCCAGGGGTTATGGAGAAATAGGTGGGGACGGACGGACGGACGTACGGAATTACGGACGTATGGACGGACAGACAAAGCGGTGGCTATATGCTCTCCCTTAGGGGAGCATAAAAAATACAGCTGACAGACGCACTGATGATGGACGGACAGTGAGTGATCACAATAGCTCACCTTGAACACTTTGTGCTCAGGTGAGCCAAAAACTTCATACTAATGCTAGCCAATGGCTAAACTTGTCAAAAGTTCAATCAATCAGCTGTTCAAAGTCTTTTATGAAAGAAGCCGTAGGGGAAGCATGCCTATCCTACAAACAGGTATCTTGTTTCATTTTAGCACTATCTGTATATCTATGGTTCAGCGTGAAACAGTTGTAACTCCCTATAAACATATAGGGAGTTACAACTGTTTCACGATGAGCCATCAATATGTAGAAGTTATTAATCTCCAGACAATGGTCAGATGTGTTAGGTGATCATAACTTTTGTTTCCTAGAAGGCAAAAGGGGTCCCATTTCTTTTCCAGTTCATGTTAAATATACTATTTGTGACCAATCACGCAAAAAGGGAACATCGTGGAACTCCGTAAAGTTAACATTTGAAAATGAGATTGGTTCTAGTACAGGTCATCCAGAGGTCGCATTTCAAATATTTTTTCACAGGAACGTAGATTGATTATTCTAGGTTCAGAAAATTAGTATAATGCCAGAAGTGTCAACACTAGTCAGTCTGCAAAGTCTTACTAGGGTCGACACTTTACGCACTTCCCAGATGGTCCCTTTTTGCGTGATGGGTCACGATATACTATTTCAATGCCCCTCTGCAAAATGTTGAGTGGTCATCAAGGATATGATAGCAATACACTTAAAACACACAATATCCTTTTTGATCTGTTGATCTATTTTTAAATTGTAATCTTTACTCTCTGGTAGGTATGCAAGCTTTTTGTTTGATGTTGGTTAGAGTAAAAGTATTGAAAATGCCTTTTAATATGTAGGAATTTACAATAGCTTTGTACTGATGAATCTATTAATTTTTCTCACAATACACATTATGGGACTGAAACACAAGTGAAATAACTATGCAAATGAACTAAGAACAGAAAGCAAAGATATATTTTCGTCTGAAAAATGATGTCAAAATGGGATTGCTGACTAAACTTCGCAATCAGTATAACTTGTTTCACGGAATAACTAAATTTTCTAAAATTTCTGAAATATCCTCAAATTATTGCAAAATTTCAGGTCATATCATAAAAAGAATATCAAATTGGTGCACATAAAATACCATATTTATTAAACTCGTCATCTAAAACTCGGCAAAGCCTCGTTTTTTATCTGTTTTTAGATGACTGGTTTAATTAATTTAATATTCAACAATAACTCATTCAATATTCAATATATATAAATCACAACTCTTCATCTCGGTCAGTCTGCTTGTTTTTCAAAATTTTGGACCTGTCTAAATTCAAAGGTTTTGCAGACGAAAATTTAAAGTGGATTTAATTTGAAAAATTACCATTCAGTAGGGTAGAAAATAGTGTGGAAAAAGAAGAAATTGCTTGTCAGGAGCAATTTCTTCTTTTTTCACAATGTTTTCTCAATCATAAAATCACAGGCATGTAAAAAGCAGGGATTATACAGCAAAGGGTTAAGGTGAATGAGCAAAGTTAAAATAACCAAGAGCACTTAACACTCCTACAATTTGATTTTAGCAATAAAGCTAGGAGGTCCTTTTCCTTGTGTTTTCATCATTGTTTTTTTAGTCATAAAGCCATAGAATCATCCTGTAAAAGTTTCCTAATTTGAAGATATTGGTGTACTTACTTTCAAAACCTTGAATATTTTGAGTGAAACAATAGCACCGCCTATGGGTGCCCACGCTTGACTATTTGCTGCTGCACAGTGGATAATCAAGATGTGTATATGAAACACTAATGCCCCAGCCACGGCCATGCAGGAGTTTGATACAATCAATTCTGTCGACTGTGGCAATAATTAATTCAATGTGCAAACCTTAATTCACTTCTGTAATCTGTCGCAATACTTTATTCAATGTGCAGCCTAAAAAATTTGACTTTGACTAATGACCTTGTACTTGGTACCAACAGAAAGTTATTGCCCAACACAATTATCATGTGAAATAAGAAGGTCGATGATAAAGTTTTTTTAAGACCTAAAGACAGGCAAAAAAACAATATGCCCCTGGAGAATAAAAATCTTTGTCAAAAAAGGGGAATAATTTGCAAGAGAAACATATAGAGTTATCTCCCTTGATGGTATAGGTTGATAGAGAACAGGTATGTCAAGTTTCAAGTACATGCCTTCAGTAGAACCTGAGAATCACAAAATGTCAAAAGTTTTGAATGAAAATGACGACGACACCAAGGCTACATCAATACCTCTGGTTTTCTCCGAAAATAGCTAAGCAACTAGAAAGCCATGAATGGCTTGTGTCGCTCCACTGGCTTGAAATTCTTGTAAAAACAAGTAAATGTTTTGACTAGATTTTTAGATATTTGGGGTTCTACTGATGTTGAAAATGATTTTATAAGTTTCAACTATATAACAAATAGAGAAATGACCTCCACTCTTAAAAGACATATTTTTCACCATATCAAAATATTTTTGGCTGCATGATAATGGGTCACCAAAAGATCATACAAAAAATGTTTGATTGATATCCATCTATTACATTCTGAGAAAATGATTTTCATAGTTTCCACTATTTAACATATTGAGAAATGACCTCCGCCCATAAAATACATATTTTTCATCCGATCACAATGATTTTTTGTACACTGATAAAGGGTCACTCAAGGATCATTCCAGTGAAATTTGGTTGATATCCATCAGTTACATTCTGAGAAAATGATTTTCAAAGTTTCCACTATATAACAAATAGAGAAATGACCTCTGCCCATAAAATGCATATTTTCCATCCGATCACAATGATTTTTTGTAGACTGATAAAAGGTCACCCAAGGATCATTCATGTAAAATTTAATTGGTATCCATCCATTAGAATCTGTGAAAACTCACTTTTTACCATATTTGGAAATTAGCCGAACCCATTAAATCCATGCTTTTCATTGGATCAAAATTTCTTGAACAGCTTTGAAAGAGGGTCATCTAAGGATCATTCCTGTGAAGTTTGGTTGAAATTCATCCAGTAGTTTCTGAGGAGAAGTTTTTAACAGAAAAGTTACGACCAGACGGACGACAGACACAACGCCATGACAATAGCCCCAGTGGCTTTCAGCCAGTGGAGCTAAAAATCATAAAACCCCTTTGTGTTTTCAAATGGATCAATCCTTTTCTGTAAGGAACCTTCCTCTTTCCCAAAAATTTCATTCTGTTAATGTTTCAAGAAAATCTGTTATTATTTACAGACTTTTTTTTCATTCAATTAAATTTAAATTCAACAAAATTTAAAATATTTGCAATTAACACAATATGGTTAGAAGTTTAGACTTTTTAACGACATTTCAGGTGAGAAATTTATTCATTTTTAATTCCTTTTAATAGACCAATCTACAGTAAAACTAATCCATTTTAAAGTATTTTGTGATCCGTTTCGCGAAAAGGATCCTAATGTCAAAACAGTTTGCATTTGTAATGAAAGTGTCAACAATGTTTAACCCTTTGCTGTTTAATTCTTGCTATTTATGTGTTTATGATTGAGAAAACATTGTGAAAAAAGAAGAAATTGCTTCTGACAAGCAATTTCTTCTTATTCCACACTACATTGTATTTTCTACCCTATTGAATGGTTATTTTTCAAATAAAATCCACTTTAAATATTCGTCTGCAAAAGCTTTGAATTTGGACAGGTCCATATTTTGTAAAACAGGAAAGTGTTAAGAATTTGTCCCCGTATTGAAATATTTACGGACTTTATCGTGTTACAAGAACTCTTTACGGACAGACAAACAGGAACCATGTCATTGCTATATCTCTTCTGACCTTCTGACTAGTGCTAAAAACCATTTTTGTTTGAGGAAGAAAAACCTAGTAGAAAATGAAGAAATTGTAAAGAACAATGAAAATTCTTCATTTTTCAAATTTTTTAATGAAGCTTTCCTTTTCAAGGGAGTCAAAACACGTTTTCTGTTGGAAGGATTTCTTACCAGATGAAAAAGAGGCCCAAGAAGGCCTGTATTGCTCCACTGGCTTTAACATCTTTAGACTTTCATTAAATAAAGCTTACTTTAACTAAAATACTCAATCACCTTGAACCTGCATCCCTCTACCCATCCAATTAAAGCATTAGGTTCAGGGGGAGATCCCCCCCCTGCCACACCCATATTTATGGGTCAATCAAAAGAAAAGTAATCTTGAAAAGGGTCACCAAAAGAACATTCTGGAAAAGTTTCACTGAAATTGGCCCCGTTGTTCAGGAGGAGATGTTGTTCAAAGATTTCGGGCTGGAAATAAGCCCCGCCCTGCCATGCACATATTTATGGGCCAAATAAAAATTTCACAAACAATTTTAAAAAAAGGTCACCAAAAGAACACTGGTAAAATTTCACTGAAATCGACCTAGTGGTTTAGGAGATGTCGTTCAAAGATTTCGGGCTCAAAAAAAGCCTCCCTGCCACCCCCATGTTTATTGGCAAATCTCAATTCCTTGAATACTTAAAGTAAAGGGTCACAAAAGGAATATTCATGCAAATTATTCCTACCAAGTTTTATTAAAATCAGCCCATTGGTTTGGGAGAAGTTTTTTGAAGATTTCATAGTGAAAAAAAGCCCCACCCTGCCACGTCCATATTTGGGGGGCCAATCAATTTTTTTTTTAACAATTTAAGTAAAGGGTCACCCAAGGAACATCTATGCAAAGTTTCATTGAAATCATCCAAATGGTTTGGGAGGAAAAGATTTTTGAAGATTTTATAGTGAAAAAAATCCCCGCCCTATCACACCCATATTTGGGCCAATCAATTTTTTTTAACAATTTAAGTAAAGGGTTGTCACCCAAGGAACATCAATGCAAAGTTTCATTAAAATCCGCCCATTTGTTTGGGAGGAGAAGATGTTTAAAGAAAAAGTTTACGCACAGTTGCAGGGACGGACTGACATAACGCCATGACAATAGCTCGCTGGCCTTCGGCTAGTGGGGCTTAAAAAGAGATGTTTGTAAAACAGTTATGCCCCCAATTAAAGCAGGTCAATAGCCTACTCTTTCTCAATCAACAAAGGGCAATAACTCACAAAATATGATGAGTAGAGTTATGGTTCTTAAGCACTTTACGTCTCCTTAATGAGATCTATCCACCTCTTAAGTTTCATCATTCTAGCTTGCATACTTTTTGAGAAAGGCTCCGGACAAAAAACGGTCTACAGACCAACCCTCTGACCAGTGCAAATCAATACACCCCCTCTTCTTCAAAGGTGGGGGAAATAATTAAGGATTATCTTTTTTTAAATGCAAGATGGATTCATATATCATTTAGTGAACAACAAAAGCTAAATTTTCACACTCATGGCTTTGCCACTTGTGAAAATAAAGATTTTTGTTGTTCACCAAATGAAATATCAATAGAACTTACATGAAAAACAATCATCATATTTTTTGATGAAAAAAGAGACAAAATGAGAAAGTCTTTGGTTAAAACTTTCTTTATGCGCATCATTTTGCATGTGATAGGCTATGTAACATTCATGATGACGTAATGGGCTTTATTTAGATAATATCTGAAAGGGTAAAATGAAATCGGGGTAAAAGTCTTTTTTTATAATTTCACTGGTTAGTCGGTGAGTTTATCAAGTGATAATCTACCATATTTTCTCGATAACCCTCTGAAAAGCATTGAAGAAACACTTTTTTTACCTGCAAGAGAGGCAGATGACAGTTCAAGTCAGAGTATGAAAGTTAAAAGGTGGTTGACTCGTGTGAAACAGTTGTAATTGCCTTTATGCTTATGGGTTGTTACAACTGATTCCTGATATTTAACCCTTTGCTGTTTAATCCCTGCTTTTAATGTGTCTGTGATTTTATTATTGAGTAAACATTGTGATAAAAGAAGAAATTGCTTCTGACGAGCAATTTCTTCTTTTTCCACACTATTTTCTACCCTACTGAATGGTTATTCTTAAAAATAAATTCACTTTAAATTTTCGTCTGCAAAACCTTTGAATTTGGACAGGTCTAAAATTTTGTAAAACAAGAAAGGGTTAACACACTAGTACAACTATTACATCCTTTACTAGCTTTCAGCTACTATCCCACATAGGTCTAAGATTATTGACCAATTGGTGGGACATTTATAGGTGGAAAGAATTAGTGTCGACGTTGGGGATCAAATCCAGGACCTCCTGGATTGAGTGCTTGATTGTGGATAAAAATCTAAGTCGAAAAACTGCATAATTTGCACAAAATGTATCTAGAGATATCCCCCTTGATAGTAAAGGTTGTTCTGTGAATGGTGAACATGTGTGCCAAGTTTCAAGTGAATGCCTGCAGTAGAACTAGAGATATCACAAAATGTCTGTTTTCGCATGAAAAAGACAACAACAACGCCATAGTTATTGCAATACCATAAGTTTTCTCCGAAAACTGCAAGCTAAATATGTTATATATCAAGAGAAAGATATATATAATACGTACTTAGTGTTTTATATGAAAAAAAAATCTAACATGTTTGGGGTAATTGATAATTGTCAAGGCTCTGCCCAGACAATTATTAATTCCCAAAACCGAGTTAGATATTTTTTCATACAGTATGCTTAGTATTATTATATCTATCTTAAAGCCTCTATTTGATTTGTTTCTGTCATTGTTCTTAACAGAAATGCAAGTTTATACAGATAAGTATCCATGTGATATCAAAAAAATATCATATGGGATGTTATTACATGGATATTTGTATAGTTATTATATAAAAAATGAATGGTAAATCCATTTCCATATGGCAACATTTCAGACTGGTCAAATTTCAACAAGAGCATCCCAAGATACCAGTGTGCTAGCTGATTAAGATGGTCTAAGCAGAACAAGATATCTGGAACACTCATACCAAAACAAGAGCACAGCCTACGGGTGCCTACGCTCGCTACAGTCTTTCAAGGGGCATATATAGAGAATAACATGTAAGTGTCTGAGTATATCAATATATCTCGTCGAGGTAAGGAGAATTTATCGGGACAAGCCTCTAACAAGTCATGATAATTTCTCGAAGCCGAGACCAGATAACATTGATATTTTAAGACACTAGCATGCTTTTTCTATTTATCATGCAATCGTTTTCAGCGCAAAATCATAATAAACTCTTAACAAGGGCACCGCAAGCGGGTGCCAACGCTCAGCTGTTTATTATTTCTTAGGCAAATGCAAATATATGAACTTGGTACCTACAGTAAGGTCTTGTCCCAAGCAATGATCAAGTGAAATATGAAGGCTCTATGACTTACCATTCAAAAGTTATGACCAAGGTTAAATTTTTCAAAGAAATTTGACCTTGAAAATGACCTTGACCTTGACTGATGACCTTGAACTTGGTACCTACAGTAAGGTCTTGTCCAAAGCATTGGTCATGTGAAATATGATGGCTCTATGACTTACCATTCAAAAGTTATGACCAAGGTTAAAGTTTGTCAACATCAACATCAACAACAACGCCAAGATGATCATAATATCTCGGGTTTTCTTCGAAAAAACAGATGAGCTAAAAATCAAAGAAATGAAGGTGAAAGTATATGCAAATTGTTTCTAAAAATAGACTGACTGATATCATGTTATGTTATCAGACAGGTGTTATCAGGGTAATACAGGCTTCACTGCATGATAAATAGTAATAAGTTTGTAGGTTTTGTTTTGCAGACATACAGACAGATATTGACCCGATCTATTGATGTGGGGGCAAAAAAAGGAGAACTTGCCTCTCTCAGGAATTTGTAATGTACTTTATTCTTTGATGTATTAACCCTTGTCATGCTGAATAAACATTGGCTACAAATTTTCATTAAAATCAAAGTGCAAAAAGCACTAAAGGTACCAACGGTAGGTAAACTTTTATTTGAAAAACTAAATCTTTTGACAATTCTGGTTTGAAAGTGATAAACAGGTGGTATTATATAGCATCAGAGTGCACATATGTGCAGGCTGATGTTTGTCTATAGCTCCTGCAAAAGCAGGAATATTCCTGGCTCAGCATGACAAGGGTTAAAATCCAAACTTAATCTATAATCTAGATATCATTGTCTGGAACAATGAAACATGCAAATAATAATATCATTTCAGTGAAATTCTAGAGAAGATCCTTGAGGCCTCGAAAAGTCTGACAAATTTGCTACAGAACAATGACAAAACCAGTCAAAGATTGTCAGTTACAAAATTAAGCTCTTGTGTACAGGTGAGCTTTAAGGATGACAAAACAGTTCAAACTGTTTGCAAATTTTATCCTGCTTTGCTCGTAAGTGCCTACACAAAGCAGGGTATAATTTGCTTACAGTTTGGACCTGGCTCAGCATGACAAGGGTTAAAATACCACCTTGAAAAATTACAGGTTGAAAACCTGTAGAATTGTGATAATTTGGATGATTTAAACATTTTACTTTGTTTGTTTGTTTGAATGGGGTTTTACGCCGCTTTCAACAATCTTTCAGCTATGGGGGGGGGGGGGGGGGGGGGCTTGAGCACCTAACAATGGATTCCTGGGCCCTGTTTTACTAATGAATGTACAATTACTTTTTTTGTAAATACTTGAAACAACTAACCTGATTGGCCCAATCTGATTCTCTGTGCAATCAGATGTCTTGTTACACTGTATAGCCAAAAAAATGGTTGTAAGGTCATTAGTAAAACGGGGCCCTGGTATTTCTCTCACCAGTACTACCATTACATCCTTTCCTAGCCTCCAAACATGTTACTAGAAATAAGGAAAACTAAAGGTAACATATTTTCATACTATTTTATTTCACTGGCAGGATGATACACAGATTTTACACTTTTCCAGAAAACTTGTGAAATTTGGTATATTCCTCGTACAGTATTTTAAACACTTCAACTTGTCCATAGCTAAGAATCTTGTGTAACTGAGAGACAGCAAAATTATCACACAGGTCCAATATCTTGTATACCACAGGAAGAATGGCTCTCTGAAATTACATAAAATATTCTTAAGGGATAACATGATTTCTCAATGTATGGGATTAAGTACATTTAAACAATCTTTCAATTCTAATCTTTTGAAATTACATACTTTTGAAAGGAAAGTGCTGTGAATTTTGGAGTTTATTTGAAATTTTATTTTTAGGAAATGTCAAACAAAGCAAAAAGATGCCATACAGGTCTTAGATAGTGAGTAAGTTTGATTGGGGACAATTCTTACAAGTATCCATATATGAGCCTGTGCGTGACATTTCTAAAAATTTGAAATGTGCATGAGGGGCAAACATCGAGCAGCGTAGACAGTCTCAAACTTTAAGTATAGAATTACCTTATGGTTTACAGATACATTAAGGCCTTATCTATCTACAAAACGCATAGAAAAGACTCTGGACAGACTTTGCAGATGCACAGGCTGGTTAGAGCCTTTCCTTTGTGCACATTCGAAATTGTTGGAATTCTCATGCACAGGCTCATATAATTATCTCTCTTTAGAGTATGTTTGGCTCATTTATTCATTTTGAAGACAATATCTTAATTTTAAGTTTTCTTGCAACATATATGTACACCAAGGACAATATATAATTGTGCAAATATCTGAATTATCTTACAACAATCACTCTCAAAAGAAAAACTTTTTGAGGCTTTAGGCATCATAAATCGTGACAGCTTTAAAAAGTTTATTACCTTAAGAGATGGTAGCAAAGTCACATGTTCTACAGTAGTAACATAGTCAGATACCACATATACAGCTACCTTGTTAAAATCTACTTTATGGTTGGACATCTCTAGAAATAATCTGAAAACAAAACAGAAAATGCAAGATGAAATTCAACATTTCTCAAACTGCTCACTGGTTGTTTAATGTTAGAGAAAGGCTGTCATTGGCATATTGGCATAATGCAAGGAAATTTAATAGATGTATTTTCTTCCAGGGTATGTCAAGAATTGTGTTATCTATTCATGGTTAAAAAGACAACCCTTTCTGTTCAGCACCAGAGTTCGACACTCCTTGTTTACCTGTTTGGACTCCTTTATTTTGTAAATAAGGAGTCCCATGGACTCCCTGGTTAATACAAGAATATTTAAACAAACATAATAATCAATTGATTAATACAAAGGTCAGTTTCTTTTTTTCAATCCTCGTGAAAGATTTATAGCATTTTCACAATTGAAATTATTGAAGATAACGAGTGCTTGCAACTAGTAGTATTCTGAAAGAAAACCATCTCTTTTGAAGGAGAAACTTGTGGAAAAGAAGAAATTGCTTGTAACAAGCAATTTCTTCTTCTCAACAAAGTTCTTCACATCATGAAACTCACACTCTTAATCTGAGCTTGGACTCCTTGATTTGGTAGCTTTGAAGTCCAAATGACTCCTTACTCATACAAGTTAGTGTCGAAACCCTGAGCACATTGTTTGCATTCTGCCAACAAAATCACATATTGCAAGAGAATTTAATTCCAGTCACACTGATTTCAGTTGCCCTTTAGTGATATCATTTGAGACTTGATTTTGTTTGTTGTTTGGGTTTTATGCCGCTTTCAACAATTTCACGCAGTTATATCGCGGCGGCCGGAGCACCTAAAAATGGATTCCTGGTATTTCTTCCACCTGTACTACCATTACACCCTTTCCTAGTCTCAGACTGCTATCTCACATAGGGTTACAATTATCTACCGATTGGTGAGAGACAAAGGTCAGAAAGGATATTTGCCGCCACCAGGGATCAAACCCACGACTTCCAGATTGGAAGTCTTATGTCTAACCAACTGGGCCATGGTGGCGGCTTGAGACTTGATATATAATAGTATCACCTACTTCAGTTACTTCAAAATGCATACAGTAAATTTTGATCCAGCCACCATGTCTATCAAGTGACCATTTCCAATAGGGGACCGTTTTCAAATCCCCCTCATTAAATCAAAATATCTTAAAGTAGATATCATTGGTCTAAAAGATTAGGTTCATGGATCCTATTTTGTTAATACACAATAGAATCATCTCAATGAGACGATTCTATTGAGTTTTAACGACAAAGGATTTTCAAGAAATTTCGCAATAACATACATTTTCAATCAAAATTATATTTGTAATTTTCAACAAAACATGTACTCAGTGACCATTTTCTTTAACAACAGCTTTTTGGAGGTCATGTAAGTGGTTGGCTAACACATGTTTTCCTGTACTTTTAACTATTATTTCTAATAATTGATTGATTGATTGGAGTTAAACGCGGCTTGCAACATTATTTCAGTTATATTGCGGCGGCTGGAGCACCTAGCAATGGATTCCTGGTACTTCTCTTACCAGTACAACCATCACATCCTTTCCTAGCCTCCAGATGCTATCTCACATAGGTCTACGATTATCAACCCATCGGTGAGAGACAAATAGTCAGAAAGAATGAGTGCGGCCTTCGGGGATCGAACCCGGGACCTATTATTTCTAATGATGACAGACATTCAAACATACCTTTCCAGCTGATAAGCACATCCTGTTAGACTTGATATAGCTGCACTGTTACCCACAACAAGTTTCTGGTCTGAATGTTTTACTAGAGATACTAATAGCTGTAGGTTGCAGTTAAAGAATATAAACCATTTTTATTTTTTTTACAAATGAATAAAGAAATATCTTTATTTTCAGTTTAAGATTGATTTATGTTTCATTGAGTGAACAGCAAAAGCTCTATTTTCATGACTGGAAAATTGTTTTTTTCTGGTTCACAAAATGAAATACCAATCAAACTTACTCAAAAAACTTACAATTATTCTATTTTTTTAATGCAAAAATGGGACAAAATGTGAAAATTTTAGGACATTGTGCATGTGATTGCTATGCAAAGGTCATGATGCCATCACCTTTTTTAGCCTTGCTTAGGTAACGAGAAATAGGATGAAATGAAAGAAAGTGAGGTTTTGGATAATTTCATTGGTTATGGGATGAGTTTATCAAATGATAATCTACTGTTATTTCTCTATCATCCACTGAAAAGCATTGAAGAATATTTATTTCAACAAGACATCAAAAATACTGGAACGATCATGTCATGGCTCGTCTTTGTGGTGGCACTAATTTAAGCATGAGAGTAAAATGCATGAGTTAAGAGCTATTTGCCGTATATTTTTCCTAATAAACACTCCTTGGAGCTATACATAACATGGTCAGAGAGCTTTTATTTTGTATGTGTTTTCTGATTGAAAAAAAAAAACCAAACATTAAAATTGATGTCTTATAGGCCCTTTTCCCTTAAATTTGGGGTGAATTTCCTCTAAACAATCATATAAATGATTGTTTACAGGAAATTTATCTCAAATTTAGAGAAGTCTCGAAAAGCTCCTAAAATTTAGGCATTTGAAGTGGGGTTTCTTAGTATAAATGTAGGGGTACTACTATTAGGGATTGTGCTACAGTACTTCTGATAATAGAGATATGTACTTCATTTTTCTTTAATAAAATCAAATCTGAACCCTTCTCATCCTGTTCATGGCATATTCCTGCTCCACACAAGCTTTGGCAGGCAGTATAGACTAAGATCTGTCTGCAAAAATGCAGTCTAATCTTAAATTAAACCGCCTTCTTTCTATTTAATTATAGTGGAAAAAACTTGAATTTAATAGTGCTAATCAAGAATCATTTATTGTATATGTAAGTAGAGGGGTTGGGAGGAGGGAAGAGCAAGGATGTGAACATCAAACTATGTTTTCTTAGTATCAGAAAGGATATTTTTGGCACATCCAATGAAAGCCGGTATGTGTAGCATCACAACATGTGTATGTTTCATGAGAAGGGTATCTAACAATTCACAGGAAGCTTGGAAAACAGAAAACAAGGTGGCTCCCCCTAGTGGCACATTCAAACATCCTTGGAGACACATGGAAGCTGACTTGGCAGATAAGAATCTCTGAAATGATAGTTCAAGAAATTGAATTCCTTCGAACAAGAGCTGATTTTTGTCTTCAAAATAAATCAAGGGGTGAGTTCAGAACTAAGTGCCTATAAATCTATAGGCACTTATGATAGCTTAGTGCTAACCCCCATAATTTGGAATCTCTGTTGAAGTCCAAAATGCTTTAAATATAAAAATGAGAACATTTGTAATAGATACACACTTGATATCAATTGAATGATTGAATGGAGTTTTACGCCACTTTCAACATTTTTTTCAGTTATATCAGGCGGCTGGAGCACCTAACAATGGAATTCCTGGTATTTCTCACACCAGTACTACCATCACATCCTTTCCTAGCCTCCAGCTGCTTTCTCACATAGGTCTACGATTATCAACCAATTGGTGAGTCATAAATAGTCAGAAAGAATGAGTGCCCTCTAGAGGGATCATACCGGGGAGCTCTAGAATGACACTTGATATCAAGAGAATACTAATCTTTATGATGTTTATAAATAAAAGTTTATTTGAATAGATTTAGCTGAAGAAACCAATGTATTTCCTGCAATAACACATCTAATGCTGGTAAACAAAATAGCCTAGTCACTTCAACCCAATTTTCACGAGTCAGGCTTAAGAAAAAGACACTAGTGTTTTATCGATTTCAAGTTTTGTCCTTTAGATATGACTTCAAGGGTATAAACCAGAGGTTTGCACACTACTTTTGTTGCATCCACTATTCAAAGTAAAAGTCAAACTAGACAAATCTACCACAAATAATACTTACACTGATATTCAACATCTGGCACTGTGATCTAAGTATCGGTAACACAGTCTCAATGGTCACCAGGTCTTCAGTATAATGCTGTACTTGAAGAAGAATGTCTTGACTATTTAATACAATCTAAAATGAAACAAAAAGAGCTTCACAATTTTGATAATTTCACATGGGCATAATTTACACTCAGATAAGCATTAACATCTACTCAGTCTAGGCCTGAGGTTATAAAAATTTTCTCAGGCTCAGGCTCAATTTTCTCAAATTTCAATCTGAGATTAAAGTCGTATTAATATTGTCTTTTATTTTCATACATTTATTCTAATTTAAAATTTGAGAAAATAGAGACTGAGCCTGAGAAAAGTTTTATAACCTTTGGCCCTGATCAATGGCATCCCTATACACTAAGTTGTCATACAGAAGCTAATTCAAATTTGAAATTAATTGAGGTTTTTTATTTACCTTTGACTTGCATGGATAAAAGTCTTAAGAACTACTAAAATTTACAAAATTTACATTTAGCTATTTTCCATCAACATGTATTCATATTTTAATGTTGAGAAAATTTGTGCACATTTCAAGTTGAAAACTGTTTAAATGTGGATTGCATACAATCTTATGTTTTATTCAAAACAGCTTCCGATTAACAGGACAAAATTTTTGAAAGTCTGAATTGAACAGCTGGAAAGAAGAGCATTAGTAATTAGTTGTACCAAAAACAGAAACGATTGTAAGGAAAGGAGGATTGTTTGCCTTTTCCCTTTCCCACAATGATCTTTGGAGTTTCACTATCGTGTCTCAGTACTGATTTAAGGGTTTAACATAACAATAACACTCTCTACATATAATGAATTTAAATACCCTATTATATCTTATCTTACTTTGAACTAAAATGGTTGTAAAGCCAAAACTTGATTGATTGATTGAATGAATTTTTACGCCGCTTTCAACATCATTTCAGTTATATAGCGGCGGCTGGAGCACCTAGCAATGGTTTCCTGGTATTTCTCTCACCAGTACAACCACCACATCCTTTCCTAGCCTCCAGCTGCTATCTCACATAGGTCTACGATTATAAACCTATTGGTGAAAGATAGTCGAAAAGCATGAGTGCCGCCCGGGACCTCTAGATTGACAGTCTGAAGCACTACCAACTGCGCAATGACGGCAGCTGCCAAAACTTGAATCAAGTCAACAAGAAACCATAACTTAGGTCATTGACCCTAAATATCAGATGGTTGATATGAAATGTTTCTCCAATAACTGTTGTGCTAATAAATTTTAAAATCGATCCAAAAATTGAATATCTTGGCTCGAGGTTATAAAACTTTTCTCATTCTCAAATCAGAATTAACTCTAATTTCAAATGGAGATTAAAGCTGTAATTCTGTAATATTACTGTTATAGATGTATGTGTATAAAAGAAAATATTCATAAGTTGTTATTGATAACAACTTATTTATATTTTTTTATATGCTCATACAGTTATTTAAACTCTAAATTTGAGAAAATTCTCAGTCAAGAATGAGAAAAGCTTTATAGCCTCAGGCCCTGAAATCCTCAGGCCCTAGATTTAAAACAAGAGGACCAAGATGGTCCTAGATCGCTCACCTGAGTCTCTTTGACCCCTGGGACATCACATTAATTACATAGGCAGATGTCAAAAAGAAGATAATTGCTTAAGATCACTACCATGGAACGTTTTCAACAAAGAGCAAGACAGATATGCCTTTTTGCTCTTTGATTCTATGTAAAAAGGGATGCACCCGGGTGGACCCCAAATGTGAACCCAGGGTCTTGATATGAACAAACTTGGAAAAGGTCCATAAGATGATGCTACATACTAAATATGAAAGCTGTCTGCCTACTGGTTTCAAAAAAGAAGATTTTGAAAGAGTTTCATATTTTCACCCTTCATGCTCAGATGAGCTGAAAGGGATGCGCCCGGGTGGAGCCCAAATATGACCCAAGGGTCTTGATATGAACAAACTTGGTAGGGGCCCACTAGATGATACTGCATACCAACTAGAAAGCCATGAATGGCTTGAGTCGCTCCACAGGCTTGAAATTCTTGTAATCAAAGTTTTGACTAGATTTATTAGATATTTTGGGTTCTATTTATGTTGAAATGATTTTCAAAGTTTCCACTATTATAACATATAGAGAAATGACCTCCGCCAATAAAAGACATAATTTTCATCCAATCACGATAATTTTTGGCTGCATGATAATGGTTCACCCAAGGATCATACTAATGAAGTTTGATTGATATCCATCAATTACATTCTGAGAAAATGATTTTCAAAGTTTCCACTATATAAAATAGAGAGAAATGACCTCCGCCCATAAAATACATATTTTTCATCCATTAACAATAATTTTTAAAAGACTGATAAAGAATCACTCAAGGATTATTCCTGTGAAATTTGGTTGAGTTCCATCACTTACATTCTGAGAAAATGATTTTCAAAGTTTCCACTATATAACAAATAGAGAAATGACCTCCACCAATAAAATACACATTTTTCATTCGATCACAATAATTTTTGGTAGACTGATAAAGGGTCACCCAAGGATCAATCATGTAAAATTTGGTTGATATCTATCAATTAGTTTCAGAGAAAATGATTTTCAAAGTTTCCACTATATAACATATAGAGAAATGACCTCTGCCCATAAAATGCATATTTTTCATCTGATCAAAATAATTTTTGGTAGACTGATTAAGGGTCACCCAAGGATCAGTCATGTAAAATTTTATTGGTATCCATCAATTAGACCCTGAGAAAAGTCACTTTTTACCATATTTGGAAATTAGCCACGCCCATTAAATCCATGTTTTTCATTGGATCAAAATTTCTTGAACAACTTTGAAAGAGGGTCACCCAAGGATCATTCCTGTGAAGTTTGGTTGAAATCCATCCAGTAGTTTCTGAGGAGAAGATTTTTAAAGAAAAAGTTTACGACCGGATGCACGGACGCACAGACGGACGGACGCACGACGGACACAACGCCATGACAATAGCCCCAGTGGCTTTCAGCCAGTGGAGCTAAAAATGAAAGCAGTGTGCCCTCTGGTTTCGATTAAAAAAGATTTTAAAAGATTTTCGCTCTTTGATTCTATATAAAAAAAAGGGTTGCACCTGGATGGAGCCCAAATATGATCCTAGGGTCTTGATATGAACAAACTTGGTAGAGGTCTACTAGATGATGCTACATACCAATTATGAAAGCTGTCTGCCTTCTGGTTTCATAGAAGAAGATTTTTGAAGATTTTCATTTTTTTACCCTTCGTGCTCATAAGAGACAAAGGGATGCACCTGTGCAAAGCCCAAATATGACCCAAGGGTCTTGATATGAACAAACTTGGTAGAGGCCCACTAGGTGATGCTACATACCAAATATGAAAGCTGTCTGCCATCTGGTTTCAGAGAAGAAGATTTTTAAAGATTTTCGCTCTTTGATTCTATGTAAAAAGGGTTGGGCCCGGGCAAAGCCCAAATATGACCCCAGGGTCTTGATATGAACAAACTTGGTAGAGGTCCACTAGATGATGCTACATACCAAATATGAAAGCTGTCTGCCTTCTGGTTTCAGAAAAGAAGATTTTGAAAGATTTTCAAATTTTCACCCTTTTTGTTAAGGGTAAAGGGAAAGTTAAGGGTGGATTTCATTCATTTGAACAACTTTGGTAGAGCTTGACCCAAGGAACATCCCTGCCAAGTTTCATCAAGATTGGCCCACTGGTTTAGGAGGAGAAGATGTTTAAAGAAATTGTGGACGACGCACGTCGCACGACGCACATTCTACGATCCCAATAGCTCACCTTGAGCACTTCGTGCTCAGGTGAGCTAAAAAAGGTCTATACCTTTTCAGCGGCCAACTGTATAATCTGTGAATGTTTATCCGAGAACTCCAGCTTTAGTAAATATTGCCACACAAACAGGTAACACTGTATTGTCTGTCTGTCTGTAGTAAGATTTCTTACATGCTGTAACAGATTCATAATTTTGTTGTTGTTGAATTGGGTTCAATGCCACTTTCAACATTATTGCAGTTATATAGCAGTGGCTCATGTACATACCTATAGTCTTTAGTCCTTACTTCTTATCATACACCCACACTAACTCCTGAGATTAAGGAGTCAATTGGACCCCTGACATGGGAAATCAAGGAGTCCAAGCTAAAGTAAGGATTCTAATTTTCATTGTGTAGAAGAAAAAATTGCTTGTTATAAGCAATTTCTTCTTTTCCACAATGGTTTTCCAAAGAAAGCTTTTTGTTTCAAAACACTACAGGATGCAAGAAAATGTTTTCTTCAACAACTTTTGTAGTGGAAAGATCTATAGTTTTGGCAAGTGTTAGAAAGGACACTGCTCTGTGCATTTGTTTTTCAAAATGTTCTCATATGACCCTTGAGTCCATCGGACTCCTTATTTGCAAATAGACTGAGTCCCAACTGGTAAACAGGTAGTCTCAGACTCCCAGACTCCCCTTAGTGTCAAACCCTGCCCATTGGTGAGATACAAACGACTCTTGTTACATTGACTTTTGTCAAATGTCAAAATAAAGTTGTCCAACCTGGGGGCCCAAATATTGAGAGCCCAATGCATTACTGCTGAGCCAGCAGGGCTTGGCAATTTATAAGTGAACTGTCACATGAAAAGGGACCATCTGGGAAGAGCGTAAAGTGTTGACCCAAGTAAGAATGCACAGGCTGTGCAGTCTGACTAGGGTCAAGACTTTTCACACTTTACCAATTTTGTGAAACCAGAATAATCATTCTACCTTCCTATGAAAGAATTTTTGAAATGCGACCTCTGGTTGGCCTCTACTAGAACTAATCTCCTTTTCCAATGTCTATTTCACACAGTTCCCAGATTGTCCCTTTTTGTGTCACATAATAAAAACACTAAGTGTTCTACTCCACACTAAATGGCTTGGATAGAATGAAGACTGACCTTAGTTTAAACACCAGATAAATTGGATATCATGCTTATGAAATTGCAAATATTACTCAAGAAGACAAATACATTAGATAGATGCCATTATCTGGGTCTGGCAGTTAAGGAGATTCTTCTGTATTTTTCTGTATTCTTCTGATAATTTCTCAATACAACTTATATTATCTTTTATAACCAAAATCCATCAGAGACTGTGATTCTTGCTTTACACATGAATTAGATTATTCTCCTTGTAATGTTATCCTGACACTATCTTACACAACATGGACCCTTTTTACTAAACATCTTACGATCATTTTTGCGCAAGTCAAAAGTCAAACTTACTTCTTGTATAGTAACTAAATATGGAATTATACCATGCATCATCTCATTGGAATCGTCTTCTAAAGACCATTCCAATGAGATATTGCAAGACAGATTCTAACAATGAATACATACAACAGGTACAATTTGTGATTTGACTTGCAATAATTTTTTTTCATAAGAAGTTTAGTAAAATGGGCCCAATATTTCCATAATCTTGGTGATATAAAAATTGTTTAAAAGTACAAAACTGTTGTTTATGCAAGAAAAGTAACCTGTTTCCAAATTTTATTGTAGATAAGCTTATCTTTACCTCATTAAGAATAGAGTTGAGTTATTAAGCTTCCGAGGCCTAATAAACATTTCTATTCTACACTTATCAAAAAACAGTTTGTCTCTTGGAATGGGGTTTTATGCCTTTTTGTTTTAAAACAATTTTTTAACTGTATCTGCTGGAGAACAATAGATTATTTTCTGCACCAGTACAACCATTACATTTCCTAGCCCCAAGTTGCTATGCCAATTAGGCTTGCTATTATTCATCCACTGGAGATAGACAAATGTTGGAAAGGCAATTGAACCATTGTCCCTCTTGTCTTAAAGAAAATCTCATGACAGATCTTATATTTAAAACATAAGAACATACCACATCATTCACAATCCCCTCCACAATTGTAGTAAAATTTTCTTTGTCGAAAGATGCCAAAAGTGAAGCCATCACAGATTGAACTTCCATCAGCAGTACTCTGGTACTTTGATTCTGTAGTTTACCTCCAAAAGCTAAAGAGTAGTACAGACTTCCAACAGCAGACGGATTATTCACTTTAATCTCAACTAAATTTGAGTGCAAGTTATCAAAACTTTCAGTTGTTTTCAATTTACCAATCTTCTGGTCTTTTTCAATAAGTATCTGATGTACTTTTTTGTCTGATGAATCTGAGCCCTCCAAAAGAAGTTTTGATATTGCACCATGTTCTAAGTCTTCATTTTCCATTGCATCATTATTTCCTTGCAATGATTTACCCCCAGCTTCAAGTGACTTAACTGATGAACTTGATTTGTTTCCAAGTAAATCTTTTAAAAGTGCAACAAGTTGTCTCCATATCTGTTGTTTTGTATCCACAGATAAGACGGAATCCAAGACTTGATGACATCTGGACACAGATTGTAAGAAATTAAGGGCAGCAATCTTTGGGTATAAGTCAGCATCTCCCTGAAATATACAAAATCCCTGAATTTTCTTTTTGTGACCCATCACGCAAAAATTGATCATCTTGGTAGTGTGTAAAGTGTCGATCCTAATCAGACTGACTAGGGTCAAAACTATTTGCAATTTTCTGAATCTAGAGTGAACAATCTACCTTCAAATGAAAGAATTTTTGAAATGCGACTTCTGGTTAACCTATGCTGGACCCAATCTCTTTTTCAATAATTAATTTTACAGAATCCCCAGATGGTCCCTTTTTGAGTGATGGGTCACATATATACTATCAAATATTGAATACAAATATAAAATAAAATGATAAAATCATAAAATGATTTTCCAACAAGGTATAATTGTAACCTTGACCTTTGTGACCCCAAAACAATAAGGCACTTCAACGTGTCATGGACAACTGTATAAAGTTACATAATTCTAGGTCACTACATACTCGAGTTAGAGTCTGGAAACAAAGAACTCAATAGGTCTTTATGGGGACAGACGAATAGACAGACAGACAGACAATATGAAACCATTATACCCCCCTCTACTTTGTAGGTGGGTGACTTAATTATATCTAAGTAAAATTGTGTTGTTTTACCATATTCAGCATAGAGAGCAAGAGATGTTTGTAAAACGTTTATGCCCCCCATAGAAGCAGATCAATAGCCTATTATTTGTCTATCAATAAAGGGCAATAACTCACAAAAAAAAATGATGAGTAGAGTTATGGTTCCTGTGCACTACGCTTCTCCGCAATGAGGTCTATCCACCTGTGAAGTTTCATGATTCTAGCTTGCATACTTTTTGAGATATGCTCTGAAAAATAAATGGTCTACAGACGGACGGACAAACCAACAAGTGCAAAGCAATATACCTCTTCTTCAAAGGGGAGCATAATTATAATTCTACTGTGCAAAATATTCATTTTTTATCAAAAAATGGTATAGCTAATTACCATTTAGGGCAGCAGCATAAACATTGTCCTCAGTATCATTTGTAAGTTTGAACATTTTTGACATGAAAATCTCAAATGACCTGTATAGAATTTTAACAAAAAACCCTCTGATACTAGTTCCTGTGCACTAAAATTCAATTGATTGATTGATTGGAATTTAATGCCACTTTTGACATTTTTTCAGTTATATCACGGGGGCTGGAGCACCTAACAATGGATTACTGGTATTTCTCGCAACTAAACAACCATCACATTCTTTCCTAGCCTCCAGCTGCTATCTCACATAGGTCTATGATTATCAACCCATTGGTGTCAGACTATTAGGCGGAAAGAATGAGTGCTGCCATCGGAGATCGAAACAGGGACCTCTAGATTGACAGTCGGGCGAGATACATACTGCACTATGATGGCGGGTCTCACTAAAATTCAAATATGTATACCACTGATTGTAAGAAGTTGGCATCATATCTATATTCTCACCTTCAAAGAAAATTCACACCATTTCAGTACAACTGGTAGCTTCTTCAACACATCCCCTTGTAAACTTTCCTCCTTCAAACAAGACTGCACCATATTTGAGAAACAATTCACGATAATTCCTTCTGTCAAGGAGAATTTTGGCACCTTCAGACCAGACAACAGTGAAATCACTTGTCTAGAGAGGGAGGAATGTACATCTCTACATGAATCTCTTAAATCATCATTCATATGGTGTCTTCCTAGTAGCTGAAATAGAATTTATAAACAATTGATTAAAACATTTTATTTTACATCGGTTGGGATACAAGTTCTTTCAACTTTGATCAATCCCTCTGAATTTTGATTCCTAGAGAATTTAAATGTACTCACACAAATAGTGTGAGCTAACCCCCCCCCCCCCCCCCCCCTCCCCCTAAGAAACTAGTATTTATTATAGGACCTACCTGCCTGTCACCTGAGAAACACCGATAACAATCTCAAAGAGGTACAGTGAAATGCATTAAGTTTCATTAGATCAATGAATTTCAAATTCTAAATATTGTCTTTTGGAAAATAAGCGAAAATAATTATCTATGCAATAAAATCAATAATAGCCTACGTACAATTGAAACTTAACCAAACTAATCAAATCTCTCAGAGTACAGGACTGCATTAGCCAAGTTCTTCAATGAGCAAGTGAAATGCCATAAATATAACAAGAGCACCACCTAAGGATGAAATGCTCGGCTGCAGGTGCTGGTAAATGCAAAAATCTAAGTCAAAAAGGGGGCATAACTCTTGCAGAATTGCTCAACAGTTACACCCCTTGATATTCTAGATAGCTCTTATGATGATGAACACACATGCCGAGTTTCATGAAGATATCTTCAATAACAACAGGGATATGACCAAAGTTAAAGTGAGTCATGCCTACGCAAACACTAATGCAAACACCGAAGCAAAATGACACCAAGGTGATAATAATACCTTGGGTTTTGATTTATCATTAAAATTGTTATTTGAAATATGAAGGCTCTACCACTGACTATATCAAAAGTTTAGCCATATTAGAGTTTTAATTTTTCATACATTTGACCTTGAAAATGACCTTGACTGATGACCTTGAACTTGGTACCGGGACGGACAGACATACAGACAGTGAAGAATATGATACCAATATATGTCCACCTTCGGCGGCATATAAAAACCATCAATAATTGAGTTACTCACCTTCCCCGTCTCCTGGTACAGGTACAATACCAGCACTAGCAGACCAGTTTGTTGACTGGTATCTGTACTTTGTTTAACTAGTAAACTCTCCACCTGCAATACATAGAGGATAATCGTTTGTTTCAGTGTAAGATCAATTTATATTGTATTGAGTGAACAACAAAAGCTATATTTTCACAATGAAAATATAGCTTTTGTTGTTCACGAAATGAAACCTCAATCAATCTTACTCCAAAAACAAACGATGATTCTATTTCTTTAATGCAAAAATGAGACAAAATGTGAAATTTCTAGGATTTTTTTTCGTTTAGCTCGTCATTTTGCATGTGATTGCTATGCAACGTTCAATGTGACGTCACTTATTTCGCCCTGCATAGATGACGTCAGATAGGGTAAAATGCACAAAAGCAGGGTATAAAATTTTGATAACTTCACTGCTTTTGCAGTGAGATTATCAAGTGATAATCTACCGTTATTTCTCGATAAATCACCGAAAAGCATTAAAGAAATAGATATAGTCAACTGCTAAATATGTTGTAAGGCTATCAACTTAACAGTGGTAATAAGCTTTATCATATATCAAAATATATCTTGGCGAGACAATTCCAATGAGTACCTACAACATAAGATATGAGGAATTATTGTTAATTTAATTTAATTCTGAAATCCAAAATACCCCTTCTGTAGCTTTGGTTGTAACTGCATATAAACATATAAGCGGTTCCAAATGTTCAATGCTGAACCATGGATATGCAATTATAAACTGAAAACCTACAAGTGCAGATGCACAAGTATCTTAATTCACTTATTTCACAAAATAATTCAAACTTTAGAAGTGGTTTATAGAAATGAACTTACTTTTTTAACAAAAGCTGGTAGTCTGACCAGAACTTTATAATCTTTAACAATTGCCATGCAGGAGAATTCTACAAACAGCATCAGCTTAAGGTAGTTAGAATCAGCCTGAAAAGAAAAATGAAAACATGAGAGGCTTATCTTGATTTATATTTCAATCTGTTTTCACATGTATTTTATGTGAATTGAGCCTGTGAATGACTTTTTTCAACAGATTGACATGAGCATTAAGTGTAAAACATTAACCTGCCTAGAGGACAAAATCATGTAATTAAAACATTGTTTAAATACCTAAAGATAAGCTGAGGCCTAATTTATATAAGAAATGAAAAATGAAGACCCTGGCCAGACTGTGTGGATGCACAGTCTGGCCAGAGTCTTTGCTTGGGGCACATTTGAAATTGTTGGAAATGTCACACACAGGCTCAATTAATAGGGTTTTAGATTTCTTTCAACTATACTCTTCAAAAAAAGTTCTTTGACATTTGATCTATATGCAGATTTTAATTTCGACATAAATATCTGTATGTACGAGCAAAGTCAATTAATGAAGGTGAAGTCAATGCATCTTCACACTGTATTAAAACAAAATTTTTTTTTTTTATCAAAGATTTATAACAGAGACTTTGATTAAGTACGTTACGTCGCACATGTCTTATAGTGACAAACTTGACCTCTCTTATCTGGATCCACACTTTCTCACCAGAGTTCCTACTTAGACTGGGGATCTGAGTATTCGTTGAAGTAGTAGTTAGATTGAAAAATCCCAAATACCATTACGTCATCTGACGTTCTGGACGAACGTTGTCATCCAGCGTAAGACTGATCTGGCTCTATACATAACGCTGTGAGGCATGTTATAATGGTGCCAGAGGTTCAAGATAGTCTGTCCGGAAACAACAAAGTCATTTGCAATTGGTTGTCTTATAGAGCCTGCTTTGTGGCGACCAAAAACTTTATGACGTTGTTCCTCGGTTCGCTTGACATGTTTTGATTACAGGTGTGAGCCTAGACGTTCAATTTCAAAAGCAATCAAGCAATGGCATTTCATCCACAACACAATGAAGAGCTATCAAGACTGTTCAGTTAATCTGGAACTGCACATGCTGAATGAGAATTCAGATTTTACGTTATATGACGTTGACATCTCTAAAGAGAAACGTTGTCGAGTAATTTGTCGCAATTACATGCGATATTCTTTCATCCTAATTTCATTCCTAATCAATCAAAATTTATCAAAGTTTTTAAATGAAATCAGAAAAATCGTATGTTTAATCAGTGTCAAAGAACTTTTTTGAAGAGTTTATTTCTAGTTCTATGTATGAATTTACATTAATTATAAACTCTACATATTCTGTTCAAGATATTTTCCTGTTGTACACAAAGCTGTGGCAGATGGTATAGACTAAGATCAGTCTGCATAGACATGTAGCCTGATCTTAGCCTACACTGCCTCTCTTCTACTAAATAAAAAAGGCAAAATATGAGCCTCATTAGTTGAAATCTAAAGGAAGGTTGCAAACTTGTCACATCTTGGTAGTATGTGAAGTGTCGACCCTAGTCAGACTGCGGAGGTTGCGCAGACTGCCTAGGATCAAATTTTTTCGACTTTTTCTGATTTTCAGTCTACATTCCTGTACAAGAAATTTTGAAATGCTGTCACCAGTTTACCTCTTCAAACAAAAGTCTTTTTCATGATTTCATTTTACGGAGTTCCGAGATGGTCCCTTTTCACGTGACGGGTCACATGTATAAATCTGTAAGCGTTTACCTTTGTTTTATTTCCAAATAAAGATGTCAGCCACATCATGTAAGTTTCAACATCTAAAACTTGAAACACAGGAGACATACCAATGGACTCCAGAATAACTGTGCACAATTCTGTACATTGGGTTGAGATGTCTGAAAGGCCCTGCATGAATAGAATCATACTTAGTTCAAGACATCATCTTGAAACCATTACAACACAATCCCACTTTTTACCATCCCTTGAAAATGATTCAGAACAAAAAGAGTTTGTGAAACTTTTTCAAAATTTATATTTATGTTCTGGGCCCGAGGTTGTAAAACTTTTCTCAGGCTCAATTCAAAATTTTCTCAAATTTCAATTTGAGATTAAAGCTGTAATGCTATTTTATTACTCATTTTAATGTATTAACATAAAATATTGTATTAATAAGTTGATATAAATAACAACTTATTAGTATTATCTTTTATTTTCATACATTTATTTTAATACAAGAATTTGAGAAAATTGAGCCTGAGCAAGTTTTATAACCTTAGGCCCTGTTGTCTGCATCTTCTTTGAACTATTGTTGGCACTGAGTTTTTATCTGTTTTGGATGACGAGTTTAATAAATTTGGTATTAGATGAGCACAAATTTGATATTCTGTTTATGATATGGCCTGAATTTTTGTGAAAAAACAAGGAGATTATGTTGATTCAAGTTAATCCGCACAACATATAATACTTTTTGTGAAATGATGTCAGCAAATCCATTATGACGTCATTTTCAAAATGAAAATGTAACATTGATATCCGTTCTCAGCTAATTTGCATAGTAATCCCACTAGTGTAATAACACCTGTATGATATCAAAAAGAGCCTTCAGAGACGGATTATGCTCCCCAAATAAGGCATTGTCACAAAAACAAGAGTCATGTTGGACATGGCCATCCCCCGGCGTGAAAGCTTGATAGTAAACTGAAGCCTAATAGATTACGGATTCTTTTGTACTGCAAGAGATTTACCTCCTATAAAATCTAAGTATTTAGAATAACAAAGGGCAATAACTCCAAAATTATGCAAGCAAGAGATGTAGTTCTTAAGCACTGCACTTCTCCTCCATGAGCTCTATCCACCCATAAAGTATCAAGCTGATAGCTATTATACTTTAGGAGATATGCTCCAGATAAAATCCAAGTATCAAAAATAACAAAGGGCAATAACTCCAAAATTATGCAAGCAAGAGTTGTATTTCTTGTGCACTGCCCTTCTCCTCCATGAGATCTATCCACCCATAAATGTTCAAGTTGATAGCTATTTTACTTTAGGAGATATGCTCCAGACCAAATCTAAGTATCAAAAATAACAGAGGACAATAACTCCAAAATTATGCAAGCAAGAGTTGTAGTTCTTGTGCACTGCACTTCTCCTTCATAAGATCTATCCATCCATAAAGTTTCAAGTTGATAGCTATTATACTTTAGGAGATATAACCCATGGTCAGATTGCAAGAATTCAAATAGGGTGTTATGTTATACAGCTTACATAAAGGTAACAAACATTAAACCCCCTTTTGCATGACATATATTTAGACAAAAATTTCAAAAAGTTTATGGTAAAGGGCATCTGATTTGCTACTCAAGTGTGAAATTTCATCAAATTCTGAACAGAAGACTAGGAGAAATGAAAGAATAACTGTATTTTACACGCTAACGTAAAGGTAACAAACATTAAGCCCCCTTTTCCATGATATATTTTTTCACATAAATTTCAAATTGTTTATAGTAAAGGGCATCTGATTTGCTATTCAAATATGAAATTTCATTAAATTCCGACCATTAGACTAGAATTTGAGAAAAACTGTATTTTACCCTAAGTCCCCTATTCCCGTGACGAGGCCTAAAATCCAAAAACTGCCACAGATGCATCAACACTATATCATAGGAAGTTCATGTGGTAAGTTTCATTTGATTTGGCCCAAGGGTTATGGAGAAATGGCTGGGGACAGATGGACGGAATTACGGACAGAGGCAGCGGCGGCTATATGCTCTCCCTTTGGGGAGCATAAAAATATTCAAAGGGGTTATTCCACTCCAGTGACATAGGCCATATTATAAGTGCTTATCTCTGATACACTGTTTAAACAAACAATGAGATATCAAGAGAATCTATTTTTGATAAACTTACTTGTAGGTCAGACTGGTTTTCTGTATCATGAACCAAACAGTTTACAGACAGTAAACCAATCAAGCACCTGATTTGGTTGCTTGAGGATAGATACTCCACAGGAAGGCTATTCATAATCTGAAAAATAAAGGTAGACAATCTAATTCTGTAATGTTTTTTTTGGGCGAATTATCCAAAAACATTGGTAGATTAGTACTTAGTATCTCAAAGCCACAAAAGTGAAATTCTGAAAAGATTATGCCCCGCTTTCATTAATTTGACCCCAATCATTGTTATCTAAGTTGGGCCAAAGGTGTAATAATGTTGCTAAGAAATGAAATGTACAATGACACAATTTCAGGAAATTTGTCCGAAACACTAATTCTTGCATTAAAAAATTAGAATAATTTGATTGCTTTTAGTTCAAGATGGATAAATCTTTTCTTTCTTAAACAACAGAGTCCATATTTCCACTTGTCCCTCTGCCACTAATGAAAATATGAATTTTGTTATTGACTCAATGAGAGAGTTATCAATCTTACACTGTATAGTCGGTTTGACTTCTATATGGACCAACATTTCGCCGCAAATCTCAGAAATGAATGAATGAAGTGTATTTTTTTCTTGTTATATTTTATTTTCCAACTAATACCTTGTTTTTCAGAATTTTTGATTGTAAAATAACAATTTTGTCCATCCGTCTATGTGTTAACTTTCAGCTTTTCATACTTTCTTGTTTCTGCATTAAAAGGAACAGCGAATGGTATTACCATAAAAAGTACTAATTTGCATAGGGGTCGAGTCAAAAGTGTAAGATTTTGAGGAGTTGTTCAAGTATAAAATTGAGTATTTTTTATAAAATTGAGTCCTTTGAAGATTTTTGCTACCTTTGGATTCAATCCTGAATATATTCTCTCTTTGTTCAGAAACCGTTTGACCAGATAATTGATAATTGTTTTTATCTATTCTGAGATGAACCCATATTCACATGGTAAAACTAATCAAAAAGCTTTATCTAACGAAGTTGTTGGGAATTTCATGAGGAAAGCTTGATAAGAGGGGCAAGTAATAATGGTGAAAATCACATGATATTTATGATTAAAATGACATGGCCATAGATATGCTAATTAATATGTCTGAATAAGGAATAATGGACATTTCATCTGTCAAATGTTTTATATAAAACCAATTTTTTTTTTACAATATGTTTCAAATTTCTTACTACTAAACAGCCTTTATCACCACTCGTGTTTAAGAGCAGAAAATGTTTTATAGAAAACAATGTTTTTTTATACAATATGTTTACAATTTCTTACTACTAAATAGCCTTTATCACCACTTGTGTTTAAGAGCGGAAAATGCGAAAAGTATTATCATTACTTGATAGACAAAATCATTATTTTGAAATCATTTTGTTTTAATAAAATATTTTTTGGAATAGTATTCAGCTGAAATTAAGATTTTACCACAAAAAATGCTTTATTGATTGAAACGCAATTTTTTGTAATTTATGAAAAGGTTGGTCCATATAGAAGTTAAACAGACTATAAACAAACAATTATAAACTATTTATTTGGCAAATTAAAGTTGTTTAAATCCAAATTCTTTTAAAATGTGATATTACCAGGTTCTCCAAAATTTCATCACTGTTTAAAGCAAATTATATTGTTTAGAAGAAACATACAAAATTGATGGGGGTTTTGTCTGGGCCAACTTAAAGACTTTTGAACCAATCAAGAGCCGTCACCGACAGGTTATACTCCTTGAATAAGTGCTTGATAATTAAGTATGCTTTAAATCAACAGTCAAAATTTACTTAAAACTGTTTACAATGATATCTTTTGTATGTAGGTTATAATAGCATATGCTGAAAGGTTCCCAGGGTTGTGGAGAAAAAAAGAAGTATTTTTCATGCTAGCCGCCATCTTTTTCATTTTAATTGATTGATTAAATGGATTTTAACACTGCTTCCAATATTTTTTTCAGTTATATTGCGGCAGATGGAGCACCTAACAATGGATTCCTGGTATTCGGTACAACCATCATATCCTTTCCTAGCCTCCAGCTGCTTTCTCACATAGGTCTAAAATTATCTATCCATTGGTGAGAGACAAATAATCGGAAAGAATGAGTGCAACTGTTGGAGATTGAACCCGGGACCTCTAGATTGACTGTCCGATGCGCTACCAAAGGTGCTATGACAGGGCCCAAACATTTTTTTGAAGACACAAATTGCAATCACTTATTGGTTTGAATTTGACCTTGACAAAGAGCATTGTCAGACTTATCTGCTGAAAGGTTTTGTCACAACTTATGAAATATGAAGGTCAAACCACTCACAATTTCAATATTATGGCAAGTTTTATTGTTTTGATTTTTCAAATTTGGCCTTGAGAAAAGATCTTGACCTTGACTGATGACCATAACTTGGTACCAACAAAAAGGTCTTATCACAAGCAATGCATGTGCGAGTGTGAAATGTGAAGATTAATTCTCAATCCAATTAAAAGTTATGGCCAATTTAGAGTTTGATACAGATAGTTGCATTAAGAATAAGTACTTTTGGAGAAAAAGAAAAAGTTGCAATCACAAATTTGAAATATTTAGCATTTTATCTTATCTCATTTTGTGGGTACTCATTGGGATTGTTTTACATAGCAAATTAAATGGGACCCTTCACGCCAAAAGGGACCATGTGGATAGTATGTAAAGTGTTGACCCTAGTCAAACTGCGCAGCCTGCGCATACTTACTAGAGTTGAAACTTTAAGCACTTTGCCATTTTCTGAATCTAGAATGATTTATCTACCTTCCTGTAAAAGAATTTTTGAAATGCAACCTCTAGTTTACCTATGCTTGACAAAAACTCTTTTTCAAGTATTTATTTTACAAAGTTCCCAGATGGTCCCTTTTTGCATGACATATCACAAATGAGTATCTACAGAATTGGGTAGAGGCAGATGTAAAACAATCAGAAAATCATCACTCTACATTCAACTACTACAAAAAAAGCCTCCAATTCTGGATAAAAACAGTGCAAACTGCAAATTATACCCTGCTTTGCTTAGGCACTTACAAGCAAAGCAGGGTAAATTTGTAAACTGTTTGAACTGTTTTGTCATCCTTAAAGCTCACCTGTACACAAGAGCTGAATTTTGTAACTGACAATCTTTGACTGGTTTTGTCATTGTTCTGCAGCAAACTTGTCAGACATTTCGAGGCCTCAAGGATCTTGTCTAGAATTTCACTGAAATGATATTATTGTTTGTATGTTTCATTGTTCCAGAAAATGATATCTAGATTATAGATTAAGTTACGATTCTAAGAAAAACTAACAACAAGATGTGACTGTGAAACAATTTTTGGCACATTTTTTTAAGTTTAATCTTGTCAAATGACCCTTGACATATTACTTAAACTAGAAAGCCATAAATGGCTTGAGTCGCTCCACAGGCTTGAAATTCTTGTAAAAGCAAATAAAAGTTTTGACTAGATTTTTAGATATTTGGGGTTCTACTCAAATTGAAAATGGTTTTCAAAGTTTCAACTATATAAAAGATAGAGAAATGACCTCCGCTCATAAAAGACATATTTTTCATCCAATCAAAATAATTTTTGGCTGCATTATAATGGGTCACCAAAAGATCATGCCAAAAATGTTTGATTGATATCCATTAGTTACATTCTGAAAAAAATGATTTTCATAGTTTCCACTATATAACATAAAGAGAAATGACCTACGACCATAAAATATATATTTTCCCTCCAATCTCAATGATTTGTTGTAGACTGATAAAGAGTCACCCAAGGATCATTCATGTAAAATTTAATTGGTATCCATCTATTAGAATCTGAGAAAACTCACATTTTACCAAACTTGGAAATTAGTCACGCCCATAAAATCCATGTTTTTCAGTGGATCAAAATTTCTTGAACAACTTTGAAAGAGGGTCGCCCAAGGATCATTCCTGTGAAGTTTGGTTGAAATTCATCCAGTAGTTTCCGAGAAGAAGAGTTTTAAAGAAAAAGTTTACGACTGGACACACACACGCATGGACACAACGCCATAACAATAGCCCCAGTGGCTTCTAGCCAGTGGAGCTAAAACTTTCTGAGGTCTCAGTAACAGATGTAAGATTTACCCATTTTTTCTGTAGAAAAGTATAAACAAGAGCACTCTATACAAATGCGAACATTCAGCTGTAGGTGCTGAATAGTGAAAAAATTTAAAATGAAAAACTTAACCAAAAGCCTATGCAAAACCAATGCTAAAATAGTTACAATACCTTGACGTTTTGTTCAAAAGCAGCCAAGCTAATTAAAAACAAGGTGCCAAATTGTCACAAGATACACCCGTCACACTGCTTAGTATTAACTGGGGGTTTGAAAAGACCTGAGGTTATTTTGAATGAATATTTTTTGCACCCATGAAGTTTCATGATCCTAGCTATTATACTTTTACAGACATACTCGGGACAAGATTCAAGTCTGAAAAACAACAAAGGGAAATAACTCAAACAAGAGCCATGTCGGACATGGCCATCCCCCGCCGAAAAAGCTTGATAGTAAACTGAAGCCTAATAGATTAAGGGTTCTACTTTAAGAAATTAAGCCCCTACAAAATCTAAGTCTTTAAAATAACAAAAGGCAATCACTCCAAAATTATGCAAGCCAGAGTTAAATTTCTTGTGCACTGCACTCCTCCTCTATGAGATCTATCCACCCATAAAGTTATACTCCGGACAAAATCTAAGTCTTAAAAATAACAAAGGGCAATAACTCCAAAATTATACAAGCCAGAGTTATAGTTCTTGTGCACTGCACTTCTCTTGCATGAGATCTATCCACCCATAAACTTTCAAGTTGATAGCTATTATACTTAGAGATATGCTCCAGACAAGATCTAAGTCTTAAAAATAACAAAGGGCAATAACTCCAAAATTATACAAGCAAGAGTTGTAGTTCTTGTGCACTGCACTTCTCCTACATGAGATCTATCCACCTATAAAGTTTCAAGTTGATAGCAATTATACTTTAGGAGATATGCTCCGGACAAAATCTAAATCTTAAAAATAACAAAGGGCAATAACTCCAAAATAAAGCTAGCAAGAGTTGTAGTTATTGTGCACTGCACTTCTCCTCCATGATATATTTCCACCCATAAAGTTTCAAGTTGATAGCTATTATACTTTAGGAGATATGCCCCGGACAAAATCTAAGTCTTAAAAATAACAAAGGGCAATAACTCCAAAATTATGCAAGCAAGAGTTGTAGTTCTTGTGCACTGCACTTTCTCCTCCATGAGATCTATCCACCCATAAAGTTTCAAGTTGATAGCTATTATACTTTAGGAGATATGCTCCGGACAAGTTTAGTGACGGAACCTCGGAAGGACGGAAGGACGGAATGACAGAATGACGGACGGAGAGCATAACTATATCCCCTTGCCGAAAACGGCTGGGGATAAAAAAAGGGTCAGGTGGAATTATGGTAATTGTACACTGCATTCCCCCTTGGTGAGATCTATACACCCATGCAGTTTCATGATCCTAGCTATTATACTTTTAGAAATATACTCCTGACAAGATTCAAGTCTGAAAAACAACAAAGGGCAATAACTAAAAAAAAATAGGCCAGGAAGAGTTATGGTTCTTGTGCACTGCACTCCCCCTTGGTGAGATCTATACACCCATGAAGTTTAATGATCCTAGCTATTATACTTTTAGAGATATACTCCGGACAAGATTCAAGTCTGAAAAACAACAAAGGGCAATAACTCAAAAAATTGGCCAGGTAGAGTTTTGGTTCTTGTGCACTGCACTCCCCCTTGGTGAGATCTTTACACCCATAAAGTTTCATGATCCTAGCTATTATACTTTTAGAGATATACTTTGGACAAGATTCAAGTCTGTACAAGAGCCATGTCTGACATGGCCATCCCCCGCCGAGAAAGCTTGAGAGTAAACTGAAGCCTAATAGATAAAGGGTTCTACTTTAAGAATTAAGCCCCTACAAAATCTAAGTCTTTAAAATAACAAAGGGCAATAACTCCAAAATTATGCAAGCCAGAGTTATAATTCTTGATCACTGCACTCCTCTTCCATGAGATCTATCCACCCATAAAGTTTCAAGTTGATAGCTATTATACCTAAGGTGATATGCTCCGCACAAAATCTAAGTCTTAAAATTAACAAAGGGCAATAACTCCAAAATTCTGCAAGCAGGAGTTGTAGTTCTTGTGCACTGCACTTCTCCTACATGAGATCTATCCACCTATAAAGTTTCAAGTTGATAGCAATTATACTTTAGGAGATATGCTCCGGACAAAATCTAAGTCTTAAAAATAACAAAGGGCAATAACTCCAAAATTCTGCAAGCAGGAGTTGTAGTTCTTGTGCACTGCACTTCTCCTCCATGAGATCTATCCACCCATAAAGTTTCAAGTTGTTAGCTATTATACTTTAGGAGATATGCTCCGGACAAGTTTAGTGACGGAATGACGGAAGGACGGAATGACGGAAGGAGAGCATTACTATATCCCCTCGCCGAAAACAGCGGGGGATAAAAACAACAAAGGGCAATAACTCAAAAAATAGGCCAGGTAGAGTTATGGTTCTTGTGCACTGCACTCGGCAATGATGAGAAGAATACAATTGCCAAGTTTGAAGTCCATTGGACTTCAAGTGACAGAGTTATGCTCCTGACAAAGAAGTGGACGCCACCGGACGCCCGGAAGCCACGGATGATCCCACAATACGTCCAGTCTTCGACAGGCGTATTAAAATCCAAATTCACTTCTTACCTATTGATAGAGGGTTTCCAGTCTATATTTGGATCACTCAGACCTTTGAACAAATTAGCTACTGTTTCAATATTGCCATCTGATTTTCTCTTCTTTGACCTGATTGTATACAAAAATCATCTGTAAAACATTTCCTTAAGCAATCTCAACTATCTACGTCAATATCATAACAAATACAGAATTAGATCACAAATATAACTTTGATATTAAGTCTATAGTAACAAGAGTCAACCAACAAAGGGCAATAACTGACAAAATACAATGAGAAGAGCTATGGTTCTTGTGCACTGCACGTCTCCTCAATAATATCTATCCATCTGAGAAGTTTCATGATTCTAGCTTGCATACTTTTTGAGATATCCTCCGGACAAAAAAACCAAAAACAGTCTACTGACAGACTGACCAACCGACAAGTGCAAAGCAATATAACCCTTCCTCTTCAAAGGGGGGCATAAAAAGAGTATGTAGCAGCACATCAAACAGGTCCCTGTTTAGTAGGTTGAAACTTCAAAGATGATTTCAAAATATGTCACAGTGATGTGTTATTCCCAGGCCCCACTTGCAGACTTCTAGACTGGCTTTTCTACCTGTGGGCTAGTACATTTTTTCAAGGCCACTTATCTGTAGACTAGTAAATACCAGGGAAAATCTTAGAATGGTGCTAAATTTTAGAAGTTAATTAGTTTGTTTGATTGAATGGGATTTTACGCTGCTTTCAATATTTTTTCAGTTATATTGCAGAAGCTGAAGCACCTAACTATGTTTTCCTAGTTTTTCTCACCAGGACTATTACATTATTTCCTAGCCTCCAGCTGCAATCCCACATAGAAGAGGTTAATTGGCCTAATATTTGTATCATAAAGTAGAAAATATTGTTTTCACTGAAGAAAATGCGAGCTTCCAGGATTTTCTTCTTCAAAAATAATGTTTTTCTAAAAATTTCATCTTTTCTCTTTTTTTGCAGATAAGTTCATTCTAGACAAGAGGATTTGTTTGTTTGAATGGGTTTTAACGACGCTTTCAACAATTTCCGAGTTATATCGCGGCGGTTGGAGCACCTAACAATCAATTCCTGGTATTTCTTTCACCTGTACTAGCATTACACCCTTTCCTAGCCTCCGACTGCTATCTCAAATAGGTTTACGATTATATCAACCCATTGGTGAGAGACAAACTTTGGAAAGGATATATGCCGCCACCAGGGATCGAACCCACGACTTCCAGATTGGAAGTCTTATGCCTAACCAACTGGCTATGGTGGCGGCTCTAGACAAGAAGAAAATCATCTTTCACTTGTTAAGGGACAAATGGATAAAATGCCTATTTCCACAACCTTGTATGAATTCTTAATCCAATTCAAAGTGATTTTTGATGGATACTACCTAGGTGGTGTTCCGGTTAGACTGTCAGATAAGGACTTCAACACAGCAGTTACTATATACGTCATTAGTCCACCATATTCTTTAAATTGTACAGAATTTACAAACTCCAGTGTAATACTCCCTACTGTTGCTCCATTCCTACAAAATAGAAATGTAATGTGTCAGGTGAAAAGGGACCATCCGGTTGTGGGAAAAGTATTGACCCCAGTCAGACTGTGCTTAGTGTGCAGACTGACTAGGCTCAAAATCTTTCTCAGTTAGCTAATTTTGTGAATCTAGAATGATCAATCTACCTTCCCATGAATGAATTTTGGAGATGCAACCTCAAGTTAGCCTGCACTAGAACCAATATCTTTTTCAGGTATTTACTCTACAGAGGTTTCAGATGGTACTTTTTGTGTGAAGGGTCACAAATACTTTACTCCAATCATATTTTTCAACTAAATTTTTTAATATTTGTCAAATCAATTCATTCTCTTAAAGAACACTTTTTTTTCTTCATACCCACTGAAAAACAATGAAAAGTTACAATATATGAAATTTCATTACATTGTTTTCCCCTTATCTTGAAAATTAACTCATACTTCATCTGTTGCAAAATGAGTAGCTTGTCTATATCAATATATGCCTGATCAGGCATACATAAATCTAGACAAGCTACTTATGCCTGATCAGGCATATATTGATCAAGACAGGCTACTTATGCCTGATCTGGCACATATTGATCTAAACAAGCTACTTATGCCTGATCTGTCATATATTGATCTAAACAAACTTTTTATGCCTGATCAGGCATATATTGATCTAGACAAACTTCTTATGCCTGATCAGCAATATATTGATCTAGACAGGCTACTCATGCCTGATCAGGCATACGACGGTTGTCCCAGAAATTCGTGAACTTTCTCGATTATTCAAAAATCCAGCGCCCAATCAAAGTAAAACTCTTAAGTTGACAACACACGTTCATTTGCAACAGATTGATAAAGGTTTTACAATTTTGATATGGTCATGTTGAGAATTAAAGCTTTAAAAGACAAGCTCGGTAGGGGTGGTCGGCGCATGTCAATTTCATTACTTACGAATCTTATATAGTAGATGTTTGAACGTCATTTATTTCAATATTCATGATGGGTTTGATATAAAACCTCCATTGCTGAAAGCAGTTAATTCTATAGTTCACGTATGTGTATTTTCATACAAATGACATAACGCAGTGCGCAGTTATGAGGTTTTGTTTTCCCCGAGCACAAGTCAAACGGCGTGTAAAGGGTGACGTCAACGGAACGCTCGGCGCACAAAATTAGGTCTGAATCGTGAAATAAATCCTTAACAGACAATAAAAAGAATGGAAATAAGGAATGACCGTAACTGTTTGTGATGCATTCCTTTTTTTACTGATAAAAGAGGTACAAAAGTGTAATGACTTTAAAAATATCGGGAAAAGAAAGAAGAACTATTGCGAAAAGCGTCGATAAATGAATAAAAGACGTTTTCGGCGACGTCATTCAGAACAGTGGGATACAGAAACAGCGAATACATGTAAGTATCTCAGCAGTGTATAGTTTGATATGACTTGATCATGAGTCATGCCAATAAACGACAGGTATCTATATTTTAGAGAAATATTCATGCACTTTCGGCATCAAAAGAGATTTGGAAGCGGTTTCCACAAAATCCCAGATTTCTTAAGTGGTTTCCACGAAATCCCAGATTTCTTTAGTGGGTCTATTTTGATGAATTAAGGTAGTGGTTGTGTAATACTAATGTATTCAAAACTAACCCAAATATTTATTTCCTGTGCGTACACAACAATAAAAGTTCCTATTTTGAAATGTCTAAAGATATAACGATTTGTTACGAAAAAAAAAAAAAAAAAAAAGAAAAACATACACACATTTACTTTACTCACCCATTGTCTGGTTAAAACAATTACGATAGTGTGTATCCACGTAAAAGATCAAAGAAAATCGTTTTAAAATCAAATATCTTATTGAATGCATAACAAAAGTGTATATCAACAATGCTTTGAGAGATATGTTTTACACGTGTTCTTTCTTTGAAACAAGAATATAGGGCCGGTAATAACGCTACTTTGATAAGAAGTGATTGGGTTTTGAAACGACGTTTCATGTATTATTAAACGGCGTTAATAGCGTGCGCCCTGACCCATTTACTAGGGTAACGTTTTAATTCATATCTTCGCAAGTATTGAAAATAGCCGTCTGTAGTCACACCAGAATAAAAGAAAATGATTAATCCACATTACTGGTAATGTTCAGTTTCATCCGACGTTTGATATAAAAATAATCGCAAAAGTTCACGAATTCCTGGGACAACCCTCGTATATTGATCTAGACAAGTTTCTTATGCCTGATCAGGCATATATTGATCTAGACAAGCTACTCATTTTGAATCTATTGCAACAGATGAAGTAAGACTTCATCATTGTCACAATTGCTGAAAGGAATCTGTCACAGGATGCCTCAAGGATCATAACTTTGGAATTTGGTGGAATTCTGTTCAACAGTTTACAGGAAAATTGTTTTTGATATTTCACTATATGAACCATTTTTTTGATGACTTTGCAGCCCATATCACCAAGCTTCTGGATTAATAATTTCTTGAAGGAATTCGAAAGAATATGTCCAATAGATCATTTCTCTTAAATGTGGTAGACTTAAGCCCGGTTGCTTCTCAGGAGATGACCTTTAACGATTAAGTTTTGTGTACTTAAGAAATAATGGCCACACTTGATAGCCTTCAGTAGAGCTAATTGTTCTAAGTATCAATGTAAGAACAACTAGTTAGAGAAATGTTATCATAAATTAACATTCATTAAATAAACCATACCTGTTCTCTTTATCAAGTTGCGGAAAAGTGTTCACAACAAATGCAGCTAAATTCTCCATATGTTCTTGGGATAGATTTGAATACAATATCGGCATGTTGCTAACTATCAGACTCCACCTAGCAACCAGTATGTTGTCATTGGTGACATCATCACTCTGAAATAATGGCAATGAAATTCAAATGAAGTTCTATCATGGTTGTACAGAATCACAGACTCGTGATAATAAACATAGTTTCCAAATTTCAGAGGAATGCATTCACTAATGCCACAGGTTTCAAACAAGAGCACTGCCTAAGGGTGCAACACTCAACTGCAGGACCTGGATAATGCAAAACTTATAAGTCAAAACAGGGGCATAACTCTTACAAACTAATGCTGCTTGTTTAATGCTTAGCTGAATTGCTCAACAGGCGTAAATCTACTAATATGATGAGAATTTCAAAGAATGAATGAATAAATTAATTGATTTTTATTTCAAGTAAACAAGTGTTTTTAAGTGTGACATGCTGAAACATTTCTGCAAACAAAAATTCAAGATGAACAACCTATAACAAATTGACCTCCGCCTATTAACTACATCTTTTCAATCAAATCACAGTAATGTTGTACAGCCTGATAATGGGTCACCAAAGGAACATTCAAGTGAAATTTGGTTGGTATCCATCAGTATGATTCTGGGAAAATGATTTTCAAAGTTTCCACTATATAACATATACAGAAATGACCCATGCCCATAAATGATATATTTTCATCCAATCACAATACTGTAAACGAGGTAATTTTGGCAGTGGTTTTATTTTGGCTATATTTGCGGTGACGCTAAAATGCGCCAAAATTAATCCACCGCCAATATTTGTCATTATCAAATAAGAAATTTCTTTATTATGGTATGAAATCTATACATTTTTAGTCAATGTTAATCAAATTAATATCAAAGATATGCAGACCATACTTATTTTTATGCTGACAACATTGACATTTCGACGGGTCAGCGCAATACTATTGTAAGCGTCTATAAACAATAGGCACTTACAATAGTATTGCACTGATCCCTCAATTTCAAGATTCCAGATCCAAGTTGGTTGATACATTGTAATGAAATCACATCGAAAAAGTGTTAACAACTTATTCACGCGTTTTAACTATAACAAAAGGTGTGCAAACAAACTATTGTCAAGTGTGTAGAAAGTTGACATTACTCTAGAAATTGCCTTTCTTTTACTTAAGTTGTTTTCGTAATCGGAAAACCGCCAAATGTAATCACCGCCAATATAAAGCCGTTTACAGTAATTTTTTTCTTGACTGATAAAAAATGACTCTTTACAAAAAACATTTTCAGAGTTATCCCCCTTGTTAGTCTGGGTAGCTCCTGGATGGTAAACACACATGCAAAGTTTCATAAAGACATCTTCAATAAGAAATAGAGATATGACCTAGGTTGCAGTTTGTCATGCCAACATCAATGCTAACACCAACATGAATGGCGCCAAGGTGATCATAATACACTGCAAATCCAACTCTGTGGGTGGGGTCGAGTAAATGAAACAGGGGAAGAAGAAGATTTTCTCTATAATGCTGTTATACCCTGTTGCCCACACACCCTCCCCTGTCCGTCCTGCACCTGAGAAATACGGATAAAGGTCTCAAAAAAGTACAGTAAAATGCACACAGTTTTATTGGAAAAACAAATTTTGAATTCTAAATATTGTCTTTTGGAAAATAGGAATAAATATTATCTTCCCATCAAAATGAACAATATATAAAATCAAAACTAAACCAAAGTCATCAAACTAATCAGAGTGCAGGACCGCATTACCCTGAGTTCTTCAATGAGCTAGTGAAAAGCCATAAATACAAGAGCCATGTTGGACATGGCCATCCCCCGCCGAGTAAACTGAAGCCTAATAGATTAAGGGTTCTACTTCAAGAAATTAAGCTCCTACAAAATCTAAGTCTTTAAAATAACAAGAGCCATGTTGGACATGGGCATAAGTCCCCTACCGGCTTTGTTTGTCTCAATGTTTTCCCACACCAATTCTATCAGGGACGTCAAAACCAGGTCTTGTTTTGGAAAGGGTTAAACAAGACTTACATGAGTTGTTGTCTCTGCTGTGCCCACTATACAATTCATGCAAGCAATAGACAGATGCAAGAAATAGTATCAATAACAGTTACCTTGTCTGATCCAAGATGTTTTTCTTCAGTCTTGTTGGTAAGAAATGAGAACTTTCACTGGAGGTGATTAATACTGCTGCATCACCACCCTGACTAACATGGCTTATAAATTTTTTTACATTTTAAAACAGGTTTCATCAAGTTAGCTTGCTTAGTTATTAAGTTATTGCAGGATCCATTTTTTGCCATATTTTCACTATTTCCGTTACCATAGCAACCGCACTTTTTGTCAAAGAACAAAGATAAAATGATGTGCATAATCTACACATTGCCATCTAGTCATATACCAAGTCTCATCAAATTAGCTTGCTTACTTATTAACTTATCGCAGGATCCAATATTTTTTGCCATATTTTCACTATTTCCATAACCATAGCAACAACAATTTTAGTCTAAAAACAAAAATAAAATGATGTGCATAATCTACACATTGCCATATAGTCATATACCAAGTCTCATCAAACTAGCTTGCTTAGTTATTATCTTATCGCAGGATCCCATTTTTGGCCATATTTTCACTATTTCTGTAACCATAGCAACCTCAACTTAAGTCGAAAAACAAAAATAAAATGATGTGCATAATCTACACATTGCCATCTAGTCATATACCTACTTTCATCAAAAACTCTTGCTTAGTTTTTAAGTTATCGCGGGATCAAGATTTGAGCGGACAGACGGACAGACGGACGGACAGACGGACGGACAGACGGACGGACAGACGGAGGGCAAACCTATAGTCCCCTCCGGTGTGAACACCGGTAGGGGACTAACAAAGGGCAATAACTCCAAAATTATGCAAGCCAGAGTTATAGTTCTTGTGCACTGCACTGCTCTTCCATGAGATCTATCCACCCATAAAGTTTCAAGTTGATAGCTATTATACTTTAGGAGATATGCTCCGGACAAAATCTAAGTCTTAAAAATAACAAAGGGCAATAACTCCAAAATTATGCAAGCAAGAGTTGTAGTTCTTGTGCACTGCACTTCTCCTCCATAAGATCTATCCACCCATAAAGTTTCAAGTTGATAGCTATTATACTCTAGGAGATATGCACCGGACAAGTTTAGTGACGGAAGGACGGAATGACGGACGGAGAGCATTACTATATCCCCTCGCTGAAAACGGCGGGGGATAATAATAGTAACGACATTATGATCCCCGGTTTTGCAAAGTTGAGCTAATTCATTTTATACATGCGCTCCGATTGTCAGTTCATGGATGTCAGGAAATAAAAATTTCAGTAGAATGCAAAGCAACGCAATCACAAACATTTTCACCATTTTATCATTATTTGATAAAGTTATAATAATTTCATTTATACAACAAATTATAAGATTATGTTATGGATTTGATACAAAGTCTGTTGTCATAGAATACTGAATTATACAATAACTTCTACTACACAAAATCTCAAGCAAACCTTTTTTATAGGTGACCCACTAAAAATTTAGGTTTTTTTTTTTTATTAATAATATATTTATCAATATTCTCTGCTCTTTTGCTTCAACAAGTGAAACTAATACTTACCAACCCACTCCAAGTAGCTGACAGATCAGTCGCGGTCAAGACTTCCGGAAACTTGATCAGTGATTCCATAGATTCATGAACCGTCGACCATTCAGAAACATCCCTACACAACAGTATAGTTCGTATCTTTTGTACCAATAATAGCTCCTACAATAGAGGAATTATAGTTAACAAATGATGTTCGTAAATCATTTCGAGGGGTCAGTGATACACTATTGTAAGTGCCTATATATTTATAGGCACTTACAATAGTGTTGCACTAACCACTCGATTTATGTCCCCCATAAGAGCAGGTCAGTAGCCTATTCTTTTTCAATCATCAAAGGGCAATAACTCACAAAATATGATGAGTAGAGTTATGGTTCTTGTGCACTGCAAAATTCCTCTATCTACCTGTGAAGTTTCTTGATTCTAGCTTGCATACTTTATGAGATATGCTCTGGACAAAATTCGGTCTACTGACGGACCAACCGACCTACCTACCAACTGACCGACCAACCGAGAAGTGTGAAGCAATATACCCCCTCTTATTCAATGGGGGGCATAATAACATTCAATTTAAGAGAGTGAATCACAAAAGCAACCACACCCTCAAACCAAGATCTAATTTGAACTCATCAGTTTGCTTCAACTTGCCTTTTTCAATATTTATGTAAACACTAAGGTAACTAAATTAAAGTACTTTTATATTTGAAACTGTGTGCTACAATTTCCAGCAATTTAAAATGATCACCAAGCAAAGACTCTGGCCAGCCTGTGCATCCGCACAGTCTGACCAGAGTCTTTACTTTGTGCATTATAGATAGATAATGTATTTGAAAATCTTTGAAAATCTTGAGACAGAAAGGTAATCTTCTAATTGCACTAAATATTGATGGTTCAGGGCAAGACTGTACCAAGTGTATATACACCCTATATACACTTAGTACAGTCTTGCACTGAACCCTCAATATAAGACTGTCTCAGCAGTTTAATGTTAGTACATTGTGCACATCTCAAATAGATCGAAATGTCACATACAGGCTCATTTCACAAAGTCATGTTAATTACATTCAAACTTCTATCTTTGATATCTGGCAAGTCAGATTAGAAACAATTTAAATTTATGGCAGTGGCTTTGTTTTCATCACTTGCATGGCAATCACATACAATTCACTTCTGCATTACACTGTGTATTACTCTCTACTCAGAGATTTCTTCGAGAACAATCATTTGATAAGATGATCCAATTTTCATGGTCATAAAACTATTTGTGTAATTGCAGCTAAAGATTTTAATCATTTAATTTCATACTAAACTGCGATATTGCATAAAAACAGTAGAACCTAGATGGTTTGTGAAACACTGATGCCCTTATTCATTCAGAAGTTTAACTAAATTCAGGACGAAAACTTTTGCTACAAATTTTAGAAATGGTACCCCACTTTGCACATTTACTCATGTACAAAGCGGAGTACAATTTCTAAATGTTTGCAAACATTTTTTTGATCCTGAACAAAAATCTGTATGACAGTACATACCCAGTAATATTGAAGACAAATATTTTCCGAGGTTTGTATTTTCTTGCACAACAGTTTCCAGTGCTTCTTTCTCAAATACGTGTGTAACAATGACACACTGTGGGCCTCCGGGTCGACAGGCTTTGTCTGCAGATCCTCCATCTTGAATCCACAATACATAGTTACCATGGCAACCATTTCTCCCCAACCGTGACACAGATCCAACAGGCATCGGAGGTAGGTAACATCAACCTGGTAGAGATTTTGACATTACAGGCATACATTTTTTATGAGTTGAATTTGTCTTGACTTTGACCAATATTGCATAAAAATGATAGTAAAATTTATCCCATCCCATGCCATTCACCCCATATTCATGCTGTTCACAATTCTTTGGCAGACATAATAGACTAAGATCAGGCTGATCTTAGTCTACCTGCCTATTTCCTACTTAATCATTGAGGAAAACCTTGAACTTAAGGAAGTGGTAATAAATAGTTCAGCAACATTTCTGAAGTAATTGACTTTAACAGTGTTAACCGAGGTTTCCTGATGATGTAGGAAACCTTGGTCAACATTGTAAAAATCAATAATTCCAACATGTTGAGGATCTCTTAAAGGGTCCACTACTTTATCTAATTGAAATGTCGATTAAATAAGCAATTTGCTTGAAAGAAAATATTTAATTGATTTTTAAGAAGGGCTAGCAGTACCAGGAACAGATACTTTAAGTCTACAATTTTCCAGTTGAATGATTTCAGTTGATAATTGTTGAGGCTCTATTTGCCTTGTTTTCGTCAATGTTTCTAACAAAAATGCAAGTTTCAAAACCTAACCATATTAAGTCATTGTTCTAAAAATATCCATGTGATATCATAAAAAATACCAGGTGGGATGTTATCATAGGGATATCTGTATAGTTATAAGATAAAATACTTATTTCATCTGTGCAATGAATATGTCCCATACAATCACAGGTTTAAAATACATAAAGAAATCTAACATGTAAAACATTTTCGGAATAGAACAAATTTACTTCTTATTCCCAGTCCTTAATGTTTTTAACAAAAAACTTTTTTGAACTAAATTCTCTTATTGAAGATAAACATGAATTTATATAGTTTTAAATAAGAGCATCACCTACATTTGCCTTTGCTTGGCAGTTGGCTGCTGGAGAGTGTCTTAAGTGAATAAAAAAAATCTTAATCAAAAAGTGCATTTATTTGCACAAAATGCATCTATTTATCCCCCTTGATAGTATAGGCTGCTCTTTTGATAATGAACATGTGTGTCAGGTTTCAAGTGAAGGCCTCAAGTCAAACCAGAGGTATCAATACATATCACAGTAAAGACAAAGGCTAAAACAATATAGATCCACAAGTTTAAGTGAGTAATCAAAGGTCAATTTTGTCTATACCTGGATAGACAAAATTGACCTGTGATCACTCACTCTAAATTGCGAGTCTATACTGGTTGGAGACAAATTCTCGCAAAGTACCAGTTCTTGCCAACTGACCATTTTCATAGTAAAAACGCAATACTCATTTACAACAATTTATTTTCTGGATAGAAGAAGTTGTTGTTAACATAACTTGTAATTTAGAAGAGTTTCATTTCTGTTTTTTACGTGAACCTGGGCTGTTGGCGAGAACTGGTTCTTGGCAAGAATTGGTCTCCAACCAGTACCATTTGTTCTCTCAGAAAAAAGTCGAGCTAACAAGAGGCCCAAGAGGGCCTGTATTGCTCCACTGGCTTTAACATCTTTAAGACTTTCATCAAATAAAGCTTACTTTAAATGAATATATTAAGACTCCGAAATCTCTTAAGACCTATTTTGATAATGATTAACTGGTTCTGGTCCACATTGCACCAAAATACTCAATCACAATGAAACTGCATCCCTTTACCCATCTTATGAAAACATAAGGTTCAGAAGGAGATGTCATTTGAAGATTTAAGGCTCGAAATAGGCCCCACCCTGCCACAGGCCAATCAAAATTCCTTGAACAATTGAAGTGAAGAGTCACTCAAGGAACATTCTGGTGAAGTTTCATTGAAGCTGGCCCAGTGATTCAGAAAAAGATGTCATTTAAACATTTTGGGCTCAAAAAAAGCTCCACCCTGCCATGCCCATTTTTATAGGCCAATCAAACTTTTGCAAACAATTTTTTAAAAGAGTCTTGCAAGAAACATTCTGGTAATGGACACTCAATCATGACAAAAGCTTGCTGGCCTTTGGCCAGTGGAGCTAAAAAACAAGACTGACAGAGATTGATTGAATTGAGTTTAACGCCGCTTTCGACGATTTCATTTACACCGCGGGGGCTGGAGCACCTAACAATGGATTCCTGGTATTTCTCTCACCAGTACAACCATCACATTCTTTCCTAGCCTCCAGCTTCTATCTCACATAGGTCTATGATTATCAACCCTTTGGTGAAAGAGAAATAGTCAGAAAGAATATTTGCCAGCATCGGGTAACAAAGCCGGGACCTCTAGATTGACAATCTTACACACTACCAACTGCGCTATTAGGACGGCTTCAAGTGTGACAGAGACAGACCAGTAAAAAGCAAAGCCACCAACAGGCCATGGGAGTCAGTATGTTAACATAAAACTTTGTAAATATGCATAGTGAATTTACCTTGTCACTTTCAACTTGCTTCTGCAATAGGGGAACAAACAGTTCTGTTGACATACGGTCAAGGTTAGCCTTGACAGAGTTCAAGGTCATTTCTGTGATAGAATAGTCAATGACCTTGACATTGGCAATGAAATGGTACAGCAAACAGCAGAGACCTTGAAAATAACCTGAAATTATAAATGAAGAAATAACAAGATTAATTTGAACCCATTACTGGATGACAAGATTTTAAATTAAGTCGCAAACAACAATTTAAAGTTGATGATATCTTATTTTTATTGTCCTTTGGTGTAGAAAACATTGTAGGAAATAAAGAATTTGCTTGTTACAAGCAATTTCTTCATTTTCCACATTGTTTTTCAACCACTGGTTTATTGAGAGGTGTCAAAGACTTCTGTGAGAATTGGTTAACTGGAATCATTTAAGCCTTCATGTGACATACCCAACAATTTCAATTGTGAGAGGCACAAACACGTAACAGCCCAAAACCACACAATACAATCAAAACTAGATCTATCACCAAGCTAACAAATATCCCCCACTGCTGCTTCGTCCCAGTCCCGTAAGCCGTTTTTCAAAGTTCAAATGACCTTGACCTTTAACCTCCTTGACCCCAAGACAAAAGGGGACACCTTTTGGTCATGGGCAACAATTATGCAAGAATTCATGATTCTAAGTCATTTCTTAGGGAATAAGAGTCTGGAAACAAAAAAGGCCTATGGACAGATGGATGGACAGACAGACAGACTGGGTAAAACCAATATTCTTCTTCACATAGGTCCAGACTGATCTTTGTCTTTACCTACTGTCAAAACAGGAATAATCAGGGTTCAGCATGACAAGGGTTAAAAATTTTAAATGTACAAGTACTTTACTTCAGAAAATGGGTAATATGTTAGAGCCCCCTGTCCATGTTTTGTGTAGCTCCTGCATGTTTTTATTAGTAGAAATACGGTAACTTACCCTGTTCTGAATCATTGTTTGTCACAAAATCTTGCACCATACAATCTATATATTTTTTCCAAATTGTTAACACTGTGCCTTGAGGTAATGACTGGATGCATTCTCCATATCTGGAATAGAATATAAAATAGGCTTTTAGTCGAAAGAAAAAATCAACTAATGATTGAGTGTGCAATGGTTTTCTTAGAAATTAATACAGCACACCCAGTATCATCCTTTGAAGAATAGAAATTGAAAGTTAAATGATTTAAAGACTCATTCTGCAGATTTTTCTACCAACCCCATGGCTCAGCGTCAAACAGTTGTAACTGCCTATAAACATATATGCAGTTACATCTGTTTCACACTGAACCATCAAACTGATGTCAAAACAATATATAATAGCTTTCTTTTATGTGTAGGAACTGTTAAATCGATTATGAAATTTCTTAGTCAATTATCACAATCAGAAGACAAAACCAACTGATTATCAATTATTATCGATAAATCTGCCCATCACAAGTAAACAACAAAACTTTTTAATGTGATAATAAATGTAGCTTCTCTTGTTCAAAAAATGAAGATTTATGAATCTTACAGGAAAAATAAATAATTATTCTATCTTTAAATGTAAAAAGACAAAAAATTATTATATTAGACTTGATAATCTACAACCTTAACTTGAAACAAGGACATGATTTTTTTATAGCACAAGACATGTTAGATTGTAACAAGCAATTTCATTAATTTTCAACTATGTTTTCTTTTCGCAATTTTAACATTTGAAATTTAAATACTGAAAAATTTTGTCTCCATATTCTTTGATTTTGGAGGTATATACCAAGATCAGATTGTAGGTATGTGCAGACTGATGTTTGTCTTTACGTCCTACCAAGGCAGGAAAAATCCAGATTTAGCATGACAAGGGTTATAACATGTTGGGAAGCATTTGAGATAAGGTAATCTAGTTAGTTAGTTACATCATAAAATTGACTTTAACTTGGGACAAAACCATTTTAAATTGCTCACTCAGCGCTCCATTCATTCTGTTAAAAAACTCCTCAAACCAATCAAAAACATTCCAAAATCACTAAAAAGATAAGATCAACAACTTCATTCAAAATAAATATATATATGAAAAAATAGCAATTCACCTAAAAGAATTGAAATTATGAGCATCTGATTGGTTCTTGAAGAAATATAAAGCTATTTATAGAACGTCTATGCATATTTTATTAAAGGGAGGTAATAAATCCTGAACAAAATTAGCGATACCAGATAATTTCACTCAAAACTCACTAATCTCAAACATTCTATTTCTTTCCAAAATCATTCAACTTGTCTATTTCACAATGTTAATTGTAGTTAAGACACGCCTTTGATACTTCATAAATACAAACCCTTGAATAAACGTTGGTGGTAATTCTATAAGGTCTGAACCATTTTAGTGGGTTTATCAAGATATTTATAACGGCAGAAGATTAGTTAGCAAACTAATTGGTAAAGATAAATTCCCAGCCCTTCAATCAGGGTTCAGGTGTTTGCGAAGCTCACATGCAAAGAGAGGTTGTTTCTAAATGTTTGCAGAGGTTTTTACATCATGCCAGGGTGTGGAATTCACATGCCAAACTTTTCCAAATAAGGAATATTCTAGTTGCAGATAATTAAATTATTCTAGAGAAGGCCACTTGACATTAGATAAGTAAATACTAGGGCAAATCTTGAAAAGGTACTTAACAGATCTAGCAAAGGGTAGAAAACATTCTTTAAATGAAGAAAATGCTGGGTTACAATGTTTTCTCAATATTTATCTCACTTTTTTGCAGGTATAGTGCGGTTTTATTGACTTGAATCTGACCCCTGCTATTTAGATGAATAAAAATCTGAATATTCCTACTCGGCTTTGCACGTGCTTTCATAGGAATGAATAACAAACGATATTGAATGTATTATACATTTTTTTAATTGATGAAAATGTCGGTAATTGTTATTTAAGCATTTTTTCCACAGAGGTCAAAGTCGGGTCAAATTAACCAGGCTATAGGTTCATATTGATCCTGAACAAGTAGAAAAGTGTCTTTTACTTGTCCAGGGGCAAGTGGCAACAAGAGGCCCAAGAGGGCCTGTATTGCTCCACCGGCTTAACCCTTTCGGCTCCAATTTTATAGCGAAACAAAGCCTTCAGTGCCAAATTTATTCAGAAAATCTGCAAGGATTACTCCCATGTGTGTCTAAAATGGGCATAACTTTTTTATTTTTTTAGATATCTTGTTCAAATTTTCAACACAGCTTGATATTACATAACTTAACATTGAAAGCATTTAAACATTCTAATACAATTTGTTATTTCCAAATATGGTTAAAATATTTTTTTCAGATTTTGCAAATAGCAATATCACTCAGACTCGGGTTGAAAAAGCAACATACTACACACCTGACTGATCGCTTATTTCTGATTCCGATCTCAAACTTCCATCAGAAGAACTTTCTTAATCAAATTCACCAGCTGGCATGTCACTTTCGCTATCATTTACAACAATTTCTGCCTGGGTAGTATAGCGGGTGCGTCGCCATTTTGGATCAAGCTAAAGATTTCAGATTTGTTGAATTGTTTAGAAAGCTTTAAAATATAAAAAAAATGCCGATTTTCTGCAGAAAATTACAAAAACTAAATTGACAGCCTTGTTTTCATTCTGAAAGCGGAAACGGTGATACCTGTGTGATTTAGATGTTTGAAATCATTACATAAATACCCCCACTATTAATTGTCGACAGAAATCGACCTGCGGCGGTAAACCAGACTGTCGACGTTAGTCGCCTATGGCGCCGAAAGAGTTAAATATTTCAAGATTTGAAAGAGATATTGAAAATAGAAGGTAATGAAAGTCACCAGCATTCAGAATGAATTCTGACTTTATCAAAATTGATACAAAGCTATCAGAAGTAAACTCATGTAACTAATTTGAAAAATTACATGGAAGAAACCTATTTAGATATCACTTTTAAACAAGAGGGCCAGGATGGCCCTAAATTGCTCACCTGCATTCTATTGGTCCAGTGGATCTCTTCCAAGAAACTTTCTGGCAATGTTTCATTCACATTTGCCTAATTGTTGATGAGAAGATGTTATGCCAAGAACTTAAATTGCTAATAGACCCTGCCCACCACTTCATTACTGAGGAGATTCAAAATAAGCCCTGCCCTACTGGGGCAATATTTATCTGCTAATCAAAATTTTGCAGACAATTTTCAAAAGGGTCATGAAAGGAACATTCTGGTAAAGTTTCATTGCAATCAGGCCAGTGGTTCAAGAGATGTCGATCAAAGATTCTGGGTTTAAAATAAGCACTGCTCTACCACGCCCACATTTATGGGCTAATCAAAATTTTGAAAACAATTTTTTAAAAAGGGTTACCTTCTGGTAAAGTTTCATCAAAACCAGCCCGGTGATTTAGGAGATGTCGTTCACAGATTTTGGGCTCATATCAGCCACGCACTACCAAACCCATATTTATGGGCCAATAAAAATTTCGGGAATAATTCGTTCAAAGATTTTGGGCTCTAAATAAGCCCCTGCCTGCTACGCCCATATTTGGGGGTCAATCCAAATTTATTCAACAACTTTCAAAAAGGATCACCAAAGGAACATTCTGGTAAAGTTTCATTGAAATCAGCCCTATGGTTCAGGAGGAGAAGTTGTTCAAAGATTTTGGGCTCAAAATAAGTCTGCCCTGTCACGCCTATATTTTGCCGTCAATCCAAATTTCTTGAGCAACTTTAAAAGAGGGTCACTCAATGTATATAATGGTAAAGTTTCATTGAAATCGGTCTAATGGTTCAGGAGGAGATGTCATTCAAAGATTTCGGGCTCAAAATAAGCACTGCCATTCCACGCTCGTATTTTGGGATCAATTCAAATTTCTTGAACAACTTTGGAAGAGGGTCACTCGAAGAACATTCTTATAAAGTTTCATTGAAATCAGCAAAAAGGTTCTGGAGGAGATGTCTTGCAAAGATTTTGGGCTTAAAAATTAAACCCGCTCTGCCATGCCCTTATTTTGGGGTCAGTCCAAATTCCTTGTACAACTTTAGAAGAGGGTCACCCAAGGAACATTCTGGTAAAGGTTCATTGAAATCGGCCCAATGGTTAAGATGTTGTTCAAAGATTTGGGCTCAAAATAAGCCCACCCTGCCACGCCCATATTTCCGAGTCAATCCAAATTTCCTGAAGAACATTAGAAGAGGGTCTCCTAAAGAACATTCTGGTAAAGTTTCATTGAAATTTGCACAATGGTTAAGCTGCCCTGCCACACCTATGTATGGAGGTCAATCCAAATTTCTTGAACAACTTTACAGCACCATGCCATAACTGAGTCAAGTTTTTTAATGGTGGCGCTATAAATATTATATTAGTACACCTCAAGGGTAAAATTAACAAGAGGGCCGTTGGCCCAGGGTCGCTCACCGGAGAAAAAAGCTTCATTACCTAGGTATGTCCATGCAACCACAGAAAAAGAGATTTTTACTTATTCAATCAGATAACATTTGAAATAATCCTCCCCCCCCCCCCTCTGCTCCTCCCCTGGTCATTATTTATTTAAGCTTTTTTCATAAAAGGTCTGTGATCAGCTAATCTATGCCAGATATACAGGCTGAGTCTGAGACTTTTAAAGTTTTCTTTAATGAGTTGATCAATCCATTTCAAATATAAAGGCTGTAGGGATTCAAACTTCTCAACAAAGCACTCCCCCAAGATGCTCTGCACCTGGTGAATCTACAGTCATGATTTTAGCTAATTCATTTAATGTCCATATGCTGATCATCCATAACAATTTTCTAGTCTGTAGGACTCCTGGTTCATTAGAAGAAGTTTAAAGATTTCAACAAGAGCACCGCCTACGGGTGCCTACACTCGGCTGTAAGTGCTGGATGGTAAAATAACTAATGGATGGTGAAAAAAACTAAGTAGAAAAAGGGACACAATTTGCAGAAAATGTTTCAAAAGTTATCCCCTTGAAAGAAAAGGTTGCCCTTTGGATGCTGAATAAGTGTGTCAAGTTTCATGTGAATGTCTTCAGTAGAACCAGAGATATTACAAAAATGTCAAAGTTTTTGCAGTTTTTTCACAAGTTAGACTTTGGAAAATGACCTTGACATTGACTGATGACCTTGAACTTGTTACAAACAGAAAGGCCTTGTCCAAGGCAATCACCATGTGAAATATGAAGGCCCTATCACTAACCATTCAAAAGTAATGGCAATTTGTCAAACTTTTTGCATTTTTTTCACAAGTTTGACCTTGATGAATGACCTTTACCTTGACTGATGACCTAGAACTTGGTACCAACAGAAAGGCCTTGTCCCAGGCAATCATCATGTGGAATATGAAAGCCCTATCACAAACCATTCAAAAGTTATTACAAAATGTCAAAGTTTTCGCAAGACGACGACAACAACGACGAGAACGACGACGACACCAAGGCTATAGCAATACCTCGGGTTTTCTCCGAAAACAGCCGAGCAAAAATTATCCAAAGTACTACCCCCTCCCCAAGACACTCAGCACCTGGTGACCCTACAGTGATGATTTTAGCTATTTTTATTAATGTCAATATATTGATCACCCATGACAATTTTCAAGTCTGTAGGGTTCCTGATCCAGGAGAAGAATAAGGTTAAAGATTTCAAAATTGATCCAAAGTACTACCCCCTTCCCCTTAATGCTCCGCATCTGGTGGCCCTACATTCATGATTTTAGCTATTTTATTTTAGATCCATATGCTTATCATCCATGCCAATATTGAAGTCTGTAGGGCTCCTGGTTCATAAGAAGATGAAGATTAAAGTTACAAAATTTTCACAAAAGTACTACCCCCCCCTGGTGCTCCGCACCTGGTGGCATTACAGTCATGATCTTAGCTATTTTTATTAAGGTCTATGAGCTGATCCTCCATTTATAGCTATTTTTATAAAGGTCCATACGCTGATCATCAATGCCAATATTCAAATCTGTAGGACTCCTGGTTCAGAAGAAGAAAAAGGTTAAAGATTACAAAATTTTCATCAAAGTACTACCCCCTCCCCCTGGTGCTCCGCACCTAGTGGCCCTACAGATAAGAGTTTAGCTATTTTTTTTTAACTTTGGTTGCCATAGCAACCAGAGTTTTTCACCGATTTCAATTCTTTTAGCAATTCTTAAAGGGGACCACCTAAGGAACATTTCTGCCAAGTTTGGTTAAAATTGGCCGAGTAGTTTAGGAGGAGATGTTGTTTAAAGAAATTGTTGACGGACGACTCGAGGACGGACGACGGACAAAAGGTGATCACAATAGCTCACTTGAGCACGTTTAGCTCAGGTGAGCTAAAAAGAATGTTATCTGGGTTAAACCACTCAATGCAAAGTTACATGATAAAATAAGTATGTTTGGTCTATTTTCAGATTGGTGTGTACTATTTCTTGTAATATTTATTGTGTATTGAAGTTTTTCAGCGCTTTAAGTTTTACATATGTAAGTTTTATTTACTCTCAAAAAAGGACTGACCTAGCTTGATAAAATGGGACTTCAGGAGGAGAAGTTGTTCAAAGATTTTTGGCTCAAAATAAGTCTGCCCTGTCACGCCTATATTTTGCTGTCAATCCAAATTTCTTGAGCAACTTTAAAAGAGGGTCACTCAATGTATATAATGGTAAAGTTTCATTGAAATCGGCCTAATGGTTCAGGAGGAGATGTCATTCAAAGATTTCGGGCTCAAAATAAGCACTGCCATTCCACGCCTGTATTTTGGGATCAATTCAAATTTCTTGAACAACTTTGGAAGAGGGTCACTCGAAGAACATTCTTATAAAGTTTCATTGAAATCAGCAAAAAGGTTCTGGAGGAGATGTCTTGCAAAGATTTTGGGCTTAAAAATTAAACCCGCTCTGCCATGCCCTTATTTTGGGGTCAGTCCAAATTCCTTGTACAACTTTAGAAGAGGGTCACCCAAGGAACATTCTGGTAAAGGTTCATTGAAATCGGCCCAATGGTTAAGATGTTGTTCAAAGATTTGGGCTCAAAATAAGCCCACCCTGCCACGCCCATATTTCCGAGTCAATCCAAATTTCCTGAAGAACATTAGAAGAGGGTCTCCTAAAGAACATTCTGGTAAAGTTTCATTGAAATTTGCACAATGGTTAAGCTGCCCTGCCACACCTATGTATGGAGGTCAATCCAAATTTCTTGAACAACTTTACAGCACCATGCCATAACTGAGTCAAGTTTTTTAATGGTGGCGCTATAAATATTATATTAGTACACCTCAAGGGTAAAATTAACAAGAGGGCCGTTGGCCCAGGGTCGCTCATCTGAGAAAAAAGCTTCATTACCTAGGTATGTCCATGCAACCACAGAAAAAGAGATTTTCACTTATTCAATCAGATAACATTTGAAATAATCCTCCCCCCCCCTCTGCTCCTCCCCTGGTCATTATTTATTTAAGCTTTTTTCATAAAAGGTCTGTGATCAGCTAATCTATGCCAGATATACAGGCTGAGTCTGAGACTTTTAAAGTTTTCTTTAATGAGTTGATCAATCCATTTCAAATATAAAGGCTGTAGGGATTCAAACTTCTCAACAAAGCACTCCCCCAAGATGCTCTGCACCTGGTGAATCTACAGTCATGATTTTAGCTAATTCATTTAATGTCCATATGCTGATCATCCATAACAATTTTCTAGTCTGTAGGACTCCTGGTTCATTAGAAGAAGTTTAAAGATTTCAACAAGAGCACCGCCTACGGGTGCCTACACTCGGCTGTAAGTGCTGGATGGTAAAATAACTAATGGATGGTGAAAAAAACTAAGTAGAAAAAGGGACACAATTGGCAGAAAATGTTTCAAAAGTTATCCCCTTGAAAGAAAAGGTTGCCCTTTGGATGCTGAATAAGTGTGTCAAGTTTCATGTGAATGTCTTCAGTAGAACCAGAGATATTACAAAAATGTCAAAGTTTTTGCAGTTTTTTCACAAGTTTGACTTTGGAAAATGACCTTGACCTTGACTGATGACCTTGAACTTAGTACTAACAGAAAGAGCTTGTCCCAGGCAATCATCATGTGAAATATGAAGACCCTATCACCTACCATTCAGAAGTAATTGCAATATGTCAAAGTTTTTGCAGTTTTGTTCACAAGTTTGACCTTGACCTTGACTGATGACCTTGAACTAGGTACCAACTGAAAGGCCTTGTCTAAGGCAATCATCATGTGAAATATGAAGGCCCTATAATAAACCATTCAAAAGTTATGGCAATTTGTCAAAGTTTTTTGCATTTTTTTCACAAGTTTGACCTTGGAAAATGACCTTGACTGATAACCTTGAACTTAGTACCAACAGAAAATGCTTGTCCAAGGTAATCATCATAAGAAATATGAAGACCCTATCACTTACCTTTCAAAAGTTATTGCAATATGTCAAAGTTTTTGCATTTTTTCACAAGTTTGACCTTGAAAAATGACCTTGACATTGACTGATGACCTTGAACTTGTTACAAACAGAAAGGCCTTGTCCAAGGCAATCACCATGTGAAATATGAAGGCCCTATCACTAACCATTCAAAAGTAATGGCAATTTGTCAAACTTTTTGCATTTTTTTCACAAGTTTGACCTTGATGTATGACCTTTACCTTGACTGATGACCTTGAACTTGGTACCAACAGAAAGGCCTTGTCCCAGGCAATCATCATGTGGAATATGAAAGCCCTATCACAAACCATTCAAAAGTTATAACAAAATGTCAAAGTTTTCGCACGACGACGACAACAACAACGAGAACGACGAGGACACCAAGGCTATAGCAATACCTCGGGTTTTCTCCGAAAACAGCCGAGCAAAAATTATCCAAAGTACTACCCCCTCCCCAAGACACTCAGCACCTGGTGACCCTACAGTGATGATTTTAGCTATTTTTATTAATGTCAATATATTGATCACCCATGACAATTTTCAAGTCTGTAGGGTTCCTGATCCAGGAGAAGAATAAGGTTAAAGATTTCAAAATTGATCCAAAGTACTACCCCCTTCCCCTTAATGCTCCGCATCTGGTGGCCCTACATTCATGATTTTAGCTATTTTATTTTAGATCCATATGCTTATCATCCATGCCAATATTGAAGTCTGTAGGGCTCCTGGTTCATTAGAAGATGAAGATTAAAGTTACAAAATTTTCACAAAAGTACTACCCCCCCCCCCCTGGTGCTCCGCACCTGGTGGCATTACAGTCATGATTTTAGCTATTTTTATTAAGGTCTATGAGCTGATCCTCCATTTATAGCTATTTTTATAAAGGTCCATACGCTGATCATCAATGCCAATATTCAAATCTGTAGGACTCCTGGTTCAGAAGAAGAAAAAGGTTAAAGATTACAAAATTTTCATCAAAGTACTACCCCCTCCCCCTGGTGCTCCGCACCTAGTGGCCCTACAGATAAGATTTTAGCTATTTTTATTAAGGTCTATAAGCTGATCATCCATGCCAAATTTCAAGGCTGAAGATTTTCTTAAGTTTTTAACTTTGGTTGCCATAGCAACCAGAGTTTTCACCGATTTCAATTCTTTTAGCAATTCTTAAAGGGGACCACCTAAGGAACATTTCTGCCAAGTTTGGTTAAAATTGGCCGAGTAGTTTAGGAGGAGATGTTGTTTAAAGAAATTGTTGACGGACGACGGACGACTCGAGGATGGACGACGGACAAAAGGTGATCACAATAGCTCACTTGAGCACGTTTTGCTCAGGTGAGCTAAAAAGAATGTTATCTGGGTTAAACCACTCAATGCAAAGTTTACATGATAAAATAAGTATGTTTGGTCTATTTTCAGATTGGTGTGTACTATTTCTTGTAATATTTATTGTGTATTGAAGTTTTTCAGCGCTTTAAGTTTTACATATGTGAGTTTTATTTACTCTCAAAAAAGGACTGACCTAGCTTGATAAAATGGGACTTCAGGAGGAGAAGTTGTTCTAAGATCTTGGGCTCAAAATAAGTCTGCCCTGTCACGCCTATATTTTGCCGTCAATCCAAATTTCTTGAGCAACTTTAAAAGAGGGTCACTCAATGTATATAATGGTAAAGTTTCATTGAAATCGGCCTAATGGTTCAGGAGGAGATGTCATTCAAAGATTTCGGGCTCAAAATAAGCACTGCCATTCCACGCCCGTATTTTGGGATCAATTCAAATTTCTTGAACAACTTTGGAAGAGGGTCACTCGAAGAACATTCTTATAAAGTTTCATTGAAATCAGCAAAAAGGTTCTGGAGGAGATGTCTTGCAAAGATTTTGGGCTTAAAAATTAAACCCGCTCTGCCATGCCCTTATTTTGGGGTCAGTCCAAATTCCTTGTACAACTTTAGAAGAGGGTCACCCAAGGAACATTCTGGTAAAGGTTCATTGAAATCGGCCCAATGGTTAAGATGTTGTTCAAAGATTTGGGCTCAAAATAAGCCCACCCTGCCACGCCCATATTTCCGAGTCAATCCAAATTTCCTGAAGAACATTAGAAGAGGGTCTCCTAAAGAACATTCTGGTAAAGTTTCATTGAAATTTGCACAATGGTTAAGCTGCCCTGCCACACCTATGTATGGAGGTCAATCCAAATTTCTTGAACAACTTTACAGCACCATGCCATAAGTGAGTCAAGTTTTTTAATGGTGGCGCTATAAATATTATATTAGTACACCTCAAGGGTAAAATTAACATGAGGGCCGTTGGCCCAGGGTCGCTCACCGGAGAAAAAAGCTTCATTACCTAGGTATGTCCATGCAACCACAGAAAAAGAGATTTTCACTTATTCAATCAGATAACATTTGAAAAAATCCTCCCCCCCCCTCTGCTCCTCCCCTGGTCATTATTTATTTAAGCTTTTTTCATAAAAGGTCTGTGCTCAGCTAATCTATGCCAGATATACAGGCTGAGTCTGAAACTTTTAAAGTTTTCTTTAATGAGTTGATCAATCCATTTCAAATATAAAGGCTGTAGGGATTCAAACTTCTCAACAAAGCACTCCCCCAAGATGCTCTGCACCTGGTGAATCTACAGTCATGATTTTAGCTAATTCATTTAATGTCCATATGCTGATCATCCATAACAATTTTCTAGTCTGTAGGACTCCTGGTTCATTAGAAGAAGTTTAAAGATTTCAACAAGAGCACCGCCTACGGGTGCCTACACTCGGCTGTAAGTGCTGGATGGTAAAATAACTAATGGATGGTGAAAAAAAACTAAGTAGAAAAAGGGACACAATTTGCAGAAAATGTTTCAAAAGTTATCCCCTTGAAAGAAAAGGTTGCCCTTTGGATGCTGAATAAGTGTGTCAAGTTTCATGTGAATGTCTTCAGTAGAACCAGAGATATTACAAAAATGTCAAAGTTTTTGCAGTTTTTTCACAAGTTTGACTTTGGAAAATGACCTTGACCTTGACTGATGACCTTGAACTTAGTACTAACAGAAAGAGCTTGTCCCAGGCAATCATCATGTGAAATATGAAGACCCTATCACCTACCATTCAGAAGTAATTGCAATATGTCAAAGTTTTTGCAGTTTTGTTCACAAGTTTGACCTTGACCTTGACTGATGACCTTGAACTAGGTACCAACTGAAAGGCCTTGTCCAAGGCAATCATCATGTGAAATATGAAGGCCCTATAACAAACCATTCAAAAGTTATGGCAATTTGTCAAAGTTTTTTGCATTTTTTTCACAAGTTTGACCTTGGAAAATGACCTTGACTGATAACCTTGAACTTAGTACCAACAGAAAATGCTTGTCCAAGGTAATCATCATAAGAAATATGAAGACCCTATCACTTACCTTTCAAAAGTTATTGCAATATGTCAAAGTTTTTGCATTTTTTCACAAGTTTGACCTTGAAAAATGACCTTGACATTGACTGATGACCTTGAACTTGTTACAAACAGAAAGGCCTAGTCCAAGGCAATCATCATGTGAAATATGAAGGCCCTATCACTAACCATTCAAAAGTAATGGCAATTTGTCAAACTTTTTGCATTTTTTTCACAAGTTTGACCTTGATGTATGACCTTTACCTTGACTGATGACCTTGAACTTGGTACCAACAGAAAGGCCTTGTCCCAGGCAATCATCATGTGGAATATGAAAGCCCTATCACAAACCATTCAAAAGTTATTACAAAATGTCAAAGTTTTCGCACGACGACGACAACAACAACGAGAACTACGAGGACACCAAGGCTATAGCAATACCTCGGGTTTTCTCCGAAAACAGCCGAGCAAAAATTATCCAAAGTACTACCCCCTCCCCAAGACACTCAGCACCTGGTGACCCTACAGTGATGATTTTAGCTATTTTTATTAATGTCAATATATTGATCACCCATGACAATTTTCAAGTCTGTAGGGTTCCTGATCCAGGAGAAGAATAAGGTTAAAGATTTCAAAATTGATCCAAAGTACTACCCCCTTCCCCTTAATGCTCCGCATCTGGTGGCCCTACATTCATGATTTTAGCTATTTTATTTTAGATCCATATGCTTATCATCCATGCCAATATTGAAGTCTGTAGGGCTCCTGGTTCATTAGAAGATGAAGATTAAAGTTACAAAATTTTCACAAAAGTACTACCCCCCCCCCCTGGTGCTCCGCACCTGGTGGCATTACAGTCATGATTTTAGCTATTTTTATTAAGGTCTATGAGCTGATCCTCCATTTATAGCTATTTTTATAACGGTCCATATGCTGATCATCAATGCCAATATTCAAATCTGTAGGACTCCTGGTTCAGAAGAAGAAAAAGGTTAAAGATTACAAAATTTTCATCAAAGTACTACCCCCTCCCCCTGGTGCTCCGCACCTAGTGGCCCTACAGATAAGATTTTAGCTATTTTTATTAAGGTCTATAAGCTGATCATCCATACCAAATTTCAAGGCTGAAGATTTTCTTAAATTTTTAACTTTGGTTGCTATAGCAACCAGAGTTTTTCACCGATTTCAATTCTTTTAGCAATTCTTAAAGGGGACCACCTAAGGAACATTTCTGCCAAGTTTGGTTAAAATTGGCCGAGTAGTTTAGGAGGAGATGTTGTTTAAAGAAATTGTTGACGGATGACTCGAGGACGGACGACGGACAAAAGGTGATCACAATAGCTCACTTGAGCACGTTTTGCTCAGGTGAGCTAAAAAGAATGTTATCTGGGTTAAACCACTCAATGCAAAGTTTACATGATAAAATAAGTATGTTTGGTCTATTTTCAGATTGGTGTGTACTATTTCTTGTAATATTTATTGTGTATTGAAGTTTTTCAGCGCTTTAAGTTTTACATATGTGAGTTTTATTTACTCTCAAAAAAGGACTGACCTAGCTTGATAAAATGGGACTTCAGGAGGAGAAGTTGTTCAAAGATTTTGGGCTCAAAATAAGTCTGCCCTGTCACGCCTATATTTTGCCGTCAATCCAAATTTCTTGAGCAACTTTAAAAGAGGGTCACTCAATGTATATAATGGTAAAGTTTCATTGAAATCGGCCTAATGGTTCAGGAGGAGATGTCATTCAAAGATTTCGGGCTCAAAATAAGCACTGCCATTCCACGCCTGTATTTTGGGATCAATTCAAATTTCTTGAACAACTTTGGAAGAGGGTCACTCGAAGAACATTCTTATAAAGTTTCATTGAAATCAGCAAAAGGGTTCTGGAGGAGATGTCTTGCAAAGATTTTGGGCTTAAAAATTAAACCCGCTCTGCCATGCCCTTATTTTGGGGTCAGTCCAAATTCCTTGTACAACTTTAGAAGAGGGTCACCCAAGGAACATTCTGGTAAAGGTTCATTGAAATCGGCCCAATGGTTAAGATGATGTTCAAAGATTTGGGCTCAAAATAAGCCCATCCTGCCACGCCCATATTTCCGAGTCAATCCAAATTTCCTGAAGAACATTAGAAGAGGGTCTCCTAAAGAACATTCTGGTAAAGTTTCATTGAAATTTGCACAATGGTTAAGCTGCCTTGCCACACCTATGTATGGAGGTCAATCCAAATTTCTTGAACAACTTTACAGCACCATGCCATAAGTGAGTCAAGTTTTTTAATGGTGGTGCTATAAATATTATATTAGTATACCTCAAGGGTAAAATTAACAAGAGGGCCGTTGGCCCAGGGTCGCTCACCTGAGAAAAAAGCTTCATTACCTTGGTATGTCCATGCAACCACAGAAAAAGAGATTTTCACTTAATCAATCAGATAACATTTGAAATAATCCTCCCCCCCCCTCTGCTCCTCCCCTGGTCATTATTTATCTAAGCTTTTTTCATAAAAGGTCTGTGCTCAGCTAATCTATGCCAGATATACAGACTGAGTTGATCAATCCATTTCAAATATAAAGGCTGTAGGGATTCAAACTTCTCAACAAAGCACTCCCCCAAGATGCTCTGCACCTGGTGAATCTACAGTCATGATTTTAGCTAATTCATTTAATGTCCATATGCTGATCATCCATAACAATTTTCTAGTCTGTAGGACTCCTGGTTCATTAGAAGAAGTTTAAAGATTTCAACAAGAGCACCGCCTACGGGTGCCTACACTCGGCTGTAAGTGCTGGATGGTAAAATAACTAATGGATGGTGAAAAAAACTAAGTAGAAAAAGGGACACAATTTGCAGAAAATGTTTCAAAAGTTATCCCCTTGAAAGAAAAGGTTGCCCTTTGGATGCTGAATAAGTGTGTCAAGTTTCATGTGAATGTCTTCAGTAGAACCAGAGATATTACAAAAATGTCAAAGTTTTTGCAGTTTTTTCACAAGTTTGACTTAGGAAAATGACCTTGACCTTGACTGATGACCTTGAACTTAGTACTAACAGAAAGAGCTTGTCCCAGGCAATCATCATGTGAAATATGAAGACCCTATCACCTACCATTCAGAAGTAATTGCAATATGTCAAAGTTTTTGCAGTTTTGTTCACAAGTTTGACCTTGAAAAATGACCTTGACCTTGACTGATGACCTTGAACTAGGTACCAACTGAAAGGCCTTGTCCAAGGCAATCATCATGTGAAATATGAAGGCCCTATAACAAACCATTCAAAAGTTATGGCAATTTGTCAAAGTTTTTTGCATTTTTTTCACAAGTTTGACCTTGGAAAATGACCTTGACTGATAACCTTGAACTTAGTACCAACAGAAAATGCTTGTCCAAGGTAATCATCATAAGAAATATGAAGACCCTATCACTTACCTTTCAAAAGTTATTGCAATATGTCAAAGTTTTTGCATTTTTTCACAAGTTTGACCTTGAAAAATGACCTTGACATTGACTGATGACCTTGAACTTGTTACAAACAGAAAGGCCTTGTCCAAGGCAATCATCATGTGAAATATGAAGGCCCTATCACTAACCATTCAAAAGTAATGGCAATTTGTCAAACTTTTTGCATTTTTTTCACAAGTTTGACCTTGATGTATGACCTTGACCTTGACTGATGACCTTGAACTTGGTACCAACAGAAAGGCCTTGTCCCAGGCAATCATCATGTGGAATATGAAAACCCTATCACAAATCATTCAAAAGTTATTACAAAATGTCAAAGTTTTCGCACGACGACGACAACAACGACGAGAACGACGACGACACCAAGGCTATAGCAATACCTCAGGTTTTCTCCGAAAACAGCCGAGCAAAAATTATCCAAAGTACTACCCCCTCCCCAAGACACTCAGCACCTGGTGACCCTACAGTGATGATTTTAGCTATTTTTATTAATGTCAATATATTGATCACCCATGACAATTTTCAAGTCTGTAGGGTTCCTGATCCAGGAGAAGAATAAGGTTAAAGATTTCAAAATTGATCCAAAGTACTACCCCCTTCCCCTTAATGCTCCGCATCTGGTGGCCCTACATTCATGATTTTAGCTATTTTATTTTAGATCCATATGCTTATCATCCATGCCAATATTGAAGTCTGTAGGGCTCCTGGTTCATTAGAAGATGAAGATTAAAGTTACAAAATTTTCACAAAAGTACTACCCCCCCCCCCCCTGGTGCTCCGCACCTGGTGGCATTACAGTCATGATTTTAGCTATTTTTATTAAGGTCTATGAGCTGATCCTCCATTTATAGCTATTTTTATAACGGTCCATACGCTGATCATCAATGCCAATATTCAAATCTGTAGGACTCCTGGTTCAGAAGAAGAAAAAGGTTAAAGATTACAAAATTTTCATCAAAGTACTACCCCCTCCCCCTGGTGCTCCGCACCTAGTGGCCCTACAGATAAGATTTTAGCTATTTTTATTAAGGTCTATAAGCTGATCATCCATGCCAAATTTCAAGGCTGAAGATTTTCTTAAATTTTTAACTTTGGTTGCCATAGCAACCAGAGTTTTTCACCGATTTCAATTCTTTTAGCAATTCTTAAAGGGGACCACCTAAGGAACATTTCTGCCAAGTTTGGTTAAAATTGGCCGAGTAGTTTAGGAGGAGATGTTGTTTAAAGAAATTGTTGACGGATGACTCGAGGACGGACGACGGACAAAAGGTGATCACAATAGCTCACTTGAGCACGTTTTGCTCAGGTGAGCTAAAAAGAATGTTATCTGGGTTAAACCACTCAATGCAAAGTTTACATGATAAAATAAGTATGTTTGGTCTATTTTCAGATTGGTGTGTACTATTTCTTGTAATATTTATTGTGTATTGAAGTTTTTCAGCGCTTTAAGTTTTACATATGTGAGTTTTATTTACTCTCAAAAAAGGACTGACCTAGCTTGATAAAATGGGATATTTTTAAATGTTGGTGAGTGGATAATAAGCCAGGGAAGTATCCAAATCTATAGATAAACTTGAGTGTTTGGTTTTGTGTAATTCAAAATTAAAAGGGAATAGAGATACAATTGAAGAAATATTTTTAGCTTGGAAGCTGATTTTTAGAGCAACAAAAGTGAATGTTTTTGCTTGATGTGTTTTGAAATATTGTGTTGGAATACACCGCATGACAAAGAATTAAAAAATTGGATTGTTTAGGGGGGAAAACATATTCTCAAAGTGTAAATTAAAACAGAAGATGAACAGATTTGTCATCGAGGGGCTTAGAATAATGAAATCAATCTCAGACTCTTCAAATAGGATTATGCCCATTTTTATCACCCAAGATCTAAGAGGAATGGAATCATGGGGATTTAAAATTCGACTCAGCTGAACAGCAAAGGACCCTGATTTATCTGAAAATGAAATTCGTTGAAATTGTTGGGAGTAGTCCGTGATAATTATATTTTACCTGATACATGGTGTCAAAGACATCAAAGACAAATTCCACCATGCCTTGACTGATGTCTCATTATTGTTTAATCAGAGCTCCAACACAGATAACCTCACCATTGTTTGCTAGTAGATGCTTAAAACTAATGAGCAACAACATTTTAAAAGTCAATTCCAAATCATCAGAGGGTAAGTTCCTTTGTTAAAGTTTGTTTAAATTTTTTCAACTATGCGCCGCCATTATAAAACTTGACTCACTTTTGGCATGGGGCTGTAGAAGAGGGTCTACCCAGGAACATTTTGGTAAAGTTTCATTGAAATTGGCCCAATGGTTCAGGAGATGTTGTTCAAATATACAGGCTAAAAAAATAAGCCCCTCACTGCCATGTCCATAATTGGAGGTCAATCCAAATTTCTTGATTAACTTTAGAAGAGGGCTAACCAAGGAAGATTGTGGCAAAGTTTCATCAAGATCCACCTATTAGTTTAGGAGAAGATGTTTAAAGAAAAGTTTACAAATGTACGCACTAACTCTCTGCCATCCCTTCAGCCAGTGGAGCTAAAAACTATATATTTCACATGAATGAAGAGGTCGCATCGTAAATAATATGAGCATAACTACCATTATGCACATTACGCAAGTGCTCAATAGAAATTAATCCTCTTTAGAAAAAAGTCGTTGATGAATGATCACAACATTGAAACTACAGCTTATTCAAGCTGTAGTTGCAGTGTTTTGATCATTCACCAATGTTCAAATCATAGAAAAGTGGAGCAGACAGAGGATATTCATGTTTTGTCACAGTCCACATATCGCCTTTATTCTATGTATTTTACGTTGATTGCCTTATGAGTTTGTATAAATTTCAAAATCTTAGTAACGCCTATAAATACAAACCCTTGAATAAATTTTGGCGGTAACTCTATCTTGTCCAATCCTTTGCAACTTTTCAGAGTGTTTATCAAGACATCTATAACTGCAGGAAATTGTCTCAATTTATGGTAGGTAACAACAAGCTCTTTCAAAAATACATCTATCTTGTCCAAAATTTCTCCAGATTTCTGTAAAATAAGTGATTGATTGAATTGAGTTTTACGCCGCGTTCATTATTGTTTCAGTCATATTGTGGAGGCTGGAGCACCTAACAGTGGATTCCTGGTGTTTTTGTCACCAGTACAACTATCATATCCTTTCCTAGCCTCCAGCTGCTATCTCACATAGGTCTTCACTTATCAACCCATCGGTGAGAGACAAATAGTCGGAAAGAACGAGTGCTGCTGTCAGGGTAAAACAAGAGAAATAGAACATATACATATTTTCTTACAAAAGATGTGTCTGTTTGTATGAGGCTTAATGCCATTTTCAATATTTTGCAATGGCATTGCAGCAACTTTCGTCTACCCAAATTTAACAAAATTGCAATTTTCTCAGCAAACCTCATTTCTATCTCTTAGCCCAGTTATGCTAAATGCAAATCTTGGCAAAACTGTATTAAAATCAAAATGCTAAAAGCACAAGGTTTTCATATAATGAGTCAGTATTCATTTTGGAAATATTTTTGTTAAAACTTTTCTGGTTTCAAAATGAAAATCAGAAAGCAAAAACTAAGATCAGACTGCACATATAGGCTGATCTATATCTTTGCTTCCTGCCATAACTAGAATATTCTGGGTTCAGCATGATGTTAAATCGAGTATTTCAAGACCTCTTTATATAATATCCATTATTTAACCCTTGTCATGCTGAATAAATTTTGGCTAAAAATTTGCATCAAAATCAAAGGGCAAAAAGCACTGAAAGTCCCACTGTAGGTCAATTTTCATTTGAAAAACTAAATCTATTGACAATTCTGGTTTGAAAGTGAGAAACAGGTTGTGTAGACTAACATCAGACTGCACATATGTGCAGGCTGATGTTTGTCTATAGCTCCTGCCAAAGCAGGAATTTTCCGGGTTCAAGCAGGAATTTTCCGGGTTCAAGCAGGAATTTTCCGGGTTCAAGCAGGAATTTTCCGGGTTCAGCAAGACAAGGGTTAATTACCTGCTCCTCTCCCCCAATAAATCCTTTACCCAGTAAACATGTCAGTCTAGGTTCCAGTATATGATGGTTCAGTTGTAGAAGGGTGTAACAGCAGGTGTACCAGTCTAAAGATAGACTGAAATAGATATCAAGATATTTCTTCCAGTCTATGACTGATATAGAGAAAGATATTCTTATAGTCTATGTCAGCACTGTGTTCAGGATAACAAAACCGTGCGAACTATTTGTCAATTATACCCTGCTTTGCATGTGCTCTTGCTTGCAATGTGAGGTATTATTGGCAACCAGTTTGCAGCATTATGACCTGAATGTAAGGCTGATTTTACTAGTCTTGACCAACTAGAACTGTCGCAGAGCGGACTTATTCCCCCCACCAGCACTTTGTCAAAATGTAAGTGCTTTAAGTGCAAGATGTGTTTGTAACCAATATTGAGGTCATATACAGCAATTGCATGAAGTTTCATGATTCTAGATCCCTTGGTTCTTGAATTAGAGTCCAGAAACGAAAACTGAACAAAAATTTAATGTGACCTTGACCTTTGACCTATGTGACCTAAAAACAATAGGGCACTTCCTTGAGTCATAAGTGATATTTACATAGAGTTTCATTATTCTAGGTCGCTTGGTTCTCGATTTAGAGTCCGGAATTGAAAATTGAACAAAAATTTTCTGTGACCTTGACCTTTAACCTATGTGACCCCAAAACAATGAAAATTGCAGGTGCATAACTTCATAATTATGATAGGATTAATTACCCAATTTGGTAACTCCCCTTATTGTTACTGAGTTTTGCAATTTTAAAATTTTGACTACTCCCCCCCTTCAATAAAAAGTTCAAAGTGGCATAACTCTGAAACTAATGACTGGATCAGGATGAAAATTGCAGATGCACAACTTCATACGATGGGAAACAACCTGATTAAATTTCAGCAAAATTGGTCCAAAATTGTGGGAGAAGAAGAGGACACAAATTTAGAACAAGAGCTTCGCAGAGCGGCGCATATACGCCCGAAGGGGCCTGTCAGTAACCTTTGCTTGTCAGTAACGTGAGCTTGAATGATAGCTAAAAATATTGCAAACAGACAGACAGACAACTAGTGCCATAACATTTAAACATGAAAATATATTTAGTCCTAAGCACAAAAAGACAACCTACAGAGTCATTATGGCAAGTTTCCTCTCATTCCCATCCAAAATGTAGGAGAAAATGAGCTGACAAGAAATTTTGTTTTTCATCAACTCAAGGGCAGATAATCCAAGATAACTCTAGAAAAACTGAAGCATTTTGAATTGAAAAATCTTATGCAAAACTAGACATCATAGAGAGTAATTGTGTCTAGTTTCAGCTCATTTCAATTAATAGTTAAGGAGTTGCACACAAAATAGTGATTTTTGTTAAATTCAAGGGCAGATAATTCAAGATTTCTCAGGATTGACTGGAGCGATTTGAATTTCAAAGGTCTTATGCACAACTAGACATCATAGGGAGAAAATGTGTTTAGTTTCATCTCATTCCCATTGATAGTTTAGGAGGAGTTGCGCACACAAAAAATAGTGATTTTCATTAAATTCAAGGGCAGATAATTCAATATTTCTCAGGAATAACAGGAGCAATTTGAATTTCAAAGGTCTTATGCACAACTAGACATCATAGGGAGTAATTGTGAGTAGTTTAAGCTTATTCCCATTGATAGTTTAGGAGAAGTTGCGCACACAAAAAACACTGATTTTTGTTATATTCAAGGGCAGATTATTCAAGATTTCTCAGGATTGACTGGAGTGATTTGAATTTCAAAGGTCTTATGCACAACTAGACATCATAGGGAGTAATTGTGTGTAGTTTCAGCTTATTCCCATTGATAGTTTAGGAGGAGTTGCGCATCAAAAAACAGTGATTTTTGTTATATTCAAGGGCAGATAATTCAAGATTTCTCAGGAATGACTGCAGCGATTTTAATTTCAAAGGTCTTATGCACAACTAGACATCATAGGGAGTAATTGTGTGTAGTTTCAGCTTATTCCCATGGATAGTTTAGGAGGAGTCGCGCACACAAAAAATTGCTAACGGACGGACAGACGGACGGACGGACGACCGAGGCCATAACATAATACGACCCTTCGGGCGTATAAAAAAGTACCCCCTCCTTAAAATTTCAAAGTGGCATAACTCTCAAACCAATGACCGGATCTGGATGAAAATTGCAGGTGCACAACTTCATATGATAGGAAACAACCTGATAAAATTTCAGCAAAATTGGTCCAAAACTGTGGGAGGAGAAGACGACACAAAATTATGTCTACGGACGGACGGACAGATGGACGGATGGACCGACAGACGGACGGACAACCTGATTCCAGTATACCCCCCCCCCCCCATAACTTCGTTGTGGGGGGTATATTTATGAGATCAAAAAATATTAGACAGGTACAGTTTCAAAGAAGTTGTAGTAAATAAATTTTAATGGATCCTATTATAAAGATCTTTGACTTATGAAAGAAGAAATCATGGTGGACAATCAAGAAATTTCTTTGAACAAACCTAGTCAATTTCGCACTTAGATATTCTAACATGCAATTCTTAACCCTTGTCATGCTAAATATAAAAAATATTCACAAAATCGCAACAATATAAAGTGCTTAGAACCCTGGATGTACTAAATGCGAGTAGGTGTTCAATTTGAAAATTAAATTTTTAACCTTTTCTGTTTCAAAAAAGGAAAAACAGGCAGTATAGACAAAGGTCAGACTGCACATATGTGCAGACTGACGTTTGTCTGTAGCTCCTGTCAAGGCAGGAATATTCCGGGTTCAGCATGACAAGAGTTTAGTTTTCTGTCTACAAAATAATGAATTAAATGTTTTTTCGTATTCAAAAAATACATAGGGAAGAGAGTTTTAACTATATGTCCAGAGAATTTACCACCATCTACGGGTCAGCTCTTGGGTGCTGGATAGGGGATAAGAAATTAAGTCAATAATGGTCATAATTCACATTACAGTCAAAACTGTCAATAGCGGCCACCCACGGGACATGGCAAAATCGACCGCATACGGGAGTTGGCCACTTAACGGAAAATAGCCCCTAATAATCTGTTATTATTATTTTTTTCATCTGTGTATCATTGAATTTTTCCAAAAGGACACGATTTTTGATGCAAAGAAGAGTAAAACAAGAGCTGTCACTGTAAGATGACAATGCCCCCGACACCGCTTTGATAGTAATAAGGAAGTTATGGCCAATGTTAAAGTTTTTGGACGGAATGACGGACGGACGGACAGACGGACAGACGGACGGACAGACAGACGGACGGACGGACAAGTCAAATTTATGATGCCTCCCTATCGGGGGCATAAAAATAATTCTGACATAAAATTAATACTACCGGAGCTGACGAAGGGAAATCCCCTCCGAGATCAATCCGTCAAAAACATCTTTCGATAGTTCGGACAAACAGCAACGTATTATAGGCTTACTAATCGGAATATTTATAATCTGCTGCTGTAATCAATCAACTAATCTGCGGGTCGCTCAGACACACAAATTAGTAGACTTGTTGATAAGGTAACCGTCACGGTAAATGCATACGATAATCCAAACGCGTTATCGATATTTCATTAATCAGCGAGTCACCTGTCATAATTTGATGACTTGCGTGACCGCTTAAGGGGATATACAATGAGTGCAATCAAGACAATTAAAGGTGACCGCCGGCCACATACGACAGATTGCCGTTATTCACAGTTACTTTAAAGAGTAAATTTGCGCGGGCAAACCTGAGTTGGCCGCCTACGGCAGTTTGGCCGCTATTCTCAGGTGACCGCTCGCACAGTTTTGACTGTATATGCATCTTAACTAACCCCCATTAAAGCATGCAATGCTCTTTCAATAGTGAATATGTGTGCCAAGTTTCAGTGAATACCTTTTGTAATACCAAATACATCACAATAACTCCACCACCATGGCAAAACCAAGACTATAGCATATTTTATATGATAACAGTTGAGCCTTTTTTTTTTTTTTACGTGTATATCATGCAAAATGTTCATGCTCAATATTTCTGCAAGTATAAGACTTATTACGATGCTATAAGGAAATGTACTCACCAGCTTGAGTCTAACAGGATTTTAGCAACACTCCTGTAAAATGTCCTCTCAATATACTTGTTTTGATCATCTGCACTAACATTATACAGTTGAAACTTTGCCACAATCTGCAATATTCTCCCAACTCCATCTATCACCACTGGTGGCGCCACTGTTCCAACTAAGGTGGAGTCTTTCTCATTTAGACCAATCACAGCACAGAGCTTCTTCATTACATAATGGCAGACCTTGTAATGTTCTTCATTCCTACATGTAACAAAATAAAAGAAACATGAAAGCCTGTTTAACTCTTTCATCTTAGCCAAAAAGGTTAAGCTATATTCACCTATTGTAGGACAGCTTCAATTATAGAACAGCTTTATTCATCAGAACAAATAAACCAGGGACTGTCATGAAAATTTTGTCTGAAACAAGTCCATTTTAATTGATTCTAGAATAGAAATGCTTTAAAAAAGGTCAAAATCAGCTTGTCTAAAACAAAATCCAGTAACAGATTCTCTTTCTCACATAAACACCAGTTTTGTACATTCAAACCAAATTTTAGGAACCACCAGTTGAAGATGAGTGTCAAAAGTTGTGTTGGGCAATCGGTTTTAAATCACAATCAATTATCGGTTTTTAGTTGAAAGAGTAATCAACTTTTGATCAATTGTACAATCATTTTCTTAGAAATTATTACAGCACTCTCAGTATCATTCCTTTGAAGAATAGAATATGAAAGATTAGTTAAAACACATGACCTAAAGACTCATCCTGCAGATTTTTCCACCAACTCCATAGCTCAGCATGAAACAGTTGTAACTGCATATGAACATATAGGCAGTTACAACTGATTCATGCTGAGACATCAAACTGATGTCAGTTCCATAAACAAAATATAATGGCTTTCACTTATGTGTTCCGACCTGATTAATAGATTATGAAGTTTCTTAGTCCATAATCGAAGCCCAAACCAACTAATTATCGATTAAAATCAATTAGTCTGCCCATCACTATTCAAAAGACATCATTTAGAATGTAATCTTATACAAGTGTAACACCAGATTATCACTGATGGCTGTTTATAACAGAAGACCAAAGGAGCTATGCAAGAAATGTATAATCATGTATGATCAATCATTTCAAAGTAATAATTACCTATTATTCTCCACAAACTTTTCAAAGAAGTGAACCAATAAGTCACAGGTGACACCATGATAGGTTGACTGAAAAAAAAACAACAAGAGGACCAAGATGGTCCTAGATCGCTCATCTGAGTCTCTTTGACCCCTGGGAAATCACATCAAAATAGGCAGATGCCATAAAGGAAATAATTTCAATACAAAACCAAATCTCACGAAGTTTGGGTCAAAATCGTGGCCTCTAGACTTATAACAAAACAAGAGCTGTCACTGTAAGATGACAATGCCCCCGACACCGCTTTGATAATAATAAGGAAGTTATGGCCAATGTTAAAGTTTTTGGACGGAATGACGGACAGACAGACAGACGGACGGACGGACGGACGGACGGACAGACAATTCAAATTTATGATGCCTCCCTATCGGGGGCATAAAAATATCATTAAGGCCCCTTTTCCCATGACATGGCATAGATCATTCCTATTTTCGATAGGGTTCATCCTTGTGACCTGACCAACATTCTGACCAAGTTTCATAAAGATTGGGCATTATATGTGGCCTCTAGAGTGTAAACAAGATAATTATCATTAAGGCCCGTTTTCCCATGATATGGTACAGATCCTTTCCATTTAAGAAAGGCTTCATCTTTGTGACCTGACCAACATTTTAACCAAGTTTCATGAAGATTGGCCCATATTTGTGGCCTCAAGAGTGTAAACAAGAAAATTGTCATTAAGGCCCGTTTTCCCGTGATATGGCATGGATCCTCCCCATTTTCAATAGGGTTCATCCTTGTGACTTGGCCAACATTCTGACCAAGTTTTATTAAGATTGGGCCATATTTGTTGTCTCTAGAGTGTAAACAAGAAAATTGTCATTAAGGCCCCTTTTCCTGTGATATGGCATGGATCCTTCCCATTTTTTTGATGGAGTTCATCCTCGTGACCTGACAAACTTTCTCACTAAGTTTCATGATGATTGGACCATATTTGTGGCCTCTAGAGTGTAAACAAGAAAATTGTCAATAATGCTCCTTTTGCCATGATATTGCATGGATCCTTCCAATTTCCAATTGAGTTCATCCTTGAGACCTGACAAACATTCTGACCACGTTTCATGATGATTGGATCATATTTGTGGCCTCTAGAGTGTAAACACTTAAATTGTTAACGTCGGACGACAGACGACACACAATGCACGACGCACTACAGACAACGGACATTCAATGATCACAAAAGCTCACTTTGAGCACGATTTGCTCAGGTGAGCTAAAAATCAGAAACATTTTAAGAAATGGTCTTCCGATACTTAGGTTAGCAATCTATGTTTTTTGATAATATTGGTATTAAGGTAGTAGACCCGTAATAGCTCTGCAACGTTTTGGAAGTACTGATTTTTAACAGTGTTAAACGAGGTTTCCTTGCTTTAAGGCATTGATTTGATATTTTTCAATGGAAAATTGGCACAAAATAAAATCTTGATGTACAAGATTTGTAGAGCCTCCAGGAGCATTCTTAAGGAGAATTACAGTAATTTTTTTCTCAAAACAAGCAAGCTCAACAATAATTAGCCTATATTGTATCAAAAAGACTTCTTATGTATTTATACCTCTTGTTTCAGAAAGGCTGCAAATGATTCAAATAGTTCCTTAATCAACATTACTCCACTAAGGTCAACTTGGTCAATTTTGTCCGGCACTTTCTCTTCATACACTCCACGAAGATATGCTGTAAAATTGTCTGTGTGGTCTCTAAAAATAGATCCATTAGATATTGTAGTAATGAACAAGATGTGTTTGCAAATCACTTATGCTCCAATCACCTTTTTTTACCTTGAAAATTGACCTCCACTGTTGACCTTGAAATTTTTCTAACGGTTTTGTCACAAGAAATACAAATGTAAAATATGATTATGAATACTGGATACCTTACCAATAAAGAATTATTGCCAAAGTTGGAGGGAGAGGGGAGACAAGCAGACAGCCAAAAGTCAATCTGCCTCTAACCTATCAATGCCAGACCATAAAAAAAGGTGTGGTTCACCTTGATAAATGACATTGACCTTGATATTAAATGATAAACATTGATGAGTACTTGTCAGTTTTTTGTATGTACTGTTTAGAATAAATGGTAAAACAGGAGGGCCTGAATGCACTGTCAAAATTGTTTAATGTAGGTTGATTGGGAAAAAATGTGGCCTTTGAGTGCATACAAGGTTATTCCAAGATTTGACCCTATGATCAAGTTTTTTACCAAAGTAGACCCAATTTTAACTCATCTAAGATTTCATCAAGACAATCATTCTTCCCAGATTTCAGGTTGATAAGGCAAAAAATGTCGCCTCTGGAGTGCATACAATGTGGCCTCTAAAGAGCATACAAGGTTGTACCAAAATTTAACCAGTAACCTAGTTTTTGACCCAATTTCAAACTCATCCGAGATTTCATCAAGACAATCATTCTGACAAAATTTCAGGTTGATTGGGTTAAAAATATGGCCTCTAGAGTGCATACACTTTCATAAGATTTGACCCAGGAAACCTACAGAAAGGTCCGGTCACAAGCAATGCACATGTGAAATATGAAGGCCCTATTACTCACCAATCAAAAGTTATTCCAATGTTAAAGTTTTTAGGGGACAAACTGACAAACACACAGGGCAAAAACAATATACCTCCAAGCTATCGATGCAGGGGCATAAAAATTGTATATGAGCCTGTGTATGACATTTCCGACCATTTCATATATGCATGATTTACAGACGTTGAGCATCATAGATAACCACACAATGCAACAAGAATATATGCTGACCACAAGAAGAGGCTTTAAGACTTTATCTATCTATACAGCGCATAGTTAAGACTCTGGTCAGACTGTGCGGCTGCACAGGCTGATCTAAGTCTTAACTTTGCCCACATGTGGAATTGTTAAAAATGTCACGCACAGGCTCATATAATTGCACAGCCTTCAGCTCTCATAATCATGTATCATAGATATGAATATGACCACTGACATTCAGGTATCAGAGTCATTCAGATAAAGAGTGCAAGAAAAAGATTTCAGCAGAGAAAGGTATGTAATAAATGTAAAATGAGGTCTGAATGCAAAACTGTTGAAAGTGCATATTTAAATATAGGAACTTAAAACAGTGTTGCATTAAGCCCTTGAAAAGGGCAAATGAAGAAGTCTGAAGCAGTTGCCATATCCAAGTTTCTCAGATCATTTTTCACATCATCAGGCTGTGTACAATATGAAAAAAAAAATTGTTGTTTTGAATGGGGTTTTACGCCACTTTCAACAATTTTGTAGTTATTTTGCGGCAGCTGGAGTACCTCACAATGGATTCCTGGTATTTCTAACACCAGTACTACCATTACATCCTTTCCTAGCCTCCAGCTACTATCTAACATAGGTCTACGATTATCAACCCATTGGTGGTAAAGTCTTTAATCTTTTTCATCATTAGAAAGGTTTAAAAACTAAGGAAAGAAAGAGAAAGAGATTTATCTGAACTTTCGTTACAATCTGAAAATGTTCAGAGTAAAAGACAGTGAGTGGGGTTATTTTGGATTTTAGATCAAAGTATTTCTATAATAATAGCATCGATCCCATGTTGTTGGTACAGAATTGAATTGTCTCATTGAGACAATTCCAATGAGTACCCACAACATAGGGTTTCATTAAGAAATAAAGATTTCAGACTGGCATTACCCCCTCTAATCTGTACCTCTGAATCTTACAGGATGGTCAATATGGCCCTAGATAGCTCACCTAGCAAAGAATCAAAATACAGTAAAACTTGTGTTAAGCAACCACTTAAAGGCCACCAAAAAGCGTTCGTTTATGGGAATGGTCGCTTAATACGAAATACCATGATAAATGTGACAGTTCAATTTGATAGCATTGATTTATTGTCGGTCAAGTCGTACTGAATCTTATGATGTTTAAACCTAGTAGAATCGTCTTATTGAGACGATTCTAATGGGTTCCAACAACATTAGATTCAACAATAACCAATTTTTCGTTAAGAATGTCCTCTTTTTCAGAGATTATGCTTACGATGAAGGGACTTTTTATGGTGGTCGCTTAATAAAATTGGCCGTTTAATAGACATGGTCGCTCGAGCGATATCGACTGTACCTACCTATGACATGTGGCATTTAGAATTACTGTCCTAATTCCTATCACGGCATCGGATTGTGACACAGTATATAATTTCATAAATGCTGGTATCAGCTTCTCATAGGTCAGCTTCAAAATCTGAAATAAAACATTCACTTATGCTTTAACCCTTTGCTGTTTAATCCCTGCTTGTTACGTGCCTGTGATTTTATGATTGAGAAAACATTGTGAAAAAAAGAAGAAATTGCTTCTGACAAGCAATTCCTTCTTTTTCCACACTGTTTCTACCCTACAGAATGGTTATTTTTCAAATTAAATCCACTTTAAATTTTTGTCTGCAAAACCTTTGGATTTGGACAGGTAGGTCCAAAATTTTGTAAAACAGGAAAGTGTTAAGGTTGTATGTACTCATTCAATTTAACTTTGCGTAGATTTTCAGCTAGATGGGGTAATTAATCAATTCTAGAATTTCAAAACTTATAGGCAACTTATTAATACCATCTCATCTATAAAATTCTAACGTGTAACAAACATATAGAATTTCTTTGATTTCCATGATGTTTCCAGAGTTGTTTTTTTCCTCTGGTGAATCAAAAAGTGTGAGGATTGTGTGGGAATGTGTTATCAGAAACAAGTAATGCTGCCTATAATTTGACTTACGTCGCAAGAATTACACAGTTGAATATTTTTGATATCACAAGGGTGTTAAAACACTAGTGGAATAAGCTAAGAATGTCTAGCAACATAACATTTTCATTGAGAAAAAGATGTCATACTGCATTTGCTGAAGTGATTTTGAAAAACATGTTATATGTTTTGCAGAAAAACTAGAATCTATAAATTTCTTGAATTTACATGCTTTTATAGCAAAATTTTAAGGTCATATCATATATAGATATCAAATTTGTGCTCATATTGGATACCAAGTTTATTACACTCGTCATCGGAAAAAGATAAAAAGTCAGAACAGCCTTGTTTTTATCTGTTTATCGATGACTCGTTTATTAAATTTGGTATTTATTGACCACTCATTTAATGTCCTCTATTAATCGTGTTGACTACAAGAGCTTCAGATAAAGAAAGGAAAACAAAAGCCTATACTGTGTCTAAGATGCAAAAATGTTTGCAAACTTTTATGAGTGGTGCCCAGCTTTGCTCATGAAAGCATGTGCAAAGTGGTGCACCAGTTTAAACTAGAAAGCCATGAATGGCTTGTGTCGCTCCACAGGCTTGAATTTCTTGTAATAGCAAATCTAAGTTTTGACTAGATTTTTAGATATTTTGGGTTTTACTGATGTTGAAATGATTTTCAGAGTCTCCAGCATTAAAAAATATAGAGAAATGACTTCCGCCCATAAAAGACATATTTTTCATCCAATGACAATAATTTTTGGCTGCATGATAATTGATCACCCAAGGATCATACTAATGAAGTTTGATTGATATCCATCAGTTACATTCTGAGAAAATGATTTTAAAGATTCCACTATATAACATATAGTGGAAATGACCTCCGCCCATAAAATACAAAATTTTCATCCGATTGCAATAACCTTTAATAGACTGATAAAGGGTCACCTAAGAATCATTCATTTTAAATTTGGTTGATATCTATCAGTTAGATTCTGAGAAAATGATTATCAAAGTTTCCACTATATAACATATAGAGAAATGACCTCCGCCCATAAAATACATATTTTTCATCCGATTTCAATGATTTTTTGTAGACTGATCAAAGGTCACCCAAGGATCATTCATGTAAAATTTAAATGGTATCCATCTATTAGAACCTAAGAAAAACCACTTTTTACCATATTTGGAAATTAGCCACGCCCATTAAATCCATGTTTTTCATTGGATCAAAATTTCTTGAACAACTTTGAAAGAGGGTCACCCAAGGATCATTCCTGTGAAGTTTGGTTGAAATCCATCCAGTAGTTTCTGAGAAGCAGATTTTTAAAGAAAAAGTTTACGACCGCACGCACGGACGCACGGACGGACGCACGACGGACACAACGCCATGACAATAGCCCCAGTGGCTTTCAGCCAGTGGAGCTAAAAACCATAGAACACTTCTATGGTTTGGTGCAAGACTGTAGTAAGTGTATATACAATGTATATACACTTACTTCAGTCTTGCACCAAACCAACAACTTGCATCTTGAAAGCAGGACTGGATGACCTTACCAAGTTTTGATCTGGAGCTGACATCTGAATCTTAATAAACAATGCTGTGGTATCATTTACAAGCTGGCTCAACTGGGCATGGTCTACACTGTTTGTGATACTCTTGTATAATAGAGTACACAGACTGCAAAGTAGATTAACCTGCAAGATACAACATAGCGGAGGTTATTTCAATTTACACATTTACAGTGATATGCTGAGGCTTCGTTTTGCACCATTGACCCAAAAAAATTATGGATGTCCCCAAATGTATTAGATCATGGGGACATTGTCCACATGGTTGCATTACCCAGGTAGCAAAATTTTTAAGTGTGGTAAATAAATTTTGTAACTGTCCTCTCTTTTTTCTGACCATTGGGACATTGCCCCCTAACTTCCTTAACCTTAGCAAATCACTGCATTTTGATTAACCTGTTAAAACAAAGTTAAGTTGTTGGGGTTTTTTTTTTTTATTTTTTATTTTTAGATATATATAATTTTTTCTACTTTTTCAGAGGTACAGATAAGAGAAGGTAAAACCAGTCTAAAATCTATTTTTCCCAATAAAATCCTGACGACATGATTCCAATTAATTCCAACAACATGGGGTTTACGCTATTATCATTGAACTACTTTGATCTAAAATTTAGAAAAAAACCCTCTTTCTGTTGCTCCGCTTTTATTGTTAGAAAACTGTTGATAATGAAGAAATTGCTTGCAGCAAATAATTTCTTCTTTTTCCCCAATGTTTTCATTCCCTTTTGTATTATTTGGCACATTTAAAGTGCAATTTAGCAGGACTAGGTCAATAAATCACTACAATAATTACTATTATTAGCTGACCTCCCATATGAATGTACATAAATAATTTCATACTATTTCATATCTTATTGCGCCATTTAGTGATTGGGCAACAATATCCACCCCAGGTCAAAAGATTTCTCTGTTACATGACACACCATGAAATAACTGCACTGACTACAATTGCAACTAATCTTTTAGGGAAAGTTAACTTATTTCAGATCCAAAGATGAGAAATATATTCACCATCAAGTCCAGTCTATCGGTGAATAAATGTGCCAGACTAGAGGAAGAGATGATGGCATGGCAACATCCAATCACATGACCTAAATAATCGCCTTGACCTTCTTTTGAATCTACTTTTGACTGTAAGGCATCAATTATCATCTGAAATAGAAAACAAGGGATTTTTTAAACATATTGGATGAGATTTTGTTTGAGACAAGCAGTCTTGCCGACATTTTTATCTTACCAATTTGAGAATACAAGTAATAAGTCTAAGTGGAACAGCAACAGGAGGCTAGAAAAGGATGAAATAGTAGTAATTGTGTGGTTAAGTAATTCATTCATTGTAAGGTGCTCCAGCCATGAAGATATGACTGAAAATACCTCTTGCAAACAAATTGATTGTAGATAGCTTGTGGTGAATTTATACTCTAATCTTTCTTCTTATATAATAATAGCGTCAATTCACGTTTTTGAGGGCTTTAACATTTGCAGAGACCCAAAAATTGCTTTAAAGCATTTTTCGGGTCTCTGCAAATGTTAACGCCCTCAAAAACGTGAATTAACCCAACATTAATAGTTGACTGTTAACGAACCTGAGATAGAGACTGTTTAACCAACATTCCCTGTTTGTTGGCTGTTTTTGTGTGGGCTTTTTTTGATTGGAGAATGTCATTGAGACATGAAAATATTTGTCCAACTTCATCTTCTGTGAACTGGTGCCTGAAATGCACCAAATGTACAGGGTCATGTGTGGCCATGTATTTCACAAACAGTTTGCAAGATCAAATAAACAACAAACTTAACCCCTATCCTTATGAATTCAGATTGTTTCAAACAAACTGCAGTTTTTCAATTGGCTCAGATTTTCCCTCAATAAATGTAATGAGACACAAAGCAGGCAGTCAAAGCAAAGATCAGATTGCATGTCTTAGCATTATGAATAGTAGGAATATTTATACCATGAACCTCCTGAGAAGGGTTAAATTGAGAACTTGGTGCAAGATTGTCTTAAGAACCTTTATATAGAATTAAACAATGTTCCAGTTTATTACCAATTATTGAATATTTCAACAAAATATACTTGCTTATACAAACATTAATTCATGAGCTTCACATACAAAAGAGTGGATTGTAATAGCAAGGCTCATGTTTTACCTTTAAACCAGGGGTTTGACCCCCATAAATCTGAAAATATCTAAATTTGATCCCTAGAAATTTCTCCCAAAGGGGTCATTTTGACCCCCTTGAGAGGAATTACTAAGGGTCAAAACATGGTTTTCATACCCAAGATTTTCACAAATAAGTATCCCAAGTTCTACAAATTCATGACTTGTTTCATATCATTACAAGAAACAGTAAAAGTGACTCTTAAATATGTAAAATTCTACTGATTTGCTTTTTCTGTCGCTTTGACCCATTTAAATTTGGATTTGACCCCCAAAACTTCTTAAGTGAGGAGTCAATGACTCCCCAATATCAAACACTAACATGAACCCTGTAGTAGATTTCCATCCTTCCAACTATCATTTTCTTCACAAGTTGTGGGGACTTGTGGGTTTCTTTTATTAAAGTATCTCCCTAAAGAAACAACTAAACTTATCTTACAAGCACTGCCTTACCATTCTAAACAGAATATCAATGATCAAAAGATAATTTTGATTGCCTCGGTGGCCTAGTAAATGGTAAATGCACTAAACCTGTGACCTAAAGGTCTGTGGTTTGAGCCCCACTGTTGCCAGGGTGTGCTTATGGGCAAGACACCTATTAGCCAGCCCCAGTTCACCCAGCTGTAGAATTGGGTAGCAGTGGGTTTAAACCACTGCCTCTCTCCAGGGATGTGGAAAGTTTAAAACATCAGGATTGCGTGTACGAGAGCGACTCTATAAGCTTAAGCTTTTGTCGTAATCCAACTAAAATAAATTGGCATAAATGTAAACCATAAAATATAAGATGATTTTGTAACACAAATTGTATTCCTTTCTACTCTTGTTTTGTTATTTGAGCAAAGCTTCTTTTGTTTATGAAATTTTAGTCTATGATGATAAAGTCTACTGTTGCAAACAAACACTTCACTGAACAAACACTTAAACATAGTATTTCTGAATTCATAATTATAGCTGTAAACTTGTGACTTTAGGTACAGTAAAACTTGTGTTAAGCAACCACTTTAGGGACCACCAAAAAGCGGTCATTTATAGAAATGGTCGCTGAACATGAAATACCATGATAAATGTGACAGTTCACTTTGATAGCATTTATAGTTTGTTGATCAAGTTGTACTGAATTCTATGATTTTCAAACCCATAAGAATTGTCTAATTGAGGTTGGTTGATTGAATGGAGTTTAACTCAGTTTTCAGCATTGTTTCAGTTATATCGCGACGGCTGGAGCACCTAACAATGGATTCCTGGTTTTTCTCTCACCAGTACAACCATCACATCCTTTCCTAGCCTCCAGCTGCTATGTCATGTAGGTCTTAGATTATCAACCCATTGGTGAGAGACAATTAGTCAGAAAGAATGAGTGCTGCCGTTGTCTTATTGAGACAATGGTTCCCACAACATTAGATGCAATTATAACCAACCATTTTTTAAGCATGTCCTCTTTGTCAGAGATTTTGCTTACGGTGAAGGAACTTTTTATGGTGGATGCTTAATAAAATTGGTCACTTAATAGACATGGTTGCTCGAGCAATATTGACTGTAATTTTTTTTTTTGTTCATCTAAATCTACTCAAACCAAAGGTTTATGGACATTATTTCAGTAACTTCTGTTCTTTTTACGTCTGAAGGAAATTACAGGATAAGCCGAAATCAATTGCAAGTGCCTAAAAAGTACAGTCAATCTTGCACAAGCATGTCTATTAAGCGACCATTTTAATTGAGTATGTGTGTCAAAGTCCCTTTTTTTATATAAAACAATCTTGAGTAAATAGTATTCATCGAATAAAAAATGTTGATAATTCTATACTGTTAACTAGAAAGCCATGAATGGCGTGTGGCTCCACAGGCTTGAATTTCTTGTAATATCAAATCTAAGTTTTGACTAGATTTTTAGATATTTTGGGTTCTACTGATGCTGAAATGGTTTTCAAAGTTTCCACTATTATAACATATAGAGAAATGACCTCTGTCCATAAAAGACATATTCTTCATCAAATCACAATAATTTTTGGCTGCATGATTATAGATTACCCAAGGATCATACTAATGAAGTTTGATTGATATCCATCAGTTACATTCTGAGAAAATGATTTTCAAAGTTTCGACTATATAACATATAGGGAAATGGCCTCTGTCCATAAAATACATATTTTCCTCCAATCACAATAATTTTTGGTAGACTAATAAAAGGTCACTTTAGGATCATTCATGTAAAATTTGGTTGATATCTATCACTTAGATTCTGAGAAATGATTTTCAAAGTTTCAACTATACATGTATAACATATAGAGAAATGACCTCCACCCATACAATACATATTTTTCATCTGATCACAATAAATCTTAGTAGACTGATAAAGGGTCACTCAAGGATCATTCCTGTAAAATTTGGTTGATATCTATCAGTTAGATTCTGAGAAAATGACTTTCAAAGTTTCCATTATATTAAATATAGAGAAATGACCTCCGCCCATAAAATACATATTTTTCATCTGATCACAATAATTTTTGGTAGACTGATAAAGGGTCACCCAAGGATCATTTATGTAAAATTTAATTGGTATCCATCAATTAGAACTCGAGAAAAGTCACTTTTTACCATATTTGGAAATTAGCCACGCCCATTTAATCCATGCTTTTCATTGGATCAAAATTTCTTGAACTTTGAAAGAGGGTCACCCAAGGATCATTCCTGTGAAGTTTGGTTGAAATCCATCCAGTAGTTTCTGAGGAGAGGATTTTTAAAGAAAAAGTTTACGACCGCACGCACGGACGCACGACGGACACAACGCCATGACAATAGCCCCAGTGGCTTTCAGCCAGTTGAGCTAAAACCTCATTTGAATTGTCCCAATGAGACGTTTCTTTTGAGTTTTAACTACATAGGACTATTAAGAAATTCCCCATAACATACGTATTCAATCAAAATAATGTTTTCTAATTTATTAACAAAACATATACTTAGGGACTATTCTCTTAAATTACTGCTTTTTGGTTGTCCCATGGGGTGGTTGCTTAATACATGTTTTACTGTACTTACACAACAGTAAAAAGACAAAACTGTCTCTCTTTTAAGGCCGAATATTTAACAAGAGCAACCTTTTACTGTAAAAAAAAAACTTTTTTCATACTTCTTTCTATTTAGCAGAAATCCACACAACTGGTCAATCAGTACTTGTTCTTTATTTGGTATGAACACATCTCGAGATTTCCACGCAAACCGGAGCAACTTCAACTTGTCATCTAGACTAGTATTCCTGTCCTTTAACTTAACATACACACCTGAAATGAGATACCGTACAGGGTTCGACACTAACTTCAGAGAAAAGGGAGTCAAACACACTCCCAACTTATCAAATGAAGGAGTCCAAGCTATAATTAGGGAGTGCAAATTTTCATATTTTGGGGACAAAATTGTGGAAAGAAGAAATTACTTGTTACAAAAAATTTCTTCTTTTTCTACATTAATTCTACCAGAGTTATAAGATGGTTTTCTTTTGAAATAATAAGTAGCTACAACCAAATGTTATATGCAACAACTTTTGTATGAAAAAGATCCGAGACTTCAACAAACAAAGTTTATGGGTAGAAACTTAGGACATTTCTTGGATAATTTGTTTGATGAAATATTCTATGACCATATGGTTAACCATTTTTGTGCTGTTGAGTTCACATTTTCCTGATCTAGACAAAAATTTGCCAAAAAGTATATCCTAAGATTAGCCTGTGCACAGGTGTGAAATCTGATCATGGCACACACTCCCTGCTCTTCATTGATATATTGTGAACAAGAGTTCCATAGTCATAATATTCGCCACCACTTTGCTGCTGTTTCACAAAAATAATGGACTAGATTTTTTTTATATTTAATTTAAAAGCAGTAATGTGGTCAAAGCAAAAGAAAGCAAATGATTGACTAACTGACTAAATGATTAACTAATTGATGGGTAATGTGGTGATAATATTTATAATAACCATGATGGACATTGGAATAATAACAAATTCGAAAAATGCAATTTTGTCAAACTCAAGGGCACATAAAACAAGAGGACCTTGATGGTCCTTAATCGCTCACCTGAACCTAGATAGCTAGAAAATCACACTATTGTCAAATAAAGATACGAGGTTATAATCATGCTGAAAATTGCTCTCTTGATCTTATGGGTCTTTCATAATCAATATATGTGGCTGTAACAGTGAAAAGGATGTTTTAGAAAACTGCAATTTCGTCAAAGTCATGGAACATAATTCAAACAAGTAATTAAGTATTTTCAAGTGTCACATACTGAAATATTTCTGCAATGAAAAATTCATGATTGATAAATAAAATATAGAAAATTGACCTCCGCCTGTTAAATACATAATTTTTCATCCACTCACAGTAATTTTGTGCAGCCCGATAAAAGATTACTAAAGGCTCGTTCAAGTAAAATTTAGTTGATATCCATCGATTAGATTCTGAGAAAATGATTTTCAAAGTATCCACTATATAACTGTAAACATATTATAGAGAAATGACCTCCGCCCATAAAATACATATTTTTTATCAGATCAGAATAATTTTTGAAGGACTGATAAAGGCTCACTCAAGGATCATGTCAGTGAAATTTGGCTGATATCCATCTCTTAGATTTTAAAAAAATGATTTTCAAAGTTTCTACTTTATAACATATAGAGAAATATCCCATAAAATGCATATTATTAATCTGATCACAATAATTTTTTGCAGGCTGATAAAGGGTCATCCAAGAATCATAAGTAAAATTTAATTGGTACCAATTAATTAGGTTCTGAGAAAAGTCACTTTTTTACCATAATTGGATATTAGCCATGCCCATTAAATCCATATTTTATAATGGATCAAAATTTCTTGAATAACTTTGTAAGAGGGTCACCCATGGATCATTCCTGTAAAGTTTGGTTAAAATTCATCCAGCAGTTTCTGAGGAGAAGATTTTTAAAGAAAAGTTTACGACTGGATGCACAGACACATGGACGCACAGATGGACACATGGATGCACAATGGACACAGCACCATGACAATAGCCCCAGTGGCCTTTGGCAAGTGGAGCTAAAAATCTTCTCCTCCTAAAACATTGTGCTGGTTCCAATGAAACTTGCAAAAAATATTTCTTGGATGAACCTCTTCATAAATTGTTCAAGAAATTTTGATTGACCACCCAAATATGGGGATGGCAGGAAAGTGTCTATTTTCATTTCTAAAGATCTTCTTTTTCCAAACAATTGGGCTAATTCTATCCAAACTTGACATGAATGTTCCTTGGGTAAGCTTTAGGTAAATTATTCATTAAATATTGTTTGACTATAGATAAGAGCATGGCAGGGTAGGGCCAATATTCTCCAATTTTCTAACTTTGAAAACTTGTCATAAAAAATTGTGATTATTATATGAATTTGTTTAAGACTTAAATCTCTTGAAAGATGTTGGTTAGAATGGTTAACTTAGTGCAATCAGCTGAATACGAGTAACAAGATGTTTAAAGGGTATGTGGGTTCAGTTAGTTTTTAAAGCACTTTTTGCTGAATTTGGAGCAAAACCAAACAAGTTGTCACAAAACAGATTTAAAGAGACTTCAAAATGTTATTTTCTGTCAAAGTGAGCAAGGTTAGGTATCAGTCATAAACAAGTAAATGCGAAGAGATGGGCATTTCTTTAATGCTTTTCGGTGGTTTATCGAGAAATAACGGTAGATTATCACTTGATAATCTCACCACAAAAGCAGTGAAATTATCAAAATTTTATACCCTGCTTTGGTGCATTTCACCCAATCTGACGTCATCTATGTGAGGCGAAATAAGTGACGTCACAATGAACGTTGCATAGCAATCACATGCAAAATGACGCGCTTTACAAAAATATGTCCTAGAAATTTAAAATTCTGTCTCATTTTGCAATAAAGAAATACAATATAATATCACTCTTGGCTCTGCCACTCGTGAAAATATAGCTTTTGTTGTTCACTCAATGAAATATAAATCAATCTTACACTGAAACAAACGATTATCCTCTATTTGTTTCACTTTGAAGTGTAAATTTACACATGAAGGTCTCAGGGATAATTCTGGCTCAGAAGAGCATGTGCAAAAATATTTCCTTCGCTAAATCTAATGAGAAATTCAAGAATCTTTTAAATTTTCTGTGTTTTTTTTCTGACCCCCCCCCCCCCAACACACACATATCCCCCTTTCTCCTAGATTCATGCATCGGAATGAAAACACCTGTATGTACATCAGAGCTGATGTACATATATAAAAAGTGTACATCAAAACAATTTTTTGAAAGTCGGTAATTTCTTTAAATTCATTAATTAGCTGCTTATACTCGAAAAGAAACTTAATTCTAAGTTTGTTTCTTCTTTTTTCACACAATGCAAAACTTTACACAGTTAAATTTTACAAAAGACCCCATAATATTGGAGATTTGACATGCACGAATCCAATGGGAAGGCACGAATTGATGAGAAACAGGGATACAGCCAAACAAGAAAAAACGGAGGGGGGGGGGGCAAAACTCCAATGGGTTCACCAGTGACTATGTGGTTTTTTTTTATACAGTTTTCCTTAATTGAAGTCCGTCTGGGAAACAATTTTGAGTGCTGGAGTCGAAACTAATCGGGGACGAATGAGCAAATCCTGAATGGGTCCCAGTTATCGATCCGTTGACTATTGACATGATATTTGTAAAACGGAAATGATTCCGAAAACGTGTTTATTGTTTAAAAGATAAAACATTGGACAAAATGTACGATATATACCTGCACAGGATATTTCACGTGTTTCGGCCGACATTATTGGAGAGGCAACAGGGGAGGTAATGTCAATGTTAGATTGGTCTCAAGGGATAGTTTCTTTTGTAGGTTGCAAAACCGGTCGCAATCCGTTAAGTGAGTTGGCGATGAAAATTTCATAGATTTTGAAATTCAAACGCACTCAGAAAGCTACCAACATAGAATATATAGGATTAAGGCGATATGTGAACTGTGACAAAAGATGAATTTCTGCTCTCATTTTCTATGATTTGAGCGTTGATAAATAATCAAAACCGTAATCGTAACTGCAGCTTGAACCAACGTCATTCTTTACAAGAGGATTTATTTCTTTTGTGTAATGGTAGTCAGTCAAGCCATTGAAATTGCTGTACTGTTTCTAGCACACAAGTGCATTAAAAATGTATCCAAAAAAAAATGCAAACTCCCTACCTGGATAGTGCTTTAGACTGTACTTTGTTAAAATATGGGGCAATTTCACCCAACCGTCATGCAGTTGCTTGTTCTATACAAAACGACCCTTTTCCATAATGTTTGGCCATACCGTTATAGCTACGGCGGTCTTATGTTGCCTAACTGCTTGTGCCCATGAATACCTTCATTTTGATATATAATATACCTGGACATACTGCTTTTTTTCGGCTACTGAAGTGCCCTTAAAATTGGGTCTCAAACACTTTACAAGAACCTTAAGTAAAATCAAAGTGCTGTCAGCACTGTAAATCGTACATCATTGAGAGGCTGGGATAGTGCAATAGTTCGCCAATCAAAAGGGCTCAAATTTGGACAATAAAAGTTGGTAAAATCTTTAAATTTGTGAGTTTTTTGTCTTAACACTCCATCTTTTCGAGGACATCGCCAGCTCATCCAACCTCGTGGGTCCGATTTTGAAAGTTTGCTGATTCGATAGCCCTCTGCTAGCCTGAATTATTTCTGAGCAGATCTTTACGTTGTTATAATGAGCACGCGCCAAGCTAAAAGCTTGTCTGTTAATATTATTCCTCTCTCTCTATAGAGTTTAAAAGCCTGTTTAGCAACAAACATTTTTCATTAAACTATTTACAATTTTGATTACCAACATGTTTGTATTTCAAGCATTGGGTTTTCCCAAATACTGTAAATGCATTTTCCCTCAAGAAACACGTGAAATCGCCAACTATTCTATTTATATCTTTGGTTTCTGACAAATCGATTAAATCTAGCAGCACTCTATGATTATTCATGAGTTGTTCTAAAAATAGATCGCTCTTGCTGCTATCCTAGGGGAAATTCAAATGGCAGCCCGAGAGACGCGTGAGATGATGTAATAATCTAAAATTGACTGTTCTCGACGCCATTTTGGAACCCAAGTAACACCGGCCTGACCCAGGATCAGAAGCGTCGAGGTTGAAAGGTTACAATGACATCACTAGTGTCGAAACCGAGGCCGTTCTGATGGAAACCCGGTGAACTCGGGTCGAAACCGAGTCCGATATGAACTTACCCCTATATCAGTTTATCGTATGTTTTTGTCGGTTTATTTGTTGTTGAATAATTTTTCTTCATACTCAATTTGAATTTAATGAAAATAGGATTGTAGCGTGATCAGAGTGCTCATTGAAATCAAATATTTCAAAATTACAAAATTATTTCTATTTGTTAACACATGCGAAAAAAAAGTAAACTTCCCACGCTCCCTGTTTGAGTGCAGACGACTATTGACTAATGATAAACAAGTTAATTGACACATTTCGAGCACACGATGTCCATTTGCATCTATACCACGTGGTCTGAATTTACGCGTGGGTTTTGACCGAGTGATAATCATAACAGAATTTGATTGGTTGTCAGCCCTACAACTGGTAATGACCGTTCGAGAAAGTTCAGAGCAGTAATATTGTAAGTGCTACAAATTAATTATACAGTTAACCTATTGTACGTTTCAACTCCTTTACTCAACCGAAAATCTTGTTATAAACACTGAAAATACTAACTGGTAATTACTTAAAGCGAAAATTACATTAAATTTTGTATTAGCCTCTTCTCTATTTGTCGAAAAGTAAATAAGGTATAAACAAAGTTTGTAGATTGTGACTGAAAAGGCCGTTTCTTCGGTGTTTGAAAACACATAATTTGGTTTGAACACATTGCTCAGAAGATAATGGTAAAAATGTAGTGGGTCAAACAGACTGGATTTCTGGAAAACGGTAGATATAAATCTACTGCTTCGCAGTACGATTTAAAAATTAGAGTTATTTATTACAACCGTTAGACTACGGTAGGCTAGTTAAGATCCAATAAGCAAAACCTTGCAACATTTTTTTTTTAATCTTAAGATTTTTTTAAAATAAATAAATTTGACCGATCCAGGTCTACTAGTATTTTATTGCAAAACTAAAGTTTAAAAGGCGCGAACATTTTAAACTCGGTGACCAAGAAATACACTAAAGCGAACTTAAAAACTGCCACTTGTTTTTTTACTGAAAAGGTAATATCTGAAACGGATACAAGTCGAAATATGAAAGGAAATTCATTAAGAAAGAAACTATAACCAAGCTCGATCTGAAAAGTGAAAAGTTTAACGACGAATTTTTCAGGACTTACGGGGTAGCCTACCCCTAATTTCAAATTAACATTGGTGAGTGAGATAATGCTAATATTTCATGCTAATGTGAGAAAAATAACAATTTTTTTCGTCAACAATTTGAAACCTGACAAGGAAAAGTCGTCGTCGAAATTTGTCGGTTATTTGAGTTATTCTAAGAAATTCTGAAACTTTAATATTTTAAATTTAAAGTGCCACTTTTGTGTCTATGTAGATCGAAGACTTCGGAGATCGCCCGAAGATTGCCGAATGTAAACTAGCCTGGATTAGTAAAAAATATTCCGGAGAATATAAACAATTAATATTGAAAGGATAATGTCGTTGTGTAAAAGAAAAATGTAGATATGTCCATTGGAGTAGGACTGGTAATGTGGTGATAAAAAGGAATTCTACACCATGAATACTCTTATTTCCATGACAGTATTGTATCTTAAACATAATGGGAACCCTGAAAAAGTTCAGAAAAACTCAGAAATACAGGAGTTGTGTAATCAAAAATTTCTATGACACATCATCATATAGCCAAACAGCTACATTTTGCATAAGGTTAGATAATTAGAAACATTCCTTTAATGTTTAAAGGAAAATTTGTCCATAAACGTAAAAAGGTTAATTTGACAAACAATTTTACACGTTGGCCCATTTTTTTCATAATACGGAACAATATTTTTCTAAGCGGCTGTAATCGCATAGTCACATAACATATTGAAAAGCAACATTTTGCGAAAGTTTCGTGAAAATCTGTCAATAAATGTACAAATTGTAATAACAAAAAATGTTGCAAACACAATATCCATTTTTGATCATTGGCACAGGATCACATCGCAAATAAAAAGGGGGACTATACGAACGACAATCATGACAAAAATATTCATATACAAAACTCCATTTTAGGGCAGACAGTATTTTTTGATATTTTCCTATATGACACCATTTTTGGCCTAGTTAAGCAGGCCATAGGAAACATCCCTGTATCCTGGAAATTGCCTAGGAAAAAGATGATCGCGTCAAAAACCAATAATGTGTGTACTATTTAGCTTTTTGTGCTCATGTGAGAGCCAAAAATAGGTCTAGTATACATCATCAACTTTTGTGTGACACGAAGTGCTTTGTGTTTCAACACAGTGCTTGCATATCACAATGTTGTGCTAAAATGAAAGTACTGATAGTACCGAAGGCGATCAATCAACATGAGTGTAATTTGATATATATCTAGGGTAGATATTAAAAATAATGGGGTATGAGTAAAGGGTGGACCATATTGTGGGAAAGGGACCCTATCAATGTCTTGTGTTCCCGTAGTAAAATATAACTTCTTTATGGAATTCAAATCAATTTAAAAGAAAGAGCCGCCAAGCTTGTGCCCCTAAAAAAACGCATTCATACGATTGTTAGACGGAATGACCGAATGGATAAATTGACTGACTAGTGGCAAACCAAACAACGCGGCTAAAGCTATAAAAACGCGAGTTGCACCTGTCTCAGTATTGGGCGTAGTAATCTTTACCTTGGGAATTAGTTGGTTTTGGCGGACTCAGCGCTATATAGTGAGAATACCGTGCGACATTTTTCCGTTGAGGTGAGTTCGGAATGTGGCTTACGATCCCTAAAGGTAAATGGAACCCTTGGTTTTCTTCGCCTAAAAAAGCCTTCCGAAAAAGATTCAAAAATTAGAGTGCACGCCTTCAAATGTCACCTTGCCCCTTTATAAACCAGGCCTTCGGCGCTTTTAGCGCTTTGATGAGGTGATGCAACAGCTCGTAGGGCCTATGTTATCAGCCCGATCAGGATTAAACGAAGAAATTGAAATAGCATGTCCTGATTATCATTCCTGTACAAATTGGTTGAATTTTAAACATCAGATTTTGAGAAGATTTTATTCATATTTCACAACGAGAGACAATTCGTTGGTGTCGCAACAGCTCGTAGAGCCTATGTTATCAGCCCGATCAGGGTAAACGAAATAATATGAAAGAACGTGTCCTGATTATCATTCCTGTTCAGTTCGGTTGAATTCTGACCAGCAGTTTCAGAGGAGAAGATTATTTCATATTTCAATTTCTAGGGGCCATATTTTGGTGGCGCGACAGCCTGTAACACACATACTATCAGTCTAATCAGATTTAACCCTTTGCTGTTTAATCCCTGCTTTTTACATGCTTTTGATTTTTTGAAAAAAAAAACGCATGATATTATTGTTCTAAAAATAACTATGTGATATCATAAAAAATATCATACGGCATGTTATCACACTGATATTTGTATGGTTATAAGATAAAACCCAATACATGGAGAAACGTTTTGCTTCATCCACAAATGTCTCTAGGCATTGGTGTGGGAGCTGTGACCGCTGCAAAACGCTCGTGACACAAAAGAAGGAGCTTAGACTAGTGACTACTAGCCTCTTAACTACCCATTAGTACATTACGCAAGCGCGTTATAGAAATAAATTCTCTTTCGAAAAAATATCGTTGATAAATGATCATAACATCGAAACTACAGCTTATCAAAGCTGCAGTTACAATTTATTGATTATTCATCAACGCTCAAACCATACAAAATGCGAGCGGAGGGCATTCGTCTTTTGTCACTGTCTACATATTGCCTTTATTCTATATATTCTTCGTGATCGCCTTTTAAGTGCGTATAAATTTCAAAATTCTAGTTTCGCCAAAGCAAATCTAAAGTAAGACACCATTGGGGGTATTCAGGTGCTATGTGGTCCTGTGTTGTTACCACACCTGAAGAATTATTCTCTAGCTGTCAAAAATTTGACTAGAAGAGCGACTAAACTTTTGCAATACATACGTATTAAAGCTCAACTCTAAAAAGAACGACTGATATATGTCAGTTTACCGTCTCTTGTGTACAGTCAACAATGAGCCCAAATAATTTAAATCTAGAAGATCCTTCACGAATTCAGCAAAACGGAAAACAATCATTTTCTCCAATAGAGCTCGGACGATACTCGAATACCCGAGTATCGTGTAGGGTAGCATTTTCAATTCTTTTCTAAAGTTGAATTCCTACGGACTAACATCAATTATGAGAGTCCTGGCTACTTAATACCGCATTAAGAACAAGAGGTGCAAGAATGCCAATATCGCTCGAATTGGCTTTCAAATAGATCAATGAGAAACTCAGTCAGATATGGAAGTTTACAAGGGAAGTGGTAAAGAGGCCAAAAGATGGACGATGGTCGATTTTAGTGTAGGCTAAACCTTTCACGGAAAAGCCTTTTAAGCTCACCTGGGCACAGCGTGCTCAATGTGAGGTTTTGTGATATCCTTTTGTGCGTCGTCCGTCGGAAGTCGTCAACAATTCTTTAAACATCTTCTCAGTAACGAATGGATGGATATCGGAAAACTTGGTAAAACTGTTTCTTGGGTGAAACTTTCCAAACTTGTTCGTTGAATTTGGATTGACCCCCAAAATGGGCGTGGCAGGGCGGTCCTTATTTTGAACCTAAAATCCTTAAAAAACTTATCCTCACTAACCAGTTGGTGGATTTCAACCAAATTTGGCGAAAATGCTTTGGTTGACCCGGCTTAAAGCTTGTTTGTTTTTGTCGAAGTTTGATTGACCCCCATATGGGCGTGACAGGGCAATGGAGGGGGAAATTTCATTATTGCATCCAGGCCGCGCGCTCGAGTGATTCCACCGTTTTCTCTATGCATTCTCGCAAGTTTGACATGGCGCTGCTTATTTCGAGCCAAAAGTCTTTAAGCATCTTCTCCTCAGTAACCAATGGGCGGAATTCAACCAAAGTTGGCAGAATTGTCTCTAGGATGACACCTCTCAAAGATTGTCTGTGAAAATTTTATTATTTCCCTCAAAAACCAATTGGACAATTTCAACTCTGCATGAATATTCCTATCCGCCGCGATATAACTGAAAGATTGTTGAAAGCAGGGTAAACCCCCCATTCATACAAAACAAATCTGAATAGCATACAAGAAGAGCTGGAACATCCACAAATTTTGTAACCGGGTACCCGAGATCTCGTTACCCGCGGGTACTCGAGTACCCGATGATTATTGCATCAAGTGAATACAAAGGCGGGTCTATTAAAACCCTTTCCTGTTTTACAAAATTTTGGACCTGTCCAAATTCAAAGGTTTTGCAGACGAAAATTGAAAGTGGATTTAATTTGAAAAATAACCATTCAGTAGGGTAGAAAATAGTGTGGAAAAAGAAGAAATTGCTTGTCAGGAGCAATTTCTTCTTTTTTCCCAATGTTTTCTCAATCATAAAATCACAGGCACGTAAAAAGCAGGGATTAAACAGCAAAGGGTTAAAGGTGGATCGCATATACAAATTACGAAAGGTTTCTAAGGGTCGCGGCTGATTCGAATCTGTGACTCACAAATAAATGACCAGAACTATCGAAACTATCTCATGTTAGTCCGTAGGACCATCTGGAAATCAACTTCAGAAAAGAATTGAAGACTGTTTTAAACAGTCTTCAATTCTTTTCCGAAGTTGACCCCCAAGATACATTGTGCTTATACAATAGTCGGATATCGAGTAAAGATTCAGGGCCCGGTAGGAACGTTTAACGGCCCACAACTCGGATACTCGAATACTCATCCAAGCTCTAGATACAAGCTACTCTCCATCTGATAATGTTTGACCGTTTCTGCCGCACTACCATTGGTTTCTTTCAGTAATATTCAATTAGTACAGATATTCGTCCAATCTTATTTGAGTCGGTCACAACTGTCAGACATTTTTCTTTCCTTTCAATGTTGGAAACTTTTCCTTTCCTTTGATATCCACAATTGTTCTGTACATAAATAGACGTCTGTACATATATAGACGCCTTTTCCTAGCATCCTGCCATTTCTTTTACACAAATTCCTTTTTCCCTTACTGGCCCATGATAACCTACATTGTGATAAAAGGGAAATCTGTAATAATGGTTTATCTTACTCTCCCATTTCTTTCCGCCTAATAAACTATTTCATTTCCCAATGTATCCGAACATTCATTACCATTGATAACTGCAACACTACATGTATGGCCAAATTGCATAACGAGAGTTTATTGGCAAGGCTTGGGGTTGGCTTTTTTTAATAAAGGTTATCCCCGAGATTGCATTTAAACTTTTGTTATGTAATTGGGCGATGGTATCTAATAAACCTCTACATTTACACAAGCATGTTCCAAATTTCGTAAATATCATATATACAGTAACTTCCGTGGTGATTGATTTGTTGGAATTGGGCTCCCATTCAAGTGTAACGGTTTAGAGGGAGGTAAGTTGCTGTGGATTTGCAAATAAGAGAGACCTGTCCAAAGATAAATGACAAAATTGTAGTCTTTATAGACAGAGTCGACCCATTTAGGGTTGAGGATCCTTTTCACTAAACGGATCACGCCTGTGTGTGTGCACTGTTCGTTTCCCAAGAACTTAATTGACAACAGCACAATTGCTGTCACTGAGCATACACAGTTTCTCTATCTGACTTGGTTCCTTTCAAGCTGTTCTCGAATGTATGTGTTAACTGACATCATGAAAGCAGTTCTGACATCGTTCCCGTTGGGAAAAATAGGCGGTTATGACGGAACCAAATGAGCGCCGGGTAGGCTGGTACTACTGTCGACTCATTTATGATAGACGACAGTGGGACCAGTCTATGCGTCGGGGAGACTGAATTGTGTTAGTGGGTAAAATTATGGGTGACTTTGTTGAAGTGATGGATTGTGCAACAAAATTGCTTTTTTGGCTAAACGTTCGATCGGTCGTGGCAGAAGGGTAAGTCGCTTAAATCATGACTCGCATCAAACGAAGGTAAGGCATAATTGGGATAGCAGAACATGTCCATGAGAAGAATATTATCTTTTTTTGAAATGATTTAAGATTGTGCATGACATTTCCAACAACTTGACATGTGACTGAAGGGTCAACATTAACCAAGCTTGACTGCCACGTACTATAATTAGACATTTGTCTGACTTTCTAAAGCCACTTTTGAACCCCATCTTTCTATAAAGCGCAAAGTGAAGACCCTGGTTAGACTGTGCAGATGCACAGGCTGGCCAGAGTGTTTACTTGGCACACATTTGAAATCGTTGGAAATGCCATGCTAAGGCTCATTTATTTCTAAAATGCCGATATGACCTTCGATGATGATCTCCTTAAAAGTTAACTAGATATTAGCTTATAACTTTCTAAATCAATATAAAATCATAGATTTGCAGAGCAGAAAGTACCAGCGGAGCGATACAGGCCCCTTGGATCTTGTTCTTTGAATCGACAGCCTGTAAAGCCTATGTTAGGTACCCAATCAAAATTGAGGAAATAAGTAAGATTATTTCCAAAGGATGATTCCTGTGAAGTTTGGTTGAATTCTGACCAATAGTTTCAGAGATGAAGTTTCCTCACATTTCATCATGTGTGACCACTTTTTCGGTGACTAGACGGTCCGTAAAGCCCGCCTTATTAGCAAGAAGAATTTTAAGTAAAATCTGGAAGAGCACGAAGCACTGATGATCATCAATCAGTAAAATTCAGTAGAATTCTGCCCATTTGTTTCAGAGAAGATGTTTAAAAGGAAAGTTAACGGACGAACAAGCGGATGATCTGATGAAGGACATCATGCCTGTAATATAGCCTCACTTGACTTCGTCGAGTGATGCTAAAAATGAACCAGCCCTATCAGTGGAGAATGACACTCTACTTTTTCAAGCGCTTGATAGTAACATTAAATGAATGTAAAAATTTTAAGAAAATTTTATGCTATTAGCGTATTTCTTAATACAAATAGGAATAGAATTCCGACAAAGGTAATATCAGAGAATACCTTTGTTGAAAAAAAAAAAACGTTTAAACTTTTAGGCCGCGGCAGATGATTTCTAGCGGTATGAGATATGACATTCGAAGCGGGAAGAACTTAAACAACATCATTACGCTAACGCCTTGGTGACTGGAATAGTACCTCTGGTTTACGAAAAATGGACTTGACTTAAAATGTTATATATATTTGAGAGGTGCTAGATCTCATGATCAAAAAATATCTTCTCCTTTATATCATTTCTGAGATGTGTCAATGACAACTTAGTCTTATTATGCAAACATGTTTATATGTTCATCTTTATTAATTTATAATTGTGTTGCATTTATTTGCACGTGTAAATCAGAAGATTTCTTAGGCGTTTTCACCTTGGAAACTGAATTGTTTAACCCTTTGCTGTTTAATCCCTGCTTTTTACGTGCCTGTGTTTTTATGATTGAGAAAACATCGTGAAAAAAGAAGAAATTGCTTCTGACAAGCAATTTCTTCTTTTTCCACACTTTTTTCTACCCTACTGAATGGTTATTTTTCAAATCACATCCACTTTAAATTTTCGTCTGCAAAACAGGTCCAAAATTTTGAAAAACAGGAAAGTGTTAAACTATCCTTTGCGAGTCCTTAAAGCACGTGTCCGTGTTGCGCACGCACCTTGTTTACTTCTGTTTACAAGAATCGCGTGGCCCTGTGTGACTTCGATCGGAGCATCCCCACGATGAAATGCATTTAGATCCGAGAAATGTGCTGCAAAATAAGAATTCATTTGATTTCATTAACATGCAAAGATTTGCTGCAAATCGATGCCGCAATATTTCAAAATCTGCGGCCTTGACCGAATTCACCTCAAAAGCCTCGTTTGACTGGTTCCCGTTATCGAACTACAAAAGAGTTTCAGCTCCAAATCGCCGAATACCAACCAATTTAGACCGGAGATGAAGTCCATGAGCCTGTTTGTCTAGAAATCTGTGCCGTCATTTTCAGACGAAATTTGGCTTGATTTGACGGATTGACAACAGATAAGGTATTATTGATATTTGAAAGACATTTTTCATCAGTTTAATGGACAAATGTGTGTCACTTTCATTGACGATTGTGTAACCAGAAGATTCCCCAAATTTTCAGTCTGACACATGTTTTGGAAACATGTCAAAAAAGTTGTGAATACATAATTAGGTCATTTTGTGTCTGATAAATAAGAAAAACTAGGACTTGTCTTCTGTATATAGTAATAAAGTACTGTCATTAAATCAATTTAGTATATTGTTACATTCATGATTTATCCTAAAAATTTTGTTTTCATGGATAATTTATGTGACAAACTGAGATGGTGATAGCGGATGCCATGATCCCAAAATAGAACTAACCAATCAAATTTTAGGACATCTTCTTTTTTGGCCTCGGTAAAATTTTAGACAATTTAAGAATCTGATGGTGACATCTTCAACCCTATTCTATCATTTGCAAAATTTTTAAATAACATTAAAATGTTATTATTTTTTTTTTCAAGTTGACCCAGTTAGGAAGTGTATTTATTGTTGAAGTTTAGGCTAGAGAAACAATTAGGGATTTCAAGAAATTATCCAAGTCTAAGGAACAATCATGTAAAAAAGTCTAACATGAATTTGATTTTTTTCCCTCATCCTTTTAGGCATTGCACAACACATTAAGACAAAATGATAATCATGTAGTCTCCCATATTCCAACACTTTTAAATCCTAAATTCAAGCATATATTCTAGTTTGAAGAAAAGAAAAGATTTTATCCAACATTTTAAAGGAACTATGTACCATGTTAAAAAATGGAATTAATCAGAGAGGTCCAGAAATAGTATCACAAAATCAAAAACCTTTGCATTTTATCCTATGCAGCACACTTTTGAAACAGACATTAGAATATAATATTAGAAGAGTTAGAATACTTCCTTTCGCTGTCTGAAATTTTAGTTTAAACCACGTCACATTTGGCATATTTATATATATTCCTTTTGCTGGTCTTGCATCACTAGGCAACATGTGGCCTTAATTGAAACTTCAAAGAACCGTAAAGAGGCAAATTTAAAGAACTTTAGGTAGTGGACCCATAATATTTCCACAACACTAAGGAAGTCATGAACTGTAACAGTTTTTACTGAGGTTTCCCATTTGCCTTTTTGGGAAACCTTGATAAACATCTCCCAATAACAAGTTCACAGATTCGAACCCCGGTGGCGGCATCCATCCTTCTCAATAATTTGTATCCTACCCGTGGGTTGATAATCAAAGACCAATATGGGATAGTAGCTGGAGGCTAGAAAAGGTTGTAATGGAAGTACCGTTGCAAGAAATACCAGGAATCCATTATTAGGTGCTTCAGCCACTACAGTATACAGGGATCATGTTATCTTTTCAAATTCAGGAGTCATTGACCCCTTGGCATTGAATACCTAGGGGTCACATAACTGGTGTTGAAGGGGTCAATACAATAAAACAAGGGGACAAAATTAACTATTTCCTTGCAATGCTGATTTACTTCTTTAATTTTCTCCTTCATATCTTTGTGAGAGATTCATATTTCATATGAATCTCTTTTATAATAAAAAGTAGACAAATTATTCTAATACATATATGATTTGCAGATTTTTGGGGTCAAAACCCTGGTTTAAGGGTCATACACGAGCCCTGGATTTAACAAAATTGTTGAAAGTGGTGTTTATCCCAATTTAAACAAACATTTTTAAAGATCAGGACTTCCAAAATGTTTTAAACTATGATGGGTCCACTGCCTTGCGTAAAGTTACTGACTCGTAACATTGCTGGCAAAGGACTTGGTTTATACAATACACAAAGTCTCCTTTTCATATGAAGTTTATCTTAATTTTTTCAAAGGCAGCACAATGAGTTATTGCAAGTTTATTGATTAACCTGATAATTAAACATGTTCCTGTCTTGTATTTCTAAACTCTTGTCATACTGAATAAAAATCCTTGGCAAAAATGCAACAAATCAAAGTGCTGAAATTACTGTTTTCCCTGATTGTGAGTCATTTTTTATTGTGAAAATAAATTTTTTCCAAACTTATCTGATTTACAAAGGGAATTCAGGTGATATCGACAGAGATCAGACTACTGCACATATGTGCAGGCTGATCTTTAGCTATGCCTTCTGCCAAAACAGGAATATTCCGGGATAAGCATGACAAGGATTAAAAAAGAGCAACAATAATCTCAAACAGAGGTCAGAGGTACAGAGGGGGTATTTCCAGTTCAAAATCTTTATTTCTTATTAACCCTATGTTGTTGGTACTTACTGGAATTGTCTCAACAAGGCGATTCCAATAAGCACCCACAATTTAGGATTTGTGCAAGTGTTTTTGAAATAATTAAATTTGTAGTCCAAAATACCTCTTCTGTCTGTAGCTTGTTCAGTTGCCAGTAGCTTTTTCGTGTCCTTCGGGAACTAATGGAGAGATTTGATAGAAGACTCGGCTTCATATTTTATTTTCCAGGAATCATGGATAACGGGGAGGGTGATAAGCGTGATGTACGACGTCCAATGAACGCCTTCCTCATCTTCTGTAAACGTCACCGAAGTATCGTTAGAGAGAAAAATCCCGACCTTGATAACAGAAGTGTGACACGCATACTCGGAGATTTATGGGCCAATTTGAAGGATGAAGAAAAAGCAATGTATACAGACTTGGCTAGACAGGTATTTAAGGTCTTGTGTTGACATACAATTTCAAAAGTCATTGACTCCTTGACTGTGAATTTTTATGAGGCCAAAACTGCTGTTAGAGGGGTCAAAACAATAAAAGGAGTGGATAACAAGAAAATATTTCTTTGTTTTGCGTGTCAACTTCTTTAATTATCTCCTTTTTATCTGTATAAAAGATTCATATTCAGGGCTTGTTCTAGCATTCGAAATTGGGAAGTCATTGACTCATGAACCCAAAAATTTGCGTAATCATCTGTACCCAGCACCACTTTTACCTGAATTGATTTCAAAGGTTTCATAAAAATCAAGCACTGGAAAATGATTGCATAACAAACAGTATGACATGTTAGTATGTTAAGTTTCGATATCAATGTTATCTAGTCATGACTGCAAGAAATTATCATGACAAGACTTTGCCTGGTCCTGATAAATTCTCCCAACCTTGGCCAGGTATCATAGGTATTTAAACCTATGATCCTAGTCTAAACCACTCATTTGGCTTGTTTGACCAAGAATTATGTAAAGACTGAATTTTCACAAGAAATGTCTTCATATTATTTCTTCTTCCAAAGCCTTTAGCACTTTGATTTCAGTGTGATTTTGCATAGATTCTTATTTAGCATGACAAGGGTTAACTTTCCCTTTTTAGCTTGACTATTCGTAGAATAGGGGGCCATTCCGGTTACCCAGGCATCAGCGTCAGCGTTATGCTATAGTTAAGGTTTTGCTGTTACACGCAACTGTGTCAAATCTGTGTTTCTATTGAAGCTTTTGCTTGGGAACTTTGCACTTGCTTCTGTGACCATAATATGTGCCTCTAGACAAAGACTAATTACTCTGAAATCTTATTTTGTGGAATTCTAACCCTGTTCGAAGTTTTATGTGCAACTGATTAATATCTATAATATCTCTTGTTTCTACTAAACCTATTTCTTGGAAACTTTGCAGATGGTTCTTTGACTATAACATCATGCTCAAGACAAAGACTCATTTCTCTGAAACTGAGTTTAATGGAATTTTCCAATGTCGATATTGATTTGCTCTTACTATCCAGCACTAGGAATAGTCGAGCTTTGGTGTCCTCTGACAGCTCTTGTTGCTGACCCTGAAGAAGTAAGCTTCACGAAACATTGTTGAAAATGAAGAAATTACTTGTTTCTTCATTATCTATCCCCGATGGCGGCACTCATTCTTTCCGACTATTTGTCTCTCACCAATGGCTTGATAATCGTAGACCTATGTGAGATAGCAGCTGGAGGCTAGGAAAGGATGTGATTGTTGAAAACTCCATTCAATCAATCAATTCTTCATTATCCACAATATTCACTTCTCACATAATTTCACGAAATTTCATCAACCAAATATTGTCAATTGCAACTTCTTTGAAATTGGACCAGTCTAAAACTTTGTGGTCTGTTAATGGGATATTTTATTTTCAGTACAAAGATGCTTTTATGAAGGCAAACCCAGACTATAAATGGCACAACCCAGAAAAGGCTGTTGCCCCCCAGAAACCGATAATGCCAAAACCTACGAACATGAAGGTATTGAAAAATGACATGGATTTGTTCTCAGAAGGGTCCATTATGCCTGGAAAATTGGCAGGTATGTGTTACTTGCAAGGATAAGGTAGTTGACCTTTAATAGTTCCACAATGTTTCTGAACTCATGATCTTTCACAATGTTGACCGAGGTTTCCTTATGAAATCACTTGAGCCGCCGTCATAGAGCAGTGGTAGCGCGATGAACTATCATTTAAAATCTTTGACTTATGTGGGATAGCAGCTGGAGGCTAGGAAAGGATGTAATAGTACTGGTGTGAGAAATACAAGAAATCCATTGTAAGGTGCTCTGGGCGCCACAAAATAATTAAGATTTTTAAAAGAAGGGTAAAACCCCATTCAAACAAAATCAAATTGTACAAACACTTGCTTGCAAAAGGGAGAGGGTGAAGAGACTTATTGTAAATGTTTGTAGATATTTTTTGTGTTACCTGAATCAATGTAAGGCTGTTTTATGCTCCATTTTAGATCCATCCAATATGGGAGGTCTCAGTTTGTTACTGATGGCAGGTCAACAGAGTGATCATCAAAACATGTCTTCAGATAGTCTAAACTCGAACAAAATGGCAGACAGTCAAAACCAAATAAATATACCAGAAAAACCGGAAAGCAGGGATGCTTCTGATCATAACCTTGAAATTCAGCAAGACAAAAGCAGTGTCCAACCAGAACCACCAGACAAAACCCCAAGATCTGATCTTACAAACACTGGAGAGGTAACAAATGATGTTAAAGAAGAATCATTTAAGATAAAGAAAAGTGTTGATGAGATAATGAAGACAGAGTTCAAAGTTAATTCGGCAGTAGAAAATGAAAGGACAAATACTGGAGCCGGTATTCAGGATTGTCAGAAATTATTAAAAGAAGCAATTCTAGATGTTAGAGCAACCAAAGAGATTGACAATGGTACAAAAATATCTAATTCTCACAAAATGGTTAAAGAATCTTTTGAAAGGTTTGATGAGAAAGAAAACAGTTCAAGTAAATGTTTAGAGGAATTGACAGTAAATAAGGATCCAGAAGAGGAGGAATCTGCCATGGTTACGTGCGGAAAACTTGTCGTAAATCATATAATTGATAAGCTTTATTCTTCCGACATTGCAACTGCTGCGAGAAAAATAAAACCACTTCCCAAACCATTTGATAATAGATCTGATAGAATTGCCACAGAACTAAGTGATGAAAATGTTCCAAATATTGATGAAATAAATGACAATAATGGTTATAACGAAGCACTGTTTAGGGCTAAAATGAATTCAAATACTTTTGATGAACCTGATGGAGGTAAACATCATGAACCAAAACTCAATGCATTGTTAACAAAGAACACAGATGATGTTGTAAAAAATGGTAATAAAGAAGACAGTTTTGATGACCCAAATGGTTTAACACCTACAAACGAAACATCTCAAAGCACAAGAAAGCATTTGCTGTCTGAGTCTGGAAGTACAGAGGGGGAGGAGCAAGATGAGTCTCAGCCAATCAGAAAGTCTCGCAGAAGAAACAGAGGACAACGGTACCAGGAATTGATCAATGAGGGAATTATTCAACCATCAAAAGAGAGAATGGCCGCTCTGCAACAACCATCTACAAAAGAGGAAATGTAAGTTTCAGTTGATTGATATTTATGATCCTACTTCAATGGTTTAGGGGCATATCATTTTACCAGCATCTGTCTGTCTGTTGTGGACCCCCATTTAGGGATGTGAAAACATCAGCATACAGTTTTTGTTGCAATCAAACATATGTATATATTTTAGGGCACTTACAAAAGTCTGGTGCTGACCCCTCTTTTTCTATCATATGCAAAGTGTAGAGGTGTTTATGAAGCTTAGAAAGACAGCACATTTCCAGGCTGATAATACTAGAAAAATGTCTTTTCTCTAGGGCTGAGGAAGATTTCCAAAGTATTGATTCCTACATCTTGCCAGAGACAGCCATTAGACGTATTCGTAAGCGGACCACATCAGAATCGTACAAGGATAAACTTTTCTCACCAGATGATGCTAAAAGATATAAAACGGGGTAAGTTTTGTTATTTATATTCATCCGGGGTGGGGAATTCTCATGCCTGACTTATCAGACACTGTCTTCTCCACTTGCGGGCATGTACATTTCTTTCTAGGCCTCTTGTCTGTGAATAAGTAAATACCAAGGCAAACCCTGGAACAGTACTAAAAAGATCCAAGAGAAAAGACATCATAATGGTTGTATCAAAGGGTAGAAAAGATTGTCTTTAATGAAGAAAATGCTTGGTTACAGCATTTTCTTCATTAAAAACAATGTTTTCTCAATATTTATCAATCAATTTTTTTGCGGACAGGCTTATATTATTTCTGGACAAGTAGGAAATTGACTTTTACTTGTCCATAGACAAATGGAGAAAATTCATATTTCCAAACCCCTGATTTTATCGTTATTAGACAACCAAAATAGTCTTATCATTTGGGATAAGATAAAAATTATGATCTTATGATTAAGAACGGCTCTGAATCGGCATTTGAAAGCTGGTAAACAAATACGGTAATGGTGGGCTACCAAAATATCTCGCCTACAGCTTTATTCAAGCAATAGATATGACATCTTGATTCTCCCATTTTTATACGCCTGTCGAAGACGGGACGTATTATGGGTTCACCCGTGGCGTCCGGGCGTCCGGTGGCGTCCACTTCTTTGTCCGGAGCATAACTCTGTCACTTGAAGTCCGATCGACTTCAAACTTGGCAATTATATTCTTCTCATCATTGCGGAGTGCAGTGCACAAGAACCATAACTCTACCTGGCCTATTTTTAGCTCATCTGAGCACAAAGTGCTCAAGGTGAGCTATTGTGATCGTAGAATGTCCGTCGTCCGTCGTGCGACGTGCGTCGTCCGTCGTCCATTGTCCACAATTTCTTTAAACATCATCTTCTCCTAAACCAGTGGGCCAATCTTGATGAAACTTGGCAGGGATGTTCCTTGGGTCAAGCTCTACCAAAATTGTTCAAATAATTGAAATCCACCCTTAACTTTCCCTTTACCCTTAACAAAAAGGGTGAAAATATGAAAATCTTTCAAAATCTTCTTCTCTGAAACCAGAAGGCAGACAGCTTTCATATTTGGTATGTAGCATCATCTAGTGGACCTCTACCAGGTTTGTTCATATCAAGACCCTGGGGTCATATTTGGGCTTTGCCCGAGCCCAACCCTTTTTACATAGAATCAAAGAGTGAAAATCTTTAAAAATCTTCTTCTCTGAAACCAGATGGCAGACAGCTTTCATATTTGGTATGTAGCATCACCTAGTGGGCCTCTACCAATTTTTTTTTCATATCAAGACCCTTGGGTCATATTTGGGCTTTGCACGGATGCATCCCTTTATCTCTTATGAGCACGAAGGGTAAAAAAATGAAAATCTTCAAAAATCTTCTCCTCTGAAACCAGAAGGCAGACACATTTCATATTTGGTATGTAGCATCATCTAGTAGACCTCTACCAAGTTTGTTCATATCAAGACCCTAGGATCATATTTGGGCTCCACCCAGGAGCAACCCTTTTTACATAGAATCAAAGAGCAAAATACTTTTAAAATCTTCTATAATCGAAACCAGAGGGCACACTGCTTTCATTTTTGGTATGTAGAATCATGTAGTGGGCCCCTACAAAGTTTGTTCATATCAAGACCCTTGGGTCATAATTGGGCTCCACCCGGGCGCATCCCTTTCAGCTCATCTGAGCACGAAGGGTGAAAATAGGAAAACCTTCAAAAATCTTCTTTTTTGAAACCAGTAGGCAGACAGCTTTCATATTTAGTATGTAGCATCATATTATGGACCTTTTCCAAGTTTGTTCATATCAAGACCTTGGATACACATTTGGGGTCCACCCGGGTGCATCCCTTTTTACATCGAATCAAAGAGCAAAAAGGCATATCTGTCTTGCTCTTTGCTGAAACGTTCCATAGTAGTGATCTTATGCAATTATCTTCTTTTTGACATCTGCCTATCTAATTAATGTGATGTCCCAGGGGTCAAAGAGACTCAGGTGAGCGATCTAGGACCATCTTGGTCCTCTTGTTTGGGTTATTGCCCTTTGTTGTTTTTCACACTAGAATCTTGTCCGGAGTATATCTAGCCGCGGCAATAGCGCAGTTGGTAGCGCGCTGGACTTCTAATCCAGGGGTCTATATTCGCACGGGTTCGATCCCCGGCCGCGGCACTTATCCTTTCCGACATTTGTCTTCCACCAATGGGTAGATAATCGTAAACCTATGTGGAATAGCAACTGGAGGCTAGGAAAGGGATGTGGTGGTAGTACTGGTGTGAGAAATACCAGGAATCCATCGTTAGGTGCTCCAGTCGTCGCGATATAACTGAGAGATTGTTGAAAGCGACGTAAAACCCCAATTCAAATCAAATCAAATCCGGAGTATATCTCTAAAAGTATTATAGCTAGGATCATGAAACTTCATGGGTGTATAGATCTCACCAAGGGGGAGTGCAGTGCACAAGAACCACAACTCTACCTTGCCTATTTTTTGAGTTATTGCCCTTTGTTGTTTTTCAGACTTGAATCTTGTCCGGAGTATATCTCTTAAAGTATAATAGCTAGGATCATGAAACTTCATGGGTGTATAGATTTCACCAAGGGGGAGTGCAGTGCACAAGAACCATAACTCTACCTGGCCTATTTTTTGAGTTATTGCCCTTTGTTGTTTTTCAGACTTGAATCTTGTCTAAAGTATCATAGCTAAGATTATGAAACTTCATGGGTGTATAGTTCTCACCAAGGGGGAGTGCAGTGCACAAGAACCATAACTCTACCTGGCCTATTTTTTGAGTTATTGCCCTTTGTTGTTTTTCATACTAGAATCTTGTCCGGAGTATATCTCTAAAAGTATAATAGCTAGGATCATGAAACTTCATGGGTGTATAGATCTCACCAAGGGGGAGTGCAGTGCACCAGAACCACAACTCTACCTGGCCTATTTTTTGAGTTATTGCCCTTTGTTGTTTTTCAGACTTGAATCTTGTCCGGAGTATACCTCTTAAAGTATAATAGCTAGGATCATGAAACTTCATGGGTGTATAGATCTCACCAAGGGGGAGTGCAGTGCACAGGATTCATAACTCTACCTGGCCTATTTTCTGAGTTATTGCCCTTTGTTGTTTTTTCAGACTTGAATCTTGTCCGGAGTATATCTCTAAAAGTATAATAGCTAGGATCATGAAACTTCATGGGTGTATAGATCTCACCAAGGGGGAGTGCAGTGCACAAGAACCACAACTCTACCTGGCCTATTTTTTGAGTTATTGCTCTTTGTTGTTTTTCAGACTTGAATCTTGTCTGGAGTATATCTCTAAAAGTATAATAGCTAGGATCATGAAACTTCATGGGTGTATAGATCTCACAAAGGGGGAGTGCAGTGCACAAGAACCACAACTCTACCTGGCCTATCTTTTGAGTTATTGCCCTTTGTTGTTTTTCAGATGAAACTTCATGGGTGCAAAAAATATTCATTCAAAATAACCTCAGTTCTATTCAAACCCCCAGTTAATACTAAGCAGTGTGACGGGCGTATCTTGTGACAATTTGGCACCTTGTTTTTTATTTTAAAAACTGTGTGTTATACATGTAATAGGGTGAAAATGATAATTCATACAGTTTGAATTTCGTTTAAAAAAATTAGCAACCAACTAATTTGTATGCTTGCCCCCAAAGAAGTTTTTTGAGCAGCAGTCTCTGACAGGCAAGATCCTTTGACTTTAACTCATAATGATATGACATGTATATCATAAGAAATGAAAATTGCTTTTATATAATTCATTGAGATGTGAAACGGTGAACCTAATTACATTTATGTAAGAATCTTTTTGTATTTATACAGTGTAATTCAGAGTTGAATTTTTCCTCCATTTATTAAAAAAGAAATTCTAGTCATCTCATATACACTGCAACTCCATTAAAACGCTGTGGTCGGGGTCCAAGAAATGAAACAGCGGAAGAAGTGGATGCATCTGATATAACGCTGTACCCCCCTGCCGCCGCCGATTCCCCCCCCTTCCCTGTGGTGAACAATAACGTACCGCGGAAACGTAACAGACACTGGGTCAATATTGATAACGATATCGGATATCATTTTGTTGTCCCCAAACTAAACAAAACTATCTGTGATAAAGTAATTTAGTTTGTTGGGTTAAACGATCGCAGACTCCTCTCAATTCTCTGAATCCCGATTTCTCGGGTCTACCCGCCTGGCAGCTGAGAAACACTGAAAACGACGATCTCAAAAGGGTAAAGTTAGTAAAATCCATAAAGTTTCATAAGATCAACGAATTTCATATTTTAAATGTTGTCTTCTGGAAAATAGGAGAAAATAATTATCTATGCAATCAAAATAAATAATACCCTACGTCCGATCGAAACTATACCAAAGTAATCGAATCTCTCGGAGTGCAGGACCGCATTCTTCGGTGAGCGAGAAAAATGCCGTAAATTCAATTAAATGAATCTGTTGTTATGACATTTGAATCGCCGGTTTGCAAAGATCATCTTCACGAGGCAAGGGATATCGAAAGCTGCTTCTCGAAAACCTTATAAGTAAAAATTTCGTAACCCTGGGTTTGACTAGATGTTAATTCACGGCTTTGATTATCAGATAGTAGATCGCCAGGAAAGAAAGTCCAGACAATTGCGAAGCGACACGGTCACCATCAGCTTCGCGCCATTTTTAGTTTCTTTGTTTGAAACATTTATGCAGGAAATGTAGTTTTATATATAGTTTCCTGTTTAAAACTCAATTAATCTCTATTTAGTGAGAGATAAGAATCAACGATAATAATTCAATCAGGCTTTGAATTTTCAAACCCTGTAAAACATGACTATAATATAAATACGTTTAATGTAAAAGAAACAAAATTTTATCATATATTTACAAAAACGTAATATTTATAAGAAAATTCAACGAGATCGGCAAAGGGAGGTAATAAACCAATAAATTGGGTAAGGGGCAAGTCGCTTTTTGAATCGTTTGTCAACAGCAGTAAATGTTCAAGATTTGAGAATATAAAACAAGATTAGCTCATTTTGCCAAAACACGGCTTCTTCGGAAATTTATTAACTTGGATATAATCGCATGCAAGCTAGACTTTTTGGTGTTCAATTGCGTCCCTGCCATCGACAAAGAGCAGCGCCGGACTGTCAATATTGGGATTCCGTGTATCTCCGACGGTGGCACTCATTCTTTCTGACTATAAGTCACTCACCCATGGGTTAAAAATCGTAGACCTAAGTGAGATAGCAGTTTAGGGTAAGGAAAGGATGTAATTGTTGTACTCGTGAGTTTGGTACTCCAGCAGTGGTAATATAACTGTACGTTTGTTAGCCATTAAATTAGCCATTTCTCTCTGACCTGGGGCATTTATCGCCACCACTGCCCCGCGGGAGGTGTGAAAAACAATTGTATTGATTTACCTGGCTTCGCTCAGTATCGATTTTTTATCTCAGTGTTTTCACCCTTCGATCAAAACAGGGTTAACGGCAGATCGGGTAACATCGCCGCAGCATCACAAAATGGTCGACCCCCCCCCCCCAAATTTCGGGAGCCAAGCGGACCCCGCGTTATATTGGATTTAGCGCTCTAACAGATTTCGTTATAATGGAGTTGCAGTGTATCATGTTTGATTGTTCATTATTTCAGAGATTTTGATCTTGAGGCACATATTGCTACCCTGCCTGCTTGTCCAATAGAGAGTATGGGACGTAAGCGAGGGTTTGTACGCTCCAGACATTCTAGTGAGAGTAGCCACATACGGAAACAAACTTTAGATGAATCTCAGGTTGTCCCAGGTAAAAACAAAATATTGAACAATAATATGAAATGAGCCTGTGCGTGACATTTCCAACAATTTGAAAGGAGGTGTAAACATTGAGCAGCATAGACAACCACATACTGTAAATATTAAGCTATCTGATTGTCTACAGATACTTTGTGACCTTGTTATTGTACTTGTTATCTATCTACTTAGTGCATAGTTAAGACTCTAGTCAGACTGTGCAGATGCACAGGCTGGTCAGAGTCTTTACTATGCGCATATTTGAATTTGTTTGAAATGTCACGCACGGGCTCAAATCATTTTGATAACTGAGGTGAAGAAAAGAGGGGGTAAATGCAGTCTTAAATCTCTTTTTTTTTTTCTCAACGAAACACTATGTTGTCGGTACTCATTTGAATTGTCTTGACAAGACGATACAAGACTATTCAAATGAAAACCAATAACATAGCATTTGTGCTTAGATTAGTGAAATACTTTGATCTAAAATCCAAAATACTCCCTCTATATGTAGCTCTGAATAAATTTTGTCAGTATGTATGTCAGTCCAAAAAGATTAAGGCCATTGTCATAGCACAGTTGGTAGCACGTCAGACGTCAGCACGTCTAGATTAGAGGTTCGATCCCCGACAGCGGCACTCATCCTTTCTGACTATTTGTCGTCCACTAAGAAATACCAGGAATCCATTGTTGGGTGCTCCAGCCTCTACAATATAATTGAAAGTTTGTTGAAAGTGGCATTAAACCCAATTCAAACAAATCAAAAGGATGAACCCCTCATGAAACTTGGCTAGAAAAGACTTACACCTCATGCAGGGATCATTGGATTATCACAAGACTGCAATAATGATGTTTGTTGAAGAATTTAATGGTCAGTGAATGATCTTTATCTTTTTTGTAAAAAAAATAAATAAACTTTTCGGGTTATAAAAAGAAAGATAATTTGGTGGTAAAGACTAAGAATAGATGGATCTTTGTCTATTCCTCCTGCAAAATGGTTCAGCATAAGCCTGAGTGTTCATATTTTAAGAGAAACTTCAAAAAAAAAAAAAATCACATTCCATTACAGTGTTTGATTCTGACAAGACTGTATCCCTGCCTCCACATGTTAGACTGCCCTCTCCACAGAGAAACACAGAACCAGTAGTTGGGAGTCGTAAGCGTAAAGCACGTAAACACAGCATTACACATCTTATACCAGTGCCACCAAGTATTCGAGTGAACGGTAAGATAAAAATGTGTGAAGAGATTTATTAAGTTGTTTTCAAACCTCAACCAACAGAACAATATGAAATGACCATGAAGATGCCCTTGGAACTTAGAATGCATGCTCACAATCCCAAGTGCTATCCAGACTGTCAAAAGGGAAAGCTATGAATACAAATGTACTCCTGTCAAATGATATGAAGATATTATGTGATCACCAGTGGTGTGCGGCGGGCTTGTATTGTCTACTTCTTTGTCCAGAGCATAAATCTCACCTTATATCAGATTGAACTTGGCATTTATGTTTGTCCCATGATTATGGAGTGCAATGCACAATAATTGCAACTATACCAAACTTATCATTTGATTATTTCCATTTGTTGTTTTTATACTTGGACAACTAGCAGAGTAACGGGCATATTTTATGACCATTTGCCACCTTGTTTCAACTTAGATTTTTACGCTCAGCAAAAGGAGAACATTTCTAGCTAATTTCTTCAAAAATGGTCAACCTGAATCTTAACTGTACGTACATACAATTTTTGCACCAAGACCTTCCTTGGAAAGCATAATCAGTCTCTACTTTTGTCTGTATTATCCAGCACCTTCAGCCAAGCTTTTGCACCTGCAGGCTGTGTTCTTGTTGGCACTATTCATTGTGGCTAAACAATATCTTTTTATTTTAGGCAAACAACACCAAAATGGTTCTTTTGAGTCACCAGCTGTGAAGAGTTCAGAAGAAAGAAAGCAACATTCAGATGAAAATAAGTGTGATACATTGACTGTTGATGCAGACAAAGGTTTGGTAAGCAAAGACAAGGTTGATAAAAACCATGGCACGGATGAATCTAAGAATTGTGATACAGAAATGCCAAAGAATGAACCGGGTTGTGATATGAAAATGGAAAATTGTGATAAATTTGGAGTATTAAATAATGGTGGTGATACATGTGTTGGTGCTGAAATTGGTGAGAAATGTATTCAAGAGAATGTTAATGATATTAAAAGTGATACAGAAGATCACAAAATAGTGTCATCTAGGGTTCAAGGTCAAATTCAAGAAGTGTGTCATTTACCCGATGTTGGTACAAATAAGGGCGAGGCTTTTGGTGCAAAACCGGTAACTGAGTGTGAAATAATGACAGAAAATATTGAATTGGAGACAGATCTCGATAAAATGATTTCAGGAAAATTTGGTGATAGGACTTGCAAGTCTCTACAGGAAGTTGATTCAAATATTCCAAGGACAGGAAGTGATGTAACAATTCAGAATGAGGCTGAGGTTATGATTAGTGCAGGGAAATCCTTACTGCAGGACAGTAAGGACAAAATTATTCCCAGCATTGAAAAACCTGCAACTGATTTGAACTGCAACAGTAAAGTTACATCCTGAAGGTTTTTTTAATCAGGGGTCTCAATAGGAGGTTGTAATGTCATCCCAAAATCATTATTTCTTACGGAAAGCCTATGTTGTAAGTACTCAATGGAATTGTCTTGATTAGATTATTCAAATGAGTGCTGACAAAACTGGTTTTCCTATGATATTATTGAAATATTTTAAATTCATTCAGTTGAAGTTTACCCCCCTGAGCTCTGATCCATCATGTTCGACATTAACCCATTTTTGCTATCAGCCTACAGGGCCCATTTGTCCTTACTCTTACATACCTGGTCCTGTACGGAAAAAATGTGTTCTGAGTTATTTCTTATAAGGAAGACATCGTGGGGAAAAAAGAAATTGCTTATACAAGCAATTTCTTCTTTTCTCACAATTTCTGCCTTGTGGTAATGAAAATCTTAATAGGAAAAAGAAGCCATATTTTTTTAAATCACAAGGTTTTGAAATAATGTTGGCCAACCACTGCAGGACTTGTAGCGTGGAGGCTTCAACCAGTCCTCCCTGAAATCCACAGGTCCCAGGCCAAAGGACTGGTGTTAGTGTCGATCTCTTTTCATCATATAGGCTTTAACACACACTGGCATTTTGATGCATCCTGGAATAACTACAAAACAGGAAGCTGTAAATAAATGGGTTAGCACAAAACTATTTACAAGCACTTAACTGTGCAGTGCTGAATAGAGAAATAGTTAGTAACAAATAAATTCTCTTTTATGCACCCTTTCTTTTCTGTTTATGACATTTATTTGAAAAGTCAAACTTACTTTGAAATACATTGCTATCTACTTTTGATTTAGACCAATCTTTGTTCTACATTCATTGTGGTATTCATGATATGGTTGACCTTTGGCATAATGAACCCAGATATTCCTGCTTTGACGAGTCTTGACAAATATCAGTCTACACATTATGTGCAGTCTGATATTGGTCTCTACCACTTGATTTTGCTTTTTAAAACTGAACTTAAGAAATAGTATTTCAGTCACCATGAAATGACAGAAAAATCGATAGAAGCCGTATAAATCCCCATTCATACAAAAATCAAACAAATCAGGGAATGTATTTACCTGGGTAGTTTATACTGAATTATCTAATGAAGATATGGAAGTAATAGCAAAACTTAGTTTAAAAGGCACAGCATGAATTTACATAAAATTGTCTATGGATATGTGACCCATAACACGAAAAGGGACTACCTAGGAACTTTATAAATTGAATATTTGAAAAAGAGATTGGATCCAGCATTGCTTAACCAGAGGTCACATTTCAAAAATTATTTTGCTGGAAGGTAGATTGAACATTCTAGATTCAGAAAATAAGCCCATTGCGAAAAGTTTTGACCCTAGTCAGTCTTCTCAAACTGCTCAGTCTGGCTAGGGTCGATACATTTTCATGTGACAGGTCACATATTCTTCTCAAAGAATATCTAGGAATTCATTGTTCAGTTTACAAATTATGCACTACAATGCAACTATTATCAATAATATTATGTTACATATGTTACAAGCTTGTGTGTCATATTTCCAATGTTTTTCTTTGGAAAAACTAGTAGATGACAGCAAATATTATCTGCAACGTTTTATAGATTTCACAGACAAACAGACAAGGGTTTAAAAGAAAAGTACCTTGTTGGTTTGTCTAACAAAATATTCTTATATGATCAAGATTTTCTATTTGACTCTTAACAGGCTAAACAGACTCCTGGACTCCCCTTGGTATGGAACCCTGGACCAGACCTGGGGTCAATTACATGCCAATGTAATCGATTACAATAACAATTACTTGCAAATTCTATGATTACTGATTACAATATGATTACACAGTTTTTCAATGTAATTGATTACAATTACAATTACTTTTACAATGTAATTATGATTACATCTGATTACTTGTGATTACATTTCATTTCAAACTTTCTTGCAAACATTTTGTTGTGTTTTTTTTTTTAAGTTCTTTCTTTAAGTTGGATTTATATACTTGAAGATAGAGCAAACTGGAGAAGGATAAACAATACATGATATATGCCTTAATCTTCTCTTAGGTCTGTTAAAATCTAACTGGATGCTTTATGAATTTAGATATACCCAAATTTTTAATATCCACTAAGAATCGCCTTCTTTAAAAATCCACTGATATGGGAAAAAAAGCCTTGGGTATTTGTGTATAGTTATCAAAATTTCATTATTGGGGCAGTTTTAGAACTAAGTTGTAGATATTGTACATGAAGGCAGTGTGGATAACTCATTGTTAGCTAAGGTTTAGTTGTTTCACTTTTGATGATATTTTCTTTAAACTTGGTAGTATTTAAGTATCAGTGCTCCATATGACTTATCTCCAAAATCAATTTTCTGAGGATTGTGCGCCAATTGTAACAAATACTCTTACAACCAGCAGTGAGTACCCATAGCTGAGGGTAACATCTGCAATGCTTCTGTTGGTATATTCAATGCAACAAAAAAAGATATAAATTAGAAATTTGTCTTGTCAGTGTTTTCCTAATTTTAAATGAGTCACATGTTTTTCTAATTTTCTCCACCATTTCTTGAGTTTATAATTATACGCCCGAAGGGTCGTATTATGTAATGGCCTTGGTCGTCCGTCCGTCCGTTAGCAATTTTTTGTGTGCGCGACTCCTCCTAAACTATCGTTGGGAATAAGCTGAAACTACACACAATTACTCCCTATGATGTCTAGTTGTGCATAAGACCTTTGAAATTCAAATCGCTCCAGTCATTCCTGAGAAATCTTGAATAATCTGCCCTTGAATTTAACAAAAATCACTGTTTTTGTGTGCGCAACTCCTCCTAAACAATCAATGGGAATAAGCTGAAACAACACACAATTACTCCCTATGATGTCTAGTTGTGCATAAGACCTTTGAAATTCAAATCGCTCCGGTTAATCCTGAGAAATCTTGAATTATCTGCCCTTGAATTTAACAAAAATCACTGTTTTTTATGTGCGCAACTCCTAAACAATCAATGGGAATAAGCTGAAACTACACACAATTACTCCCTATGATGTCTAGTTGTGCATAAGACCTTTGAAATTCAAATCGCTCCAGTCATTCCTGAGAAATCTTGAATTATCTGCCCTTGAATATAACAGAAATCACTGTTTTTCGGTGCGCAACTCCTCCTAAACTATCAAGGGGAATAACCTGAAACTACACACAATTACTCCCTATGATGTCTAGTTGTGCATAAGATCTTTGAAATTTAAATCGCTCCAGTCATTCCTGAGAAATCTTGAATTATCTGCCCTTGAATATAACAGAAATCACTGTTTTTCGGTGCGCAACTCCTCCTAAACTATCAAGGGGAATAACCTGAAACTACACACAATTACTCCCTATGATGTCTAGTTGTGCATAAGATCTTTGAAATTTAAATTGCTCCAGTCATTCCTGGGAAATCTTGAATTATCTGCCCTTGAAAATAAAGAAATCACTGTTTTTCGGTGCGCAACTCCTCCTAAACTATCAAGGGGAATAACCTGAAACTACACACAATTACTCCCTATGATGTCTAGTTGTGCATAAGATCTTTGAAATTCAAATCGCTCCTGTCATTTCTGAGAAATCTTGAATTATCTGACCTTGAATATAACAAAAATCACTGTTTTTTGTGTGCGCAACTCATCCTAAACTATCAATTGGAACAAGCTGAAACTAGACACATTTACTTCCTATGATGTTTAGTTGTGCATAAGATCTTTGAAATTCAAATTGCTCACGTCACTCCTGAGAAATCTTGAATTATCTGCCCTTGAATATAACAAAAATCACTATTTTTTGTGTGCGCAACTCCTTAACTATCAATGGGAATGAGCTGAAACTAGACACATTTACTTCCTATGATGTCTTGTTGTGCATAAGACCTTTGAAATTCAAATCGCTCTAGTTAATCCTGAGAAATCTTAAATTATCTGCCCTTGAATTAAACGAAAATCACTGTATTTTGTGTGCAACTCCTCCTTAACTATTAATTGAAATGAGCTGAAACTAGACACAATTACTCTCTGATGTCTAGTTTTGCATAAAACTTTTCAATTCAAAATGCTCCAGTTATTCTAGAGTTATCTTGGATTATCTGCCCTTGAGTTGATGAAAAACAAAATTTCTTGTCAGCTCATTTTCTCCTACATTATGGATGGGAATGAAAGGAAACTTGCCATAATGACTCTGTAGGTTGTCTTTTTGTGCTTAGGACTAAATACATTTTCATATTTAAATGTTATGGCACCAGTTGTCTGTCTGTCTGTTTGCAATATTATTAGCTATCATTCAAGCTCACGTTACTGACAAGCCAAGGTTACTGACAAGCCCCTTCGGGCGTATATGCGCCGCTCTGCGAAGCTCTTGTTTCAGAAAAGATGACTTTCTGCTAAAAAATAATCTACACCGTTATTATATACTGGTAAACAAAAGTTTAGGCCTTATTAGCCTATTTTTCTTCCTTTTTTCAATCGTAGGAAAAGTGAATTTTTGGAAAAAAAAATTTTTAGGCCCATTTAACTTCAATGGAAAAAATAGTGTGATAGCTACTGATATTCTATATTTTGAAGTCCTCAATTAAATTTTGCCCAATGGACTTTGAACTATACCCTATTGAAACAAAACCAAGATTTCTGTGAGGAAACAATCATAATTCATTTACCAGTACATAGAATTTCAATTGAGCACATTCCATGTTTTAGGATAGGAGAAAAAAATATCAGAGAAATAGGGAGAGGTTGTTTTGCCAATAGACGAATATCAAAATATAAATCTAAATTATCATGAGCTGTCAGATAAAGGGGCTCTTTGTTATCTTAATTGAGAGTGACACTTCTTTTAATCCCTAAATCCATTTATACCTTTAAATTAATCACTTTAACTCTGGTTCAGCAGACATTTATTTATACAAGTTTGAAATGCCTTGACTGTCATGTTCAATTCTGAATGCAAGGAATTACATAACACCCTCTTAACTAGACAAAGAAAAAATAATAAAATATTAATGAAAATTCAATTACAAAGCAGCAATACAATCTCCTATAAAGTGAGATTATGAAATACTAGTAATGTGAAGTTTCACTGTTTTTAGCTCACCTGAGCACGAAATGCTCAAGGGAGCTATTGTGATCGATCGTTGTCCGGCGTCCGTCTGTCCGTCACGGCGTCAACTTTTTCTTTAAATGACATCTCCTCCTAAACTTATGGGTCAAAATCAACCAAACTTGGCAGAAATATTCCTTGGGTGGTCCCTTATAAAAATTGCTCAAATGGAAAGGATCCATGCCATATCACGGGAAAAGGGGCCTTAATGACAAATTTCTTGTTTTCACTCTAGAAGCCACAAATATGGTCCAATCTTCATGAAACTTGGTCAGAATGTTTGTTAGGTCATGAGGATGAAGTCTATTGAAAATGGGAAGGATCCGTGCCATTTCACAGAAAAAGCCGTCTTAATGACAATTTTGTCAACAATATCTTTAAACAACATCTCCTCCTAAACTTATAGGTTAAAATCAACCAAACTTGGCAGAAATATTCCTTGGGTGGTCCCTTATGAAAATTGCTCAAATGGAAAGGATCCGTGCCATATCACGGGAAAAGGGGCCTTAATGACAAATTTCTTGTTTAGACTCTAGAAGCCACAAATATGGTCCAATCTTCATGAAACTTGGTCAGAATGTTTGTTAGGTCATGAGGATGAAGTCTATTGAAAATGGGAAGGATCTGTGCCATTTCACAGAAAATTCCGCCTTAATGACAATTTGGTCAAAAATATCTTTAAAAGACATCTCCTCCTAAACTTATGGGTTAAAATCAACCAAACTTGGCAGAAATATTCCTTGAGTTGTCCCTTATGAAATTGCTCAAATGGAAAGGATCTGTGCCATATCACAGGAAAAGGGGCCTTAATGACAAATTTCTTGTTTTCACTCTTGAAGCCACAAATATGGTCCAATCTACATGAAACTTGGTCAGAATGTTTGTTAGGTCATGAGGATGGAGTCTATTGAAAATGGAAAGGATCCATGCCATATCACGGAAAAAGGCGCCTTAATGACAATTTTGTCAACAATATCTTTAAATGACATCTCCACCTAAACTTATGGGTCAAAATCAACCAAACTTGGCAGAAATATTCTTAGTTGGTCCCTTATGAAAATTGCTCAAATTGAAAGGATCTGTGCCATATCACTGGAAAAGGGGCCTTAATGACAAATTTCTTGTTTACACTCTAGAAGCCACAAATATGGACCAATCTTCATGAAACTTGGTCAGAATTTTTTATTAGGTCATGAGGATGAAGTCTATTGAAAATGGGAAGGATCCATGCCATATCACGGAAAAAAGCGCCTTTATGACAATTTTGTCAACAATATCTTTAAACAACATCTCCTCCTAAACTCATGGGTCAAAATCAACCAAACTTGGCAGAAATATTCCTTGGGTTGTCCCTTATGAAAATTGCTCAAATGGAAAGGATCCATGCCATATCACGGGAAAAGGGGCCTTAATGACAAATTTCTTGTTTTCACTCTAGAAGCCACAAATATGGTCCAATCTTCATGAAACTTGGTCAGAATGTTTGTTAGGTCATGAGGATGAAGTCTATTGAAAATGGGAAGGATCCATGCCATTTCACAGAAAAAGCCGTCTTAATGACAATTTTGTCAACAATATCTTTAAACAACATCTCCTCCTAAACTTATAGGTTAAAATCAACCAAACTTGGCAGAAATATTCCTTGGGTGGTCCCTTATGAAAATTGCTCAAATGGAAAGGATCCGTGCCATATCACGGGAAAAGGGGCCTTAATGACACATTTCTTGTTTTCACTCTAGAAGCCACAAATATGGTCCAATCTTCATGAAACTTGGTCAGAATGTTTGTTAGGTCATGAGGATGAAGTCTATTGAAAATGGGAAGGATCCGTGCCATTTCACAGAAAAATCCGCCTTAATGACAATTTGGTCAAAAATATCTTTAAAAGACATCTCCTCCTAAACTTATGGGTTAAAATCAACCAAACTTGGCAGAAATATTCCTTGAGTTGTTCCTTATGAAATTGCTCAAATGGAAAGGATCTGTGCCATATCACAGGAAAAGGGGCCTTAATGACAAATTTTTTGTTTTCACTCTTGAAGCCACAAATATGGTCCAATCTTCATGAAACTTGGTCAGAATGTTTGTTAGGTCATGAGGATGGAGTCTATTGAAAATGGAAAGGATCGATGCCATATCACGGAAAAAGGCGCCTTAATGACAATTTTGTCAACAATATCTTTAAATGACATCTCCACCTAAACTTATGGGTCAAAATCAACTAAACTTGGCAGAAATATTCTTGGTTGGTCCCTTATGAAAATTGCTCAAATTGAAAGGATCTGTGCCATATCACTGGAAAAGGGGTCTTAATGACAAATTTCTTGTTTACACTCTAGAAGCCACAAATATGGACCAATCTTCATGAAACTTGGTCAGAATATTTTGTTAGGTCATGAGGATGAAGTCTATTGAAAATGGGAAGGATCCATGCCATATCACGGAAAAAAGCGCCTTTATGACAATTTTGTCAACAATATCTTTAAACAACATCTCCTCCTAAACTCATGGGTCAAAATGAGGATGAGGATGAAGTCTATTGAAAATGGGAAGGATCGGTGCCATATCACAGGAAAAGGCATCTTAATGACAATTTTTTTGTTTACTCTCTAGAAGCCACAAATATGGTCCAATCATCATGAAACTTTGTCAGAATGTTTGTTATGTCATGAGGATGAACTCATTTGAAAATGGGAAGTATACATGCCATATCACGGGAAAAGGGGCCTTAATGACAATTTTCTCGTAAGAGCTCCAAACGCCACAAATATAGTCCAATCTTCATGAAACTTGATCAAAATGTTTGCCAGGTCACAAGAATGAACTCTGTTGAAAATGGGAAGGTTCATGCCATATCATAGGAAATGGAGTCTTAATGATAATTTACTTGAAATATCAGGTGAGCGATATAGGGCCCTCAGGGTCCTCTTGTTTTGTTTTTTTCCAATACTTTGTCCTTTTCTTCCTTTCTTTTAAAAAAGATAGAAAAAATGATATTGTCTCAATTTAAGTGTGATTTAGTTACACTAATTTTTTTGGAAGTATTTTTCCTTTGATATATTTATATTCAATGATAACACCATTGACCTAGGCATTAATTTTTAAATATATTATAAAGATTTGCCAAATCTGACTATCAAAGAAATCATTTTTTTAAGCTTTAATTTGCAAAAGACAAAAATTGTAATCATAATGTAATCGAGATGTAATCATGATTACAGGCCTTTTTGCAATGTAATCGATTAAATTACGATTACATGTAATCAGAAATGCTCCGATTACAGATAACAATACGATTACTCAAAAATTGTAATCGATTACATGTAATCATGATTACCGATTACGATTACCCCAGGTCTGCCCTGGACACAGAGTCAAGTTTGCTTTTACCAATGGCTTAGTATCTGTGACAAGTCAATTGAAATTATGAACCTGTGTGTGACATTTCCAACAATTTTAAGAGTGCCTGTAGGAGAAAAAAAAATGTGCAACCTAGACAATCACAAAATGCAAAAAGGATATTTTCTGAGCACTTGGAGATTTGGTTAAGACCTTTTTATATCTAGAGAGTGCATAGCAAAGACTCTGGTCAGACTGTGCGGATGCACAGGCTGGCGAGAGGCTTTGCTAAGTGCACATGTCAAATTGTTGGAAATGTCATGCACAGACTCGTGTATTAATTCAAGGACACAAATAGTTGTTCAAGAGATCTGACTTGCAGTTAGAATGTTAAAGCATTTGCAAACTTTTATAATTGGTACCCTGCTGCGCATTGCAGTGGGTTATCATTTGTAAACGGTTTCAAGAACATTTTCACCCTAGTTTTGTTGTCTGGAAAATTGTTTAGACCCTATTAAGATTTTCTGATCCATACAGTATGATATCGGTAAATTCTATGATGACCCTTCCTGTTTTCAAAACTCTGCTTTTAACTTCTTTGAACCTTGGCATCAATTAAAAGAAGGATATTCATTTTACGCAAATCCTATTTTTCTTGCGGCTTTCACTTGTGAAAGATATTTTGTTATATGATGTGAATGTTGTTTTAAGCATTTTACACTTATTTGTTTATTATTTCTTTGTCTTTTACTATGCAGCTATAAATACATTTGTATATGCATATCTTTTGAGTTGTCTATTCTTTTCATTGCTCCTGCTGGCGTGATATGACTGAAATAATGTTAAAAGTGGCATAAAACCCCATTCAAACAAACAAACTTTTCATTGCAATATAAGCTTACCAGGGGTGTGGAATTCTTATGCCAGACTTGTCAGGCACAGGCCCTTCTTGGGGCTCATGTTTGATCCTTAAACCAGGGTTTTGATTCCCAAGAATCTGAAAATATCCTAGTTTGACTCAGTTATTTCTCCCAAGGGGAGCCGCGGCAATAGCGCAGTTGGTAGCGTGCCGGACTTCTAATCCAGGGGTCTATATTCGCACGGGTTCGATCCCCGGCCGCGGCACTTATCCTTTCCGACATTTGTCTTCCACCAATGGGTAGATAATCGTAAACCTATGTGGAATAGCAACTGGAGGCTAGGAAAGGGATGTGGTGGTAGTACTGGTGCGAGAAATACCAGGAATCCATAGTTAGGTGCTCCAGTCGTCGCGATATAACTGAGAGATTGTTGAAAGCGACGTAAAACCCCAATTCAAATCAAATCAAATTCTCCCAAGGGGATCAAAATAACCCCATAGAGAGAAAATTCTAAGGGTTTAACTAGGTTTTATTACTCTCATTTTATCCCTAGCCCACAAGGGGATATAGTATTGGTCTCCGTCCGTCCTTCCGTCATTAAATTTTGTCCGGAGCATATCACCTAAAGTATAAAAGCTTTTATCTTAATACTTTATAGGCAGATAGATCTATTAAAGGAGAAGTGAAGTAAACAAGAACTAAAACTCTTGCTTGCATAATTTTAGAGTTACTGAAAAGCTATCAACTTGAAACTTTATCTGTTGACAGATCTCATAAAGGAGAAGTGCAGTGTACAAGAACTACAACTCTTGCTTACATAATTTTTTGAGTTATTGCCCTTTGTTATTTTAAATATTTGGACTTTGTCCGGAGCATATCTCCTAAAGTAATAAAAGCTATCAACTTGAAACTTTATAGATGGATAGATCTCATAAAGGAGAATTGCAGTGCACAAGAAATACATTTCTTGCTTGCATAATTTTGGAGTTATTGCCCTTTGTTATTTTAAGTGCTTACTCTTTATGTATTGGAAGAACTCATGATGAGAAAGCTCGGTACAAAAGAATCCTTAATCTATTAGGCTTCAGTTTACTATCAAGCTTTCATAGAGGGGGATGGCCATGTCCAACATGGCTCTTTTCAAAGATGTATCTTTTACAGGGAAAAAGACTAGCAGGGGCCCATTCACCCTCAGCCCATAGATTTTAGGCTTGGCCTCTAGATTTTTTGGGAAAATGCCTATATCTCTAACGTTGAATATTGAATTTTGGATGTCTGGGCCCCTACAGTCAAATTTTTAGTCATACCCCTCCCCCCACCCTCCCAATTTATGTTTGGGTAGATAGGAGTCAGCTTTTCCGTCTTTCGGTCCCCTTTAGAATGAGTTTTGACACCCAGATTTTCATGGTTTAGGAGTCAATGACTCCTCAATTTCAAGAGCCCCGACTCCTACTTGCGGTTAGGTACATTTTTTTAGGCCACTTGCCTTTGAACAAGTATAAACCAAGGCAAATCTTGGGCGGAAAAAAAGAGCTACAAGATGAATTGTAGGCTTGGCTGTTTTCAGAGAAAACCCAAGGTATTGCTATAGACTTGATGATGTCATCATGCAAAAAAAACTGACATTTTCTGATATCTCTGGTTCTACTGAAGGCATTCACTTGAAACTTGGCACACATGATCACTATTAAAAGAAGAATCTAAAGTATCAAGGGGGGTTACTTTAGACGCATTTTGTCGGAATTATGCCCCTTGTTTTACTTGATTTTTTATACGCCGCCGGAGGCGGACGTATATTGGCGTCATATTCTCCGTCTGTCCGTCCGTCCGTCCATCCGTACGTACGTCCCCTTTTCTTGTCAACGCAACTCCTCCTAAACTTCTGGCTGGATCTTCTTGAAACTTGGTCAATGTTATCACCTCAATTGGTAGATGTGCATGAAGGAAGGATTTTACGTTTCGTTGATTTTTGCCTGAGTTATGCCCCTTGATAACTTAGTCTCTGGGTCCACTTTTCTTGTCAACGCAACTCCTCCTAAGTTTCTGGCTGGATCTTCTTGAAACTTGGTCAATGTAATCACCTCAATTGGTAAATGTGAATGAAGGAAGGATTTTACAGTTCGTTGATTTTTGCCTGAGTTATGCCCCTTGATAACTTAGTCTCTGGGTCCACTTTTCTTGTCAACACAACTCCTCCTAAGTTTCTGGCTGGATCTTCTTGAAACTTGGTCAATGTTATCACCTCAATTGGTAGATGTGCATGAAGGAATGAATTTATGGTTTGTTGTTTTTTGCCTGAGTTATGCCCCATAAAAACTTAGTCTCTGGGTCCACTTTTCTTGTCAAAATTACTCCTCCTAATGTTTTTGGCTGAATCTTCCTCCAATGTTATCACCTCATCACCTCATTTGGTAGATGTGCATGAAGGAAGGATTTTATGGTTCGTTGATTTTTGCCTGAATTATGCCCCTTAAAAACTTAGTCTCTGGGGCTTATTGCCTCAGTTATGCCCCCTTAAAATTTAGTCTCTGGGGCTTATTGAAATAGCAGCCTTCTAAATGAAACTTGGTTGATGTTATAACCGAAATTGGTAGATGATCATGAAGTAAGGATTTTATGGTTCATTAATTTTACCCTAAATTATGCCCCCTTAAAACTTAGTATCTAGGGCTTATTGAAATTGCAGCCTTTTGAACACAACTCCTCCTTACTTTTTGTCTTTATTTAAATGAAACTTGGTCAATGTCATCACCATAATTTGTAGATGTACATGGATCAAGGATTTTATGGCTCATTTATTTCCCTGAATTATGCCCCCTTAAAACTTAGTGCCTGTGGCTTATTGAAATTGCAGCCTTGTCTTGATTTAAATGAAACTTGGTCATTTTCAATTTGGTTCTGTCAAAATAAGTAGTGTCTACAATTATTTTCGTGAAACAGCAGCAAAGTGGCGGCGTATTTTGTGACGATGGCACTCTTGTTATCCATTTTCAAGCTCCGAACAGCCGAGCGTAGTGGGGTTGTGAGTTTGGACAACTTTCATCTCACATTGTGTCATGCAAAAAGGGACCATCTTGGATTTTTGTAGAATAAGTCTTTTAGAGATTGGTTCTAGAACTACCAACCAGAGGTCACATTTTGAAAATTCTTCGACAGGAAGGTGGATTGAATATTCCAGATTCAGAAAATTAGTAAAGTATAAAAAATTCAACCTAGTCAGCCTGCCTAACGGCGCAGTCTGACAAGGATCGACGCCATACACACTACCCAGATGGTCCCTTTTTGCATGACATGTCACATTTAATAGGTCAACAAGGGTCATTTTTGTCACACATACTGAGGTATTAAAAGAAGTACAACCTTATTGGTATGAGTAGCTGGTGCCTCTAATCAAATGCTGTTGTACTTCTGGTGTGAGAAACGACAGGAACCCATGGGTAGGTGCATTAGCTGTAGCGATATACCATATTTCTCCTTATTAATGCTCCTGAGAGCTATATATAACATGGTCAGGAGGCTTTGATTTAGTATCCATTTTCTGATTAAAAAAAATCATTAAACTTATGTCTTTTGGGTCCTTTTCCATTTAATTGAGGTAAATTTCCTCTAAACAATCATATAAATGATTGTTTAGAGGAAATTCACATCAAATTAGAGAAGTCTCAACAAGTTCTTAAAATTCAGGTATTTGAAGTGGGTTTTCTTCTTAAAAAATGTAGGGGTGCTACTTTTAGGGAGGGAGCAATTTTAGGGGAAATACGGTAACTACAACACTGTTGTAAGTGGTGTAAATTTCCAATAAAAAAAAGAAACAAATCAATGACACACCAATATGACTATATTGAAATCTGCAACAGAAAAATGGTGCCCTGTGTTTAAGATGAAAACATTTGTGAACAGTTAAAGAAATGTTACCTTGCTTTACAAATTTATTTACATGGAATGTCATTTCAAAACATCAGCAAAATGTTTTTTGTAACCTGAAAGCAGGACAGATGTATGTTTTTAAGGGTAGTAGAATGTAAAACATGGTTTGATGTCTACCCCAGCACACATAATGCCTAACAGTTGTTAACCCTTGTCATGCTGAACCCTGAATATTCCTGCTTTGGCAGGAGCTGTAGACAATCATCAGCCTGCACATATGTGCAGTCTGATGTTAGTCTACACCACTTGTTTCTCACTTTCAAACAAGAATTGTCTATAGATTAGTTTTTCAAAATAAAAGTTGACCTTCAGTTGGTACTTTCAGTGCTTTTTGACCTTTGATTTTGATGAAATTTTTTAGCCAAAATTTATTCAGCATGACAAGGGTTAACTTTCAATTTAAGGTACTGAAAAAAATGCAATACATCTTTTGAGATACATTTTATTCTGAAAAATAGATTGAGTTATACAAACATTTGATAAAAAGTTTAACAAATTTTAACAATATTTTAAACGTAACATTTTTTACAATGAAGAAGGCACAGACAACATAACATAGAAAACACCAGTCACAAACACAGGAAGAGTTATTCTACCTCACTATAATACAGCAACTTGTATAAAGCGACCACTTCAGGGACCACCTTAAATCGGTTGTTGAAGACAATTGTTGCTTAGTACATGTTTTATTTACAAATAAGATTTTATAATTTTGATTTAATATATTAATGCAAACCCTGTGTTTTAAACTTTCATTAGAATCGTCTCAATTAGAGGAGATTCTATTGAATTTTTAACAAGATAGGATTATTTTACGACAATTTTAGACAAATAAAAGGTAGGCCAATTATAGGTTATAAAACCTGTTGCATAATAAAACTGGTGGCTTTATAGAGGCGGTCACTTGAGCAAAATTAACTGTACCCAACTTTAAAATTTGACTGGTTGTGCAAAAAGGACAATCCTAGAAGTTCCAAATACTGACAGCCCTGCGTTCAGGATGATAAAAAAGTGCAAACTGGCTGCAAATTAAAGCGCACTTTGCACCATTTGGTCAACCTGAAGGCAGGGTTGGTTTACCTGTGTTGAAAATAATTTCATATTTGATTGTTTCCAATCATCTAAATCCAATCAAAGGCAAAAATTTTAAACTTTTTCTTTCTCTACTGAGAATTTTCTCAAACATTGACTTGAGCTCAATAACATTTCTGAGGGAAATTTTGGAAAATAGTTGCTGGTACTATTTAAATTCAAAGCTTGATTTAATTCCAAATGAAATCTTTATTTAACTTTGAAGTTTGAGTAAATTCTTGGATGAGTAAGAACAATTTTTATAATATGGACTCAGATCTGACATAAACTAGATATTGATTGACACAGGATATAATGAGACAATTTGATGTAAGATAGATACATAACATTCGCCATATATATCTCCTAATAAACACTCCTGGGAGCTACACAAATAATGGACAGGGGCCTAGTTAGCAACCTATTTCTGAGGCAAAATATCCATTAAATTGCCATCTTATTGATTTCTACCCTTTTGATTTGAAGTAAATTTCCTCTAAACAATCATTTAAATGAAATTAACCTCATATCAGAGAAAAATACTCTCAAAATTATTAATATTTAGGTAATTTCAATCAAATGAAGTGAATTTTCTCAGTAAATAGTGTTTAGGGGGCTACCACCAGGGAGGGTGCTCTCAATAGAGGAAATATGGTATTTTGTATATGGGATTCAAATGTGCTTAAACTAAAAGCTTCTACCTAGGGCCAACTAGTTTCTGGCCCGAACAGGTCCTGTTTTTGTTGCTTTTCAGCCGGGCCACAATTAGAAACCAGCTCTATGTTCCAGTTGACAAGATGCTGCAAAACTTTTTCAAATTATACCCTGCTTTGCGCGTGATACTGGCTTGTAATATCTTGTCAACAATAACAGAGGACTGGTTTCTTATTGTGGCCCGGCCAAAACATGACAAAATTGAGACCCGTTTTGGCTAGAAATAAGTTGGCCCTTAGTAATCCCAGCAAATGTAAGGGAAATAAATGTTATTGAACATCATACCATGAGAAAATTTATCTCCCTTTGAACAGAATTTTAAATATACTCAAACCATTCTATACATTAATTACCAACCACACCCATGTATACTCTGATTGGAGAGTTTGTTAGAAATACCAGAAAAACTACATTGGTTTGTGATTAGATCCCTTTTGCTGAGGAATAACTAAACAAGAATATTTTATGTTCGAACATAACATCATATTTCAAAGTCCCATTTCTGTACTGAAATCACCATGGCTGCTGAGGACACACAATTGTATGGGATTTTCCCCAAATACTATTGCAGCTACTGATTTGACACATTTAGATCTACATAATTTGTATCTCCATATGAAGTTATGCACCTGCAATTTTGAAGTCCCGACTATTTTAAGCTAACCTGAGCACGAAGTGCTCATGTGAGCTATTGTGATCACCTTTCATCCGGCGTCCGTCCGTCGGTCGTCCGGTCGTTGTCCGTCGTCCGGCGTCCGTCAACAATTTCTTTAAACGACATCTCCTCCTAAACTACTTGGCCAATTCACACCAAATTTTACAGAAATGTTGCTTAGGTGGTCCCCTTCAAAAATAGCTAAAAGAATTGAAATCCATGAAAAACTCTGGTTGCTATGGCAACAAACAGTGAAATTTTAAGAAAATCTTTAAAATTCTTCTTCTTCTCAACCAGTAGTCCTACAGACTTAAAACTTGGCATGGATTATCAGTTCATAGACCTGAATTAAAATAGCTAAAATCATATCTTTTGGGCCACCAGGTGCGGAGCACCAGGGGGGAGGGGGTAGTACTTTGGGTAAATTTTTTAATCTTTAATCTTCTTCTTCTTTGGAACCAGGAGCCCTACAGACTTGAAAATTTGCATGGATGATCAGCTCATAGACCTGAATAAAAATAGCTAAAACCATATCTGTTGGGCTGCCAGGTGCGGAGCACCAGGGGGGAGGGGGTAGTACTTTTGTGAAAATTTTGTAATCTTTAACCTTCTTCTGATGAACTAGGAGCCTGACAGATTTGAATATTGGCATGGATGATCAGCATATGGACCTTTATAAAAAAAGCTAGAACCATGACTGTAGATTCACCAGGTGCGGAGTACTTTTGTGAAAATTTTGTAATCTTTAACCTTCTTCTTCTTCTGAACCACAAGCCCTACAGACTTGAAAATTGGCATGGAGGATCAGCTCATAAACGTTAATAAGAATAGCTAAAATCATGACTGTAATACCACCAGGGACGGAGCACCAGGGGGGAGAGGGTAGTACTTTTGTGAAAATTTTGTAACTTTAACCTTCATCTTCTAATGAACCAGGAGCCCTACAGACTTCAATATTGGCATGGATGATAAGCATATGGATCTTAAATAAAATAGCTCAAAGCATGAATGTAGGGCCACCAGATGCGGAGCATTAGGGGGGAGGGGGTAGTACTTTGGATCAATTTTGAAATCTTTAACCTTATTCTTCTCCTGGATCAGGAACCCTACAGACTTGAAAATTGTAATGGGTGATCAATATATTGACATTAATAAAAATAGCTAAAATCATGACTGTAGGGTCGTCAGGTGCTGAGTGTCTTTGGGAGGGGGTAGTACTTTGGATCATTTTGAAATCTTTAAACTTCTTCTAATGAACCAGGAGTCCTACAGACTTGAATATTGGTATGAATGATCAGCATATGGACATTGATTGAATTAGCTAAAATCATGACTGTAGATTCACCAGGTGCAGAGCATCTTGGGGGAGGGGGAGTGCTTTGTTGAGAATTTTGAATCCCTACAGCCTTTATATTTGACATGGATTGATCAACTCATTAAAGAAAACTTTGAAAGTCTCAGACTCAGCCTGTATATCTGGCATAGATTAGCTGATCACAGACCTAATATGAAAAAAGCTTAAATAAATAATGACCAGGGGAGGAGCAGAGGGGGGGGAGGATTATTTCAAATGTTATCTGATTGAATAAGTGAAAATCTCTTTTTCTGTGGTTGCATGGACATACCTAGGTAACGAAGCTTTTTTCTCAGGTGAGCGACCCAGGGCCAACGGCCCTCTTGTTTGTTGCTGATTTATTCCTCCTTGAAATTTTAAAATTCTCTAAATTTCTATTGTCCTGAGCATTTCTCCTTCACAGTTGCATAATACAGAACTAAAATTTATACAGAATGCTTGGATTTATATGAAGTTTTACATTCGCAACTTTTAATTGAAAAATTGATCATAAGTCAAAATCACAAATCGTACCTGGTGTTTTCATTGATTGTTAGATTCTGCCTTGCATTATCTCATTGGAATCATCTTCTAAAATTGCATTAAATTGTAACTAGAGTCGACGATTTTCAGTTTGGACTATTCTAACATTACATAAAAGTTGCATTACTATTGGGTGACCAAAATGCTGTACGCACTTGATATAACCCTTTGGTTGCACACTAAGGACAAGTATATGTGGCCCGTCACGCTAAAAGGGACCATCTGGGAACTGTGTAATGTATCAACCCTAGTCAGACTGCACGGATTGTGCAGACTGACTAGGATCAAAACTTTTCGCACTTGTCTGATTTTCTGAGTAAACAATTTAAAATAGTCTACTTTCCTGTACAAGAATTTTTAAATGCAACCACTGGTTGACCTCTACTGGAATAAATCTCTTTTTTTCAAGATTTCATTTTATGAAGTTCCGAGATGGTCCCTTTTTGTGTGACAAGTCACAAATATAATACATACAGAGTGTTTTGTATGAAAAAAAAATCTTAACAAGATTGGGGGAATTGATCATTGATGAGGCTCTGCCAGGACAATTATCAATTCCCACAACCAAGTTAGATATTTTTTCATACAATACAGTAGGGCCCTATTATATATAAATCTTATAACCTCTATTTGCCTTTTTTTGATTCTAACAGAAATCTGAAAATAACCGCATTATGTCATTGTTCTTCAAATATCCATGTGATATCATAACAAATATCATATGGGATGTTATCTCACAGATATCTGTATTGTTATAAGATAAATTACAAAATCAGTGTAATAGGATTTTCATCATCAGGCGCATTTCCTGTGTTTGCATCATCTTCCATTAAACTTATCAGTTTATCCTTCCCTACTTTATCTAGCAGTTCCAGACTCTTTGTCTCTAAGGCATTCCCTTCTATATCCATGATTCGGAAATTTGCTGGTCGATTTCTATAATCCAAACTTTTACTTTTGTCCGATTTCATTTCCCAGTCCATATCCATAATCCCCTGAATCTTTTGTCGATAATCCAAACTTCTGGTTCCCCGCAGCTTTCCATCGATATTCAGCGTTTTAGTGCTGTTAATTTTACCATCAATGTTAACATGTTGGAATGCTGGATTTGAAATCCCTAACTCAACATCATCATCGTCATCTATGTCATCGTAAGCTTTACTAACCAATGACATCTTGTCATTTACCGCTATTTCATGGGTTTTGGAGTTATCTTTCAATTTCAACTTTGAATTGAGTTCTTCTGCTAGATTCATTACATTTTTTCTGTCCAAAATTCCAGAGTTCTTTTGAAACTGTTCCATACCTTCTTCAATTGTCCCTTCTTTAAATAAGCCATTATGGTTTGAACGCTGTAGATCAAAAATCTGTCTCTTTTCTCTCGCAAAATTAATGTCCCTGACATCAGTTCTAAATGATCGAGGTCCTACAATGACTCGGTCAAATGACAGATGGTTTTCATATGGATCTTTAATGTGACTGGTTGGTGTGTAGTAAGAATATATGGAACTATATGTGTTGAACTTCTGTGGTTGATTGTTGCCCTTGGTCACTTCATTCAGATAGTTTCTAAAGAGCGTAGGTGAGGATATTTTAGACAACGGTGGATGATTAAAAATAGTTTGAGCTGGTAGTTTTGGTGGTGATGGTACAGCTATTGGGAATTGTTTCGCAGGTTTTGTCATAAGTTTTGGTTTGTTTTCTTCATCAGGATATCGTAAAATTTCATAGTAGTTTGAACTTGATGAATCATCCCCTTTTTCTCCATTTGTGGTTTCATTTGCTTGGTTTAAATCCTTTAGCATATCCCAAGGGTATATGGATGGCTTGTCAAACTCACTTGGGTTGTAAGGCACTCCTTTTTCATTCTCATCAGGTTTTCTAACACTTAAATAATATTCTATCTCATCTTCAGGGAGAACAAACATATCCTCACTTTCATCCACATTGAAATCTTCAAGATAAAGTTTTTCAACTGCATTTGGATCTTTAGATTCAGGCAGAGTAATCTCCCTTCCTTTAAGAAAGTTCAATTGTTTCTGGTCCTCAGCAATTCGCTTCAGACCACCCACTGACACACTCCCAAATTTCGGGATGGTTCCTCTTTTTGGTTCTTTTGGTGCTTGTACAGAGAAAAATCCACTTTCTAACACAGGAACTGCTTGTGGTTTTAAACGACCTCGGAATGTGAAGTTTTCTTGTATGACATCATAATTCTGAAATCCTATACAGCTACGTGGTGGTTTTTGAGCTCGTAACTGGATTTGTAAATCTTCACTGCAGCACGGTAGACCGCATGTGTGCCCTGGAGGATCATGGGAATATGGTACGATATCCGGATTGGTTTTCATGTGTTTTGATTTCCCGACTTTTCCATGACGAAATGATATCAGAGGAGAGTTGAGCTTCCATCCCTGGAAAATGAGAGAACAAAAGAAAGATAATAATACATTAATATCTTTAAATATCAATTTTTATCTGGTTGAGATGACTTCCTATGAGGTTATGAAATATGAAAATGGTTCTTGGCTTAACCTGTGAGAAAGTTAGCACTTTAAAATTGACAGATTGCTAAAATTGAAAGGTATTATCATCTTTTACTTGTATGTTATTAATTGACATGCTTTTGACTGTAGCATAATGTGTTTATTCGGATCATTTTAACAGCAAAGCTTCACATAGTTGTTTATAGCTTAGGGCCAAGGCAGAGTAAGTGCCTTGTCTTGAAACAATGGATTTTGAACGAAAGAATAGTGTTCAAAACAAAAAAGAGGGTTTCTAAAAAATATCTACAAGTATATTTTTTTCAAATTTTAAATTAACTTTCACATGTAAATGCTCAAATTCAGACTTTAAAAAAAGTTTTTTGTTCAATTCTGGCTTATTCTGAACTATTGTACATAATCAGTTTAAGATTCTAACTTGAAACAAGAGGTCTATACTGCTCACCTGAATTATGCAAGTTCAAAATTTGAGGAAAATTCCTTCCTTTTGTCATTGACCTTTTCTGGATACCATCAATAATACCTAGATATCATCAAGATAAACATTCTGACCATTTTTTTAAATGATAGAGCCAAAATAGGGACCTCTAGAGAATAAATTAGATTTGACCTTTGACCTACTTTTTTATCCAATTAAGACCAAAATTCAAAATCTTTGAAGTATTTTGAAAAAAACATGACCTAAGGATGATATGTGTGAAGTTTGTTTGAATTCTACCCAGTAGTTTAGGAGATTTTTTTTTGTAATTGATGATCAGAGGGATGGACAAACAGATGGACAGACAGAAGCCAGACATTGACCGATTACAATAGCTCACCTTGAGCAGTTTGTGATCAGGTGAGCTAGCAAAAAAGCAGATACAAAGTAATATGCTATGAACAATTAGTTCTCTATTTAGTCAGAACAGTACCATCTCTTACACATGAACTTTTCTTGTGTTTTTTAGTTTGCTCATTGTGTCTTACCTATGTAATGGAATAATATTAGACTTTGCACATACATGTACATGTCTATTGTTTCAGAGTTTGTAATGAAGAGGGAAAAACAATAAACATGCAGGACTTGAAAAGGAATAGGGTTTTAAAGGTAACACACTTTAAAATAACAATTCTGTCTAGCAATTTGGAAAATGTATGGTTTTTTTCAGAACAAAATTTTCACAACCAAAAATAAGTTTAAAAATGAGTTTATTCAATTAAGCTTATACCATGAATTAACAGGTTTCAAGATTGCCTGTGACGAAATCTGTACAAACTAAGTTTAAATATATTGTCACTTTAAATGCATTCCAAAGACCTTGTAAATTAAAATATGATGAACTAATTGAATACTTAAAGATAAATCAACTACTTATAAGATTCATGCTCAAATGAAAATTTTACCCACCACAACAGAAGATACCATCTGGGTAGTGTGAAATTCCCATTCCTAGTTAGACTACAGACTGACTAGGATCAAAACTTTTCGCACAACTTTTCTATATCTAGATTGATCAAACTATTTTTCTTCCAAAGAATTTTTAAAATGCGACCACTGGTTGACCTGAAATAGAACCAATCTTCTTTTCAAATATTATTTTTTCTTTAATGCTTTTGGGTGGTTTATCGAGAAATAACGGTAGTTTATCACTTGATAATCTCACCGCAAAAGCAGTGAAATTATTAAAAACTTTTACCCTGCTTTTGTGCAATTCATCTTATCTGACGTCATCTATGCGGGGCGAAATAAGGGATGTAACAATACTTTTACCCTGCTTTTGTGCAATTCATCTTATCTGACGTCATCCATGCAGGGCGAAATTAGGGACGTCACAATGAACGTTGCATAGCAATCACGCGCAAAATGACGCGCTTTACGAAAATATGTCCTAGAAACTTCACATTTTGTCTCAATTTTGCATTAAAGAAATAGAATAATCGTTTGTTTTTCGTGTAAGATTGATCAATATTTCATTTTGTGAACAACAAAAGCTATATTTTCACTCTCGTGAAAATATAGATTTTGTTGTTCACTCAATGAAATATAAATCAATCTTACACTGAATCAAACGATTATCCTCTATTTACAGAGCTCTCAGATGGTCCCTTTTTGTGAGATGTGTCACAAATTATATTATAATTACTTACCAATTAGCTTATACTCCAGGTATGGGAACAGCATTTAGAAAGGAAATAATATGATGACATGATATGATGATGAAATGACAGAATGAAGCGCACAAAATATATTTATGAGACTTTAACTTAACAGACGAAATGTACTACCACAACATTCTTTGTTTAATTAATTTGGGTTTTATGCCGCTTTTAACATTTTTTCAGTCATAAAGTGGCAGCTTGAGCACCTACCAATGGTTTTCTGGTATTTCTCACACAAGTACTACCATTTCATCTTTTCCCAGCCTCCAGCTGTTACACCACATAAAAGTTAAAGTAAGGATTATAGTCTGTTTCTATGCCAGGCATATTCAACTTCACACTTAAACCCCCGATCGTTGAATTGCAAGTCGGCTGTTAACAAACAGCGCTCATCGGCAGCCACAGCACTTAGACTTAGGGCCTACATTCTCACAGGTATCCATTTATACACCTGAGTGGAGAGGAGCAACTTAGAGTTTATTTTTTGCTCAGAAAAATTCCTGTGATTTGGCCGGGATTCGATCCCTGGACCTTTCAATCCCAAAGCCACTGTCCTAACCACTAGACCACAGACTCCACATAGGCTTTTGATTTTTGTCCATTGGTTGAAGACATAATTGGTGAGCATATGATTGAATCCATGACAACCCATGATTGAAGTTTGAGAGGCTGATTTGCTACCAACTGTGCTATGGCCATCATAATACTCTATGGAAGCCTCTGGCTGCTCCTCCTACATCGGCTGATCTAGGAATACCCTTCAGTCCTGACTTCCCCTGGATTTCAACTAAAACAAGAGGACCATGATGGTCCTTTATCGCTCACCTTTGTATCTTTATCAAATTTTCCCACAAAAGTCATCATTGTACTTTTATGATTTGTGGCCTCGAGACTGTAATTAAGAGAATTGTCACCAAGGCCCCTTTTCCTATATCAAGAGAATCTTTCCCATTTTCAATAGGATTCATTCTTGTGACCTCATAAACATTCTGACTAGGTTTCATGAAGATTGGACCATATTTGTGGCCTCAAGAGTGTAAACAAGAAAATTGTCATTAAGGCTTCTTTTCCTGTGATATGGCACAGATCCTTCCCTTTTTCAATAGGATTCATCCATGTGACCTGGCAAACATTCTGACAAAGTTTCATGATGATTGGGCCATATTTGTGGCCTCTAGAGTGTAGAAAAGAAAATTGTCATTAAGGCCCCTTTTCATGTGATATGACACGGATCCTTTCCATTTTCAAAAGGGTTCGTCCATGTGACCTGACAAACATTCTGACAAAGTTTCATGAAGATTGTACAATATTTGTGGCCTCTAGATTGTAAACACTTAAATTGTTGATGTCTGACAATGGATGATGCACAACAGATGAGGCATGGCAGACGACAGACATTCAATGATCACGAAAGCTCACCTTGAGCACTATTTGCTCAGGTGAGCTTAAAATGACTGACGTGGAAGGAATATGTGAAAATTAATGTTCTGAGAGTAAGCAAGATGTAAATTCAGCTTGGACAAGAACATTTTGCAAGTTAGACCTCCTTTAAAACAAGAGCATACCCTATGGGTGCCTACACTCGGCTGCTTGATAGTGGATAAGAAAAATTTAAGTAGAAATAGGGGCATAATTTGCACAAAATGCATCCTGAGTTATCGCCCTTGATATCTAAGCTTGCTCTTTTGATAGTGAATATGTGTGTCAAAATTCAAGTGAATGCCTTCAGTAGATCCAGAGATATCACAAAAAGTCAGAGATTTCTCACAACAATGATGAAGACACCAATACCTAGGGTTTTCTCGAAAAAAAAAATGCATTTTGTGCATGGTCCTCTTAGTAGAGTCATAGTTATAGAACTTATTGGCCATATAGATTCGCTATCACACACATACGCTAAAGTCAGCCTTAATTGTTTAGGGTCTAGTTGAAAACATTAGTTGTTTGCCTTGAAAATTTCCAACTGCAAAATTTCTTTTACTTGAACAATTCCAGCTTGGAAACAATGCTGTTCATACTTAGAAACTGGCCCTTGAAATAATTGTGAGAAGTTGAATGCATCAATGCAAGCAATTTCTAATTTTCTTTCAATGACTGAGATTTCATTCAAAACACAATTTAATCTGCAAATTCAATCAGTCTAAAATTGTCTAGGTTTATGTTAATATACAGAGTAAAACTTAACACAATGAGAGAATAGAATGTGTCTTAGAAACAGAAATGCCAAAGATAGTCAAAAACGTTGTATATCCAAAATATCAACCTTGATATTTGATCTTGTAAAATGACCTTGAACTTGGCAATAACTGATGCATTCTAATGATCTATCAACATATCAAATATTGCAGGGGCAGTGTAAAAACTATTGTAAGTTTCTGTAAGGCACCTAAAATAGTTTTGTGCTGACCAATCGATATCAAAACTGTATTTTGAAAGACTATTGGAAATCTCATAATTTTTGTTGGAGTTTTGCAGACAGACAGAAGGATAGACAGAGTAAGACAAACAATTTGCCGTTTATCTTTTGATTGGGAAAAAAGGCATGTCATCTACAGCTAATTTTCTTCTATGTTTTCAACATTGAATATTAAACTGTGAAAATACTGTGAATTAACAACTGTCATGCTGAATAAAAATCTTGGCGAAATTTACTAGCACTGCTAGCCGGGCTGGCACATTAACATACTAATTGCCTTTCGGATGAGACGTTAAACCAAGGCCCCGTGAGACGGTGCTTTACACCGAGCATGTTAAAGAACCATGGCGGATCTCAGCGGTAGTTTTGTTATGTATGTCATATGTGTATGTGCTACGGCAGTGTCGATAAATAAACAGAACTACACCCACACACTATCACTATAATTTAATGTCTGTTTCCTTTTTGAAAATAGAATTTTTCAAAAAATTCTGGCTTACAAAGGAGAAACAGGAGGTATAAACTAAGATCAGACTGCAAATATGTGCTGGCTGATCTTTGTCTATACCTCCTACTAAAACAGGAATATTCTGTTCAGCATGATAGCATCTAGATACACTTGTTCACACAAAAAAAAATTCTGAATGCCAACTGAAAAAGATGCCAGAATTATGGCTCCAAACATGAAATAGCAGGGTAAAATGAATTTACAAAACAATTCAAAGATATATGTAATATATTTATTGCCTTTTTTTATAGTTCATGGTCATATAAAAATTTATCATTTTTACATTTCATCTTACAAAAATTTATGCAAATGATACATCTTTAAAGTACGCAATTTTTTAGACCTAGTTATCTACACTATATGAAAATAATTACATTTTATAATGATTTATATCTTAATTAATGAAATGATGAAAACAGTCATAACTCATAAATTGTCATGACCTGAATGTGTTCAAAAATATCATTTTAAAGAATCATTCTGGAAATAGGATAGATTGCTTCTGCTTTTCCATTATTTGTCTCGTCCTGATAATAAAGAAACTTGCAAATTACAGTAATTTTTACTTGACTCACTGCATGCCTCATTGAATTTAGACTAGTCCATGAATTTCTCAACGTTGAATGAATTGACAATAAAGAAATCCAAACAAGAATAATTTTCAAAACAGCTATAAACTACATTGTAATTTAAGTTAGAGTAAGTCTCAATAGCAAACTCGAACACTGTGTTATCTGCATACATATTGAGGGTTCGGTGCAAGACTGTAAGTGTAAATATATTGTATATACACTTACTACAGATTATTATCAATAATATGAGTTTTGATGACAAATTTCATTTCTAAAAGATTCATAATCATGCGCTGTTTTACCTTGATTTAACTAATTATTGACTTTCTCAACTTAAGAGACAATTCTTCAAAGACAAGTGATCAATATGGAAGTGTAAGATAAAATGAAAACATCATTTTGAGGGATCAGTGCAAAACGACTGTGAAAGCATACAAATCTGTAGGCACTAACAATTGTTTAGCACAAATCCCTCAATTTTTTAAATTATGAGTCAAAACCTCCGGAGTCCTGAGCAGATTTGAGAATCTTTTGAGAATTGGTAATCATTCGCTTTACATAACAAGTGCTCAGCACAGGACTCAGTGTCTATACATTAAATTCTGCCATGCATCATCTCATTGGAATCATCTTCTAAAGACGAATCCAGAGAGATATTGCAAGGCAGAATCTAACAATGCATGTAAACACCCCCATAGAATTTGTGATTTTGACATATATATATGATTTATTTTTGCATAGGAACTTTAGTAAAACAGGCCCCAGTTTCTTTTTGTATGTGATTGATAACATCTTTAAAGCTAGTAATAAAGGGTAAGGATTTTGAAGTTCTGTTGAAACAACCTTCAAGTTGAGAAAGTCTGAAAGATATTAAGTCGAAATGAGAATATAAACTACAAAACAGGCTCAAAGGTAAAAATAACATTTGATTCTCAAATAATACATTTTGATTTTAATTCAAATTATTACATAAGATATTCTAATAAAGGAAAAAAATGCATAATAATTACTCAAACCAAAGATGTCCTCAAATGATTTTAGAGAAATACTTGAGTTTTGTTAAAATAAGGACTTTATGAAGACCAAATTAAACTTTAGCTTTCAAATTTTGTAATGTCCTTTTGACTCATCCTCAGATACCCCGGGGTCACCATATTTGCTATGCTATATCGTCGATTTAGCGTAGCAAATAGGGAGACCCTGGTGTATCCGAGGATGCTTTTGACTAAACAAGAGCAATACCTACAGGTGCCTACAATCAGCTGTTGGGTGCTAGATGGTAGATAAAAATCTAAGTCGAAAAAAGGGGAATAATTTTCTCAAAATGCATCTAGAGTAATCCCCCTTGATAGTAAAGATTACAATTTTGATGGTGAAAGTTTGATGGTTTTCAAGTGAATACCTTCAGTAGAACCAGAGATATAACAATATGTAAAAGTTTTGGCACCTAGGGTTATAGCAACACCTCAGGTTTTGTTCGAAAACAGCCAAACATAACCAAAAATTTCATTTGATATAGAGAGGTTATTGGCAGTATTTTCTCTTTTTCTTTTAATCTAGTTAATACACAGATTGGAGAGAAATATTTTTTTCTAAAATTTTAAAACCTTTATTCTCCAAATTATTTTTCTTGAAAAGAATCTGAAGATTTAAAACTTCTAAAAAGTTTATTTTCTTACGAAAATTGCATTATGTAACAACCTTTCTGTAAGAGCACAGCTCTGAATTTTTAACGATTACAAAAAATTAAATGCATCACGATGGACAATGATATTTTATAATGAGATGATAAGGATGATAGTGCGTATTATCCATGAAAGTATGGGTGCAAGTTTATCTTTTATATAAATGCTACATGAATCATGATTTTTATGTATTCAATGATGAAATGATGTGTGCAAGTTTATTGTATATACAGCAAGTAACACATGGATTATCAAAGTACACTTTTTGAAACACTAAGCCTTATTTTTAAGCAATCCTGATTGGCAATTATATTGCCAACCCGTGTTGATTGACAATACAATTGACAATTTCATGATTGGTATTTAGGCAATATTAACGACTGATTCAATATTTTTGTCAACATTCACATATTGATGGTGCAGCGCAAAACATTTGTGCAGTTACAAATGTTTTGCTCTGACCTATCAATTCATGGGTCACTTATAACCACATGTATTTCAATGTCTTTCAGTAATATTCAGAGAATTGAAACAACACTTAATTATTCCAACAAAGTGACCTAATAAACTTAAGATTGTAAATGATGACAGACAATTGACAGCATGCATTTTTAGACAGACTGACAAAGGTTCAACAATATGCCTCTCCTGTAAGAAAGGATAAGACACTATAACAAAAAATCTCAAAATGTAATCTTGGGATTACACACAACACAAAAACATATTTCATATCTGTTTTATCCATGATATAAGCACAAGAGCACCATGAATGCAACATTAGTAACATCAAATGCTGCTTGTACCACATAATAATTTTATATATCTGTCGGCAAAAAAAGTAAATTCAAGTTGAATTTACCTTTGCATTACTGGTACGCTACATAGAAGGGACATTTGCAGATTTTTTTCTTCAGAATTTGATTACTTCAAATGTCTCTCGTACTTAATAAGAATTATGTTTAGGTGACCTGTTTCCATTGCGCTTAGTAGAAAGAGGCAATAAAGTGTCTTCAGACTGACAGTGAAACTTCTTACTGCAAATTATTTTTGCCCATTGCATGTGCCAAATTGTCTGAAATGTTGCACACATGCTAACATAATGTTTTAAAATTTTTTGATTATACCAAGTTATTAATGAAGATATTATGCAAAAACTCATATATTGCTGTTTAGAGTTGTGGGATGTGATAAAGTGTACCTTGTAGCATCATCAACTATAGGAACTTATAAGAACTCATTTAGGTCTTAACTACTTCTGAAATCTGCCAAAAATCCTGTCTTGAGGGTACACATTGAAATCATCTCTTCACATTTGTCCAGAAGAGACCAATGAGTGCCTTCAGATACCATGGCCAGTGTTCAGGTTGAAAAAATGGTGCAATCTGTATGCAAATTATGCCCTATTTTGCATAAAAGTTCACATACAAAGCAGGGTATAATCTGCAAACCGTTTGCATCGTTTTGTCACCCTGAACATTGGGCATGTTCACATTCCTTGGTTGTCAATTCTTGAACTACAGATAGAGGGAGTATTTTGAATTTCAAATAAGATTATTTCAATTATACTTGCAGAAACCATATATTGTGGGTACTCATTGAAATCCTCTCAACAAGAGAATTCCAATGAGTACCAACAACATAGGGTTTCATTTGGAAATGAAGATTTTAGACTGGCAAAACCTCTTCTTATCTGAACCTCTGGTTATCATCAACATTTCAATTCATCTGAAGATCCACATTTTTCTGGATACAACAACATCAAACAGTTGCTAAGCAACCAATTTCACTTTCAAAGAAAATATGTCAATAAATTTCTTTGTCTTTCACGGTCCTCTTCCTGTTGCCTTACTTGAATAATGTCATCTCTATTCTCTCTCATGCCTTTCATATTTGTTAAACATGACCATGGTTTTGTAACTGTACATTGTCATTCAGAAATGTTTTCTTGGAAGACTTTAATCAGCACTAATTTCCCCTCAATAGGTCCATTTTGATAAAAGTCTGCTGCCTTTTAATTGAAAAAGTCAATAAACACAAGAAAGAGGAAATGTACATTAATATGTTAAATCCATGCTTCATGCAAATGATAGAAGGTCACTTTTTGACACTTATGTCTTACAAAAAGCTAACAATGACATCAAGGTCGAAGTTGAAAGTCACACAGACTTGAAGGTCATGATATGAGATCACAGAAAGGCACAAAACAAGAGTAAGGAGTAGGTTTCTTCGACTTTACACAAAATGTTACACAAGGTTTACACAATGTATACATTATAAAAGTCATATAAAGTCAGAGCGAGAGAGAGAACACAAAACAACTTTTACGCCACAATTCACAATACTTTAGGCAAGATTTGTATTAAACTGTCCGATATTTAAAAGGTACACTGGGATTCCATCATACGACAACTTCATATATAACCTTTTTGGGTTTCGCAGGATCAGGCGTTGAGTAGCCACTTTCATTGCCGCTACCAAAACTTCCGCCTTCATTTTTCTCTTTTTCCTCTGGTAAGTTTATAAACTGTTGCGGGTCTTTAGTAGGTGTCCGTGGTGAACCACTATTAAATGACAAATCTGAAATGAAGAAAAATATAAGGTGGGATGAATGCATGGGTATTGTGAGTGTTTTTGACAGTATTCAATTATGCATTAATTGATAAATAAAATTCCCTGAATTTTTGCATCTGTATATATTGTTCTAAAGAATGGTTCACATGGAAGTTGCATTACTTCAATTTCACCTTTTTGTACAATAAATCATAAACTTATTTTCTGATATCCTGACATTTCCTAGTTAATGTCACTTCCATAAGCCTCATTTAAAACAAAAATAAAAAAATCAGCCTGCGCCTGACATTTCCAACAATTTCACATGTGCACAAAACAAAAACTCTGGCCAGTCTGTGCATCAGCACAGTCTGACCAGAGTTTTGCTGTGCACTCTGTAGATAGAAAACCTCTCAGGCCTTCTTAAGGAAGTCAACAAATATACCTATTACATTGTTTGGTTGTCTAGGCTACATTACAACTGTCCCTTGTCCACACAAAAAAATGTCAGAAATGTCTTACACAGGCTTAATTGTTCTGACATTTCAATCAGTCATGCTCAAGATTTTCCACACCAATAAAGTACAAAGCTGGCAGATCAGACTGCATATTTATCTGTGTAGGCTGAATTTAGACTAAATTGTCTTTGTAAGCTTTGTGTAAAGAAGGAATGTGTCGTTGAACAGCTTTAGAATGGACAAAAGCAGAATCTCTATCAGCTATAGTCTGCAAGAACTTATAATTGAGGTTGAAAGCCGGATTATCTACCAACTGAGCCATGAGCTATAACTGTGGGGATCAAACCAGGAACCTTATGATTGAAAATATGATGAACCATCATCTGCATAATGGCGTCAGATCTAATATTTCTGACTCTGCATGAAACAGTTGTAACTGCCTATACAGTTATTCTGCCTATACCTTTATAGGCAGTTACAACTGTCATACACTGAGCCATCAACATGACCCTAAACCTAGCAATACCCCAGGAGCCAAAATTAAGGTTTAAAGGTTTGGTGGGTTTTTTTTACAAAATTTGTCATGATGTAGTATTAGAAAAGTTGTATATTAACCAAAATGCAACGATAAACAGACAAAATATTATCTTTCAGCAACATTACCATTACAACATTTTTTTAAATCAATTCAGAAATAATTACTGACCTCCAGGTTTGTCACCATAGTAACCATCACCATTCATATCTGAAAATGGAAATTGGTAAAATATGTAAATATACAATTGGCTGGAAGGACAGTTTAGGTGATTTGATAGTTCAGACATCTATCTGATAGCAATACATTTGTACAGGGGGATAAGATTTGAGACTTGACAGTTGAAAATGTGCTTGGCTTATTCTACAAATGTTTTCAGAAATGTTTTTTGTTGTTGTTTTGTTTGAGTGGGGTTTTACGCCACCTTCAATGTATTTTCAGTCACATCCCAGCAGCTGGAGCACCTAACAATGAATTCATGATTTTTCCAACTTCAGTACTATAATTACATCCTTTCCTAGCCTCCAGCTGCTATCCCACATAGGTCTACGATTATGAACCCATTGGTAATAGACAAATAGTTGGAAAGGATGAGTGCCACTGTCAGGGATCAAAACCAGGGACCTCTAGATTGTCGGTCCGATGTGCTACCAACTGCGCTATGACAACTGCAAATGTTTACAGAAATGACAAACAAACATGTTTAAATGTACCGTGTTTGACCCTAAGTCTTCGGACAGATAGGTCCAAATTAACATAGTTGACCCAGATTAAACTGCTCTTCAAGGAGCAGTCTGATCAGAGTCCATAATGATTGCCTGTCACTAAGCCACAATTTGACACATTAATCAGGGCTTGGGTTTGACCCTTAAACCAGGGTTTTGACCTTAAAAATGTGAAAATATCCCATTTTGACCCTTAATTTTTTTGCCAGGAGGGTCATTTGACACCTAGTTTTAACAGTATTGCTTCTTGATACCACTGCAAATTATAGATTTAGAAATAAAATGAGAAATAACTGTCTCCCATATATCTTTATAAGAGATTAATATATCATATGAATCTCTTATAAAGATATGAAGGAGACAGTTGATTCTTCAATATATAAAGCATAACCAAGAAACATTTACTTATGATCTACTTATTCAATTTTTGACCCCTTCATCAGGAGTTTTGACCCCTAAAAATTCAGTCAAGGGGTCAATGACTCCTGAAATTGAAAAGCTGGCACAGGCTCTGATTAATATGTTTCTATTCCTCCAAGTAGGAATTTTTAGGATGAATTTTCTATTGTTCAGTGTCTGAAATCTTAGAGTAATTACGGTATATTTCTATGAATGTTCCATATGCCTCTTTCAACTTTTTCTCTTCTTTCAACAGAAAAAGTTGAATGAAATTTATGTGATTGTCAGATTGAGTGGAAAAAGAAGAAATGGTCTATAAGTAATTTCATATTTTCCCACATTTTTTTTAAATGAAATAGAAATTCTGGTTGAAAATGTTAACCCTTGTCATGCTGAATAAATTTTGGCTAAAAATTTGCATCAAAATCAAAGGGCAAAAAGCACTGAAAGTACCAACTGTAGGTCAATTCTTATTTGAAAAAACTAAATCTATTGACAATTCTGGTTTGAAAGTGAGAAACAGGTGTTGTAGACTTACATCAGACTGCACATATGTGCAGACTGATGTTTGTCTGCAGCTCCTGCCAAAACAGGAATATTCCGGGTTCAGCATGGCAAGGGTTAATGGTTGAAATAATGATTACTAAAATTCACTCACACACACCTACACACAAACTCATCAACCAACTATTTTTCTTATACAGAGCTACAGCTAAAATAATCTTTTTTGGATACAAAATTCAAATATTTCAAAAGTACTTGTATAATTCAAGTGTTATGGGTACTCATTTCAATGTCTCAACAAGATGATTTCAATGAGTATTCGATTAATTCCAATTGTGTAAGTACTCATTGAAATAATATTGGTGAGATAATTAAAAATACCCATAAAATAATAATTTATTGAACAATAATGATTTTTTGGATACAAAATTCAAATATTTCAAAAGTACTTGTATAATTCAAGTGTTATGGGTACTCATTTCAATGTCTCACAAGACGATTTCAATGAGTATTTGATTAATTCCAATTGTGTAAGTACTCATTGAAATAATATTGTTGAGATAATTCAAAATACCCATAAAATAATAATTTATTGAACAATAATGATTTTAGACTGGCGATATCCCTCTTGACTACCTCTATGGAGAAAACAAATTTTAGACTGGACCAAATTTTATGAGGTTTAGACTACAATTCAAAAGCATTCAAAATTTAAATATCTTTCAATACATGTATTACTCTTCCTGCTTTCATGCATAATTTGATCATTGAATTTATTTTTTTGAGAGGAGTAATTGGTTTATTATAAACTGAAATTTGATTATTTCCGATATAAAAGCAGTTAAACAAACCCCATTATTAAGTCCCCTTATGGGAACAACTTTGAAAACATTAAAGAAATGAATTAATTGCTTGTACAAGCAATTTCTTCATTTCCCTCAATGGTTTCTACCCTGAGAGACAGGAAAATTTTAAATTTGATTATTTCAAAATTGCCGTCTGCAACTTATTTGAATTTGAACCAGTCTAAAATTTGTCGTCTGGTGATTTGTTGATTATCATGATGTTATAAATGATGAACTTACTTGCATTACGTCTATTCATTTCATATTCATAATGTTTGTCATACATATGAGAATCGTATGATGTATCGCCCATGGGAAAATTTTCCATGGGGTGTGATATAAACTGGGATGGGGGATAACCATTCCTATTTTCAATTTGGCCACCATCTGAAAATTAAATGCAAGGAGAATTACTCTTACTGCCTTATTTATCTTGCAATGGTATTACCCTAAAAAAATAAAGAATTTCACATCAAAAAGGTTTTCCTAAATTAGTTCATATTTTGTGTTTATTTGCATGTGTCTAGTTAAATCATAAATGAAATTATAAATGTCATTTTTTGTCAAATAAACTAAAGGTTTTTTTCGCTAATTTGATGAAAATACGTTGAATTCGAGTCTAAATGAAATACAATTACACAAGATTGAAAAGGATTTGAACAGCTATCTTTAGATTTTTTATCATACATATCAAAGTAAATCGTTTCTTAAATAGCCTCCCTCCTTTAACCTAGAAAATATCCTTTTCTGATGCATGTGTAAGAAATTTAACTATGAAAAAATAAACAATAAACATTTGTGGAATGAAAGACACAAATCAGTTGGGCATTAATTGCACTTTATCCTGACCACTGCCTTTGCCTTCTAAAGCTGGATAAAACAAGTGGCCTTCTTTCCAAATCCAAAATTTTTGGTTCTCTCAAATTTATTTGTGGCTATACAGCCTTCCCTGCGTTCAGACATTAAAACAGCACAAACAATTTACAAATTTTACCCCACTCTGCATGCAATTGCATGCAGAGCAGGGTATAATTTGCAAAATGTTTGCACAACTTAGTCATACGAAATGCAGGACTGATTTGAGTCAGATTGGTTTCTAAATAGTTTGGGGTTTTATAGCAAAATTTTAAAATGATGCCATCATAGCCCTTATCCTGCTGAATTTTGATTTTGTTTCAAACTAATTGCCAATTATGAAGGTATTTCAACCAGTCTGGTTCAACTTTTCCACACAATTATTGAGTAGAAGAAAGGCAGTATAGACTAAGATCAGACTACATGTCTTTGCAGGCTAATCTAAATCCTTACTGTAAGCATTTTTTATGTAAAGTAGGAAAATGCAGGATAAAGGCTAATGAATTTATTCTGACATTTTGCTTTTAATTAAAAGACTGATTTTTAAGATATAAGAGCAAGAGAAAAAAAATCAATTTAAAACAAGTGTTAGGTCCTGGAATCAGTGATATCTAAGAAAGTGTAAAATTTATCCTATTTTTTCTTTAAGTCCCTTCAAAATTCTATGGCATTCATATTGAAAAATATTTTTAGTTTAATACTGTATTATTTAAAAAATTTGCTATGAGAAGTCTATGAAGCAGATAAATAGATACCAAAAGCATTTCTTTCAAGCAGGCATATGTAAGCTTTTCATGCAAACTTAACTCAAAATATACATCTTCAAAGCACCCTAATTCTTTTAAGCAGCTCAAATTAAATCATTCCTGAAAGTCAAGTTTAAATCTTAGTAAACAACCATGCTATTGAAATCTTAACTTAAAGAAACCCTAAATAAGTATAAGACAAAAATATTTCTTTGCTGCCACTTTAATTTTTCACAATAATTTTCTGTCCTTACTGCTGCTAATTTAACCTTTTCTATGACATTTTTATTATTTCATCTTATTATGCTTTCAACTTACGTTTAGTTAATTACAACTTTTATAAATTTATGACAGGTAAAAATCAATCATGTTTCAAAATCAAAACACATTTTTGGCTTTCTTTTATATCATTTTTATGTTATTTCAATTAGAAAATATTATTCATCTAACTAGTATTCAACTGTCTTAGTAGTTTGTTTATGAGGAGTCAGGTGGTCGGGGTAGACAAATGGCGAAAGGTTTTCTTATTAAGCAGAAAGGATTGTCACCGTTAATATGACGCTGACTACAACTAAATGCAAGCAAGCTCATCATTGTGTAGCGAGGAATTGTGGGAGGGTTAGTACATGATTGTGATTCTAATTAAGGTAGTGGACCCGTAATAGTTCGGCAACATTTTGGAAATAATAAACTTCAAGAATGTTGACCAAGGTTTCCTAATGATTTCATAAGGAAACCTCAGTCAACATTGTGAAAGATCATGGGTTCCGAATGTTGCGGAACTATTACAGTTCCACTACCTTAAGTGTGTAACATTCATGACAATACAACAAAAGCAACATAAAATATGACAATCTCAAATACAGGCATAAAAGCTTTGTATCATAATAATAATTTCAGAACTAATGCAATCAAGGAGGCGGTCCAATACTATAGTCAGTGCCTTTAATATTCATAGGCACTTACAATAGTTTTACACTGACCCCCTCAAAATTGGTAGTTTAGATTTCAAATTCACATATTTACATACAAGTGTTAAAAGTATATAAGTGCCTATAGACAATATAGGCTATCACTTATGATCTTTTTGCACTTGGACTTCTATCTCTCCTAGCTTTATGTTGTAATATTGTGTTTAATCAGTCAAATCCCTGGACAAGAAAATTCAACTGAGTACCCACATCATAGAAATGAGTTTAGAAAATAACTTGCTTATAATTCTTACATATTTACCCCTTGTCATGCCAAACAAATATTTATTGGGAAAATTGTATAGAAATCAAAGAGCTGAAAGTACTAAATGCACTGCTTATGAGTCAATATTTATTCTGAAAATGTAAGTTTTTTTAAACATGTTCAGACTTGATATTGACAATCAGGTGGTATAAACAAAAATCTGACTGCACATGTGTGCAGGCAGATCTTTGTCTATATCTCCTGCTTAATTAAGCAGTAATACTGGTAGTCTAGGTTGAGCAAGACAAGGATTTAAACTTGGTGAAAATACAAAACGTAACAGGAAGTAAATGTTTTTCTAATTCATTTCAAGCTGACATACCAAACTGTTTTACAAATTGGAAACATTCTTAAAAGACGTTCTGTAGCCAGCAAGCTTATAAAACTCTGGGAGCCAAATCGTAATTCTGAAAATGTGTTCCAAATTAATGTGGTTACTTTGTTAACTTCCCTGGAATGCTGTTCATTTGTAACTCTGCTGTTACATGCATGTTGAATATTTCAGTGGATTCACCCCTCTTATATGTGTAGGACTAGGTCCAGGCAATCAGCTCAATTTTCCCCAAGTACAAAACAAAATTAGAGTAGAAAGGCATCTGGCAGAATCTTATTCTGTAAAGAAGTACCAGGATATCTAATAAATTCAAGCTTTCTGTCACAAATATTACTTTTAATTTAAAGGTCATTCAATTAGGTAAATGCCCAGGCATTATTGAGGCTTGTTTAATGAATGAGTGCTAACTCATAAATCTAACATTTTTTTTATATGCAACTGTACCCTGTATTAAACACTATTGCTGTGAAAACATAATTAGAAAGGGAGAATTCTTTGGTATAACTAATTTCTCTGTCCTATCCAATGATTAAATTCTTGATTTCTTTCTACTCTTGAAAACTTCACTAATATCTTGGGCATGTTCAACCTCATTTGATTAATTCTGGCAATACTAAAACATAGTCCTCTGTCAGAAAGATTTCAGTCTTAAATCAATCTAAAGCAGGAAATCAAACACACAGCCACCCTGACTTTAAAACATGCATATTTACATTAACCAAATGGCCATGCAGAGCTTATCCAGTTCATGCTGTTATGCTAAGACTATTCGTAGTAATTAACTCCAAGGCCATATGCTTAAGAGAATAAGATTTTCAAAGAATACCTACAACATAATGTTGGCAGGTAGGATTGGAACTTTAATTCTTAGGTCTAGGAGAATTTTTGCAGATATGCCAAGATATATATTCAGCACAAAGAAAACATAGTGCATTCCCCATAAAGATCAAAGACATAATGAACTAACCAGAGCCAATAAGCAAGCTATCAGATTCATTAAGCTCTACAGAAAGATGTTCTTCTAATACATGTGCCTGTGTGTGACATTTCAAACAATTTTGCATGTGAATAAAGCAAAGACTCTGGCCAGCCTGTGCATCCGCACAGTCTGACCAGTCTTCAGTATACAGCTGCTATGGGCAAACAATTACTGATATAACTTAGGTACAGATAAGAAAATGTATCTCCAGTCTAAAATCTTCATTTCCAAAGGAAACCCTATTTTGTGGGTACTCATTTGAATCGTCTTGACAAGACGATTACAATGAGTGCCCACAAAATAGGATTCAAGCAGGGACTAGAGAAATATTAAAACTTGAAATCCAAAATACCCCCTCTATCTGAAGCTCTGTTAAAATACACTAAAAGGCTGTCCAGGCTTTTCAATATCTACAGTGCTCCCACATGTGAAGATGTTGGAAATGACACACAAAGGGGGAAATATCACGAAAGGTCTTAGTCTAAATAAAAGTATCAAGACAATACTTCATACTCAAGTCCTATAACCAGACAAAATTGTCATCAATGTGGAACAGGTCAATGAGAAATTCTGAAAGTAAGCAAGACTGGAGGTAAGCAGTCTTTACTTACATATCATCGGTGTATGTTTTGGGCTTGCATTTTGTTTAAGCTCTAGGTAACTTGTGATTTCTTGGGTAAGGGAAGGCAGTATTTGCTCAGTGCTGCTGGTTGAGTGTGAGTCCGACAGTATTTCCAGTGTATCATGTGAAGAAGACTTCATCAATGTTCCTTTGTTGCCTTCTGTAGATCTTGTCAGTGTACCTTGATTACTATGTGTAGAACATGTCAATGTTCCTTGATTACTATGGGTACATCTTATCAATGTTTCTTTGTTACTTTGTGTAGAACTTGTCAATGTTCCTTGGTTGCTTTGTGTAGACCTTGTCAATGTTCCTTGATTACTTTGGCTGGACCATGTCAGTGTTCCTTGATTACTATGTGTAGATCTTGTCAATGTTCCTTGGTTGCTATGTGTAGATCTTGTCAATGTTCCTTGGTTGCTAAGTGTAGATCTTGTCAATGTTCCTTGGTTGCTATGTGTAGATCTTGTCAATGTCCTTTGATTACCTTGGCTTGATCTTGTCAATGTTCCTTGATTGCTATGTGTAGAATTGGTCAGTGTTGATTGGTTACTATATGTAGATTTTTGCAGCATTCCTTGGTTACTTTGTGTAGATCTTGTCTGGGTTCCTAGGTTACAGTGTGTAGGTTTTGTCAGTGTCCCTTGGTAACTATGTGTAGAACTTGTCAGTGTTCCTTGGTTGCCATGGGTAGACCTTGTCAGTGTTCCTTGAATACTGTGTGAAATCCTTGTTTGTGTTTAATGAGAACTATGGCTAGATATTTTCAGTGCTTCTTGATTATTATGTGTGGACCTTGTAAGCTTTACTTGGTTACTATGGGAAGAAGAGGTTAACCTGGGATTAAATAAGCTATGTGCTGATATACCTATGTTATTTAGAGTTCCTTCACCATGGGGTACTAATGTATGAAGATATCCATCTGAAACTGTATCTTTGTTTTGTTGATGACTTCTTGTAAGTGTTCCATGGTTGCTATGGAAAGACCTTGTGAGTGTTCCATGGTTACTACTTGGTGCGCCCTCTAATAAATGAGACCCTGATACAACATTATCATACATGCATAATTCATGGTTAGCAAAACTAATGGGAGAATATCCATGGTAACTATTATTACTACATGTTAGAGAACCATCAATACAATCATGACCATTCGGCATATCTAGTGATGTCATACCTTGACTGTCGAAAGATCGTGGCTTTGAATTTTGTAACGTTCCGTTACCTTGTTGAACAGCTCTTGGACTATGTGTATCATTGTTGTAATCTGTAAGCAGAGGGGAAAAGTTAGCACAAAATTATTGTTAATGCCATTTCTTTAATAGCTTGCTGGATAAAGAAAGGGCATAATTTGTCATAAACTTAACTTTTCTATAACAGAATTGAAATGGCAATCAAGTCCATCTGCAACCTCCATCTTAGACCAATATCATCCAAAAGACTTAAACTCATTCTTTGACCAAACGTTGTTGTTATTGTTTCTTATAGAAAAGTATAGTGCATCATTAATACCTCTTGAGTATGCTGATATTATTTCAGTTACAATACTGACAATAAGATTTTCAATTGATTGAATTGATTGACTGAAGCCAATTTTCCGCCACTTTCAACATTTTTTTCAGTTATATCGCGGCGGTTGGAGTACCTAACAATGATTTCCAGGTATTTCTCTCACCAGTACTACCATCACATCCTTTCCTAGCCTCCGGCTGCTATCTCACATAGGTCTATGATTAACAACCCATCAGAGACAAAATGTGAGAGACAAATAGTTGGAAAGAATGAGTGCCGCCGTCGGGGATCTAACTTGAGTCTCTAGATTGACAGACTGATGCGCTACCAACTGCGCTATGACGGCAGCTTAATAATTTTTTTCTTTATGTAAACCAGAACTTGTGCTTGCTTTTCAAATACAGGAAACATTGACCCCATGGCTGTGATTTTTCAGGAGTCAAACTGCTGTTGTAGGGGTCAAAACAATAAAACGAATGGATAATAAGTTAATATTTCTTGGCTAACTAGTTATCTTCATTAATTATCTCCTTAATTTAGTCTATGCTAATTTATTTTAATTTGGTTGCATCAAAAGATTGAGCTTATAGACTAGAACCCTAGAACAAACAGACCAGATGTTTTCATGTTCCTGGGAGGAATGCAATGTGACGGCTCAGTGCAAAACAGTTGTAACTGCCTATAAACATATAGGCAGTTACAACTGTTTTGCACCGATCCATTGAATTATGGTTTAAACCCATTGTTGCCCTATTTACATTTGAGTGAACTAGGGCTGGCTATTGAGTGTTATGCCAATTAAGATACCATGGCAAAGGACGGACTTTGACCATTGACCTCCAGATCACTAGTCGAGTATCTATACCATTGGGCAACCGAGGCAGTCAATTTATGAAATGTGAATCTCTTATAAAATTACTTGGTATGAAGGAAAAAATTATTGGTAATAATTTTTTACTTTGCAGCATTATCACAGCATTGTCAAGATACAAGAATAAAAATAAGAGGGTCAAAATGACCCCTTTAGAGAAATTTTACGAGCTGAAAATTGTTTTTTGAGGGTCAAAAGCCTAGTTTATGGGTCAAATACAAGCCCTGGTTTTTGGGTCAAATACAAGCCCTGGTTAACACCTTATTCTTTCAATATTTCCAAATGCTGTAAACCATTGATAAAAGGATTATCTATTTTATGGAAAAACCTTGTACATGCCTAGTAAGCATTAGGTCACTAATGAAGTTGATTCATTTTCACCTGTGTAACACCAACTAAAATCAATGTTTTGTATTCAACTGTTTTTCAGACCTAATCAAGCAAACGATCTAAGTTGCCATAGGTTTCAGGACATTATAAATGACTTTTATTTTGTTACATTATCCTAGACCTGTATTATTCAACATGATCCTTTTCTCTACTGTTTGGAAATTAATGTCATTATTCAAACCCTTTCCTGTATCTTTCACTTGTTTTCAATGAGAGTATTTGATTTTATTAATATTTTAAAATCTTTTGGCTTTTTATATCTGCAAAAGAAACTGCTAACCAACGAGAGCTTTGATTGCAATGATCATATTCATATTTCAGCAATACTATCTTCGAATATAAAATAATTATGAGTTATAGGAATACCTACTTTTATTATTTCGCATTCGTCGACATATAATTACGATGAGTATAATCAGTAGTATTGTTAGAATTGCTGCACAAACCACACCAATAATGATGACTTGTTCTTTCGTCAAATCAGGCGTATCTTCCTGGTCTGAAAAGAGAAATGTTATCAGTTTATTTTCCTGAAAACTGCAATAATTTCATAATCACTATTTATTTATCCTTGTCATGCTGAACCCGGAATATTTCTGCCTTGGCAGGAGCTATAGACAAACATCAGCCTGCACCTATGTGCAGTCTGATTTTTGTCTATACCACCTATACCAATATGTTTCAAGCAATTTCTTCAATCATTGTTTATGAAAACATTAAGATTTTCAAAATTTCATCGACTAATAGGGGCCCCTCAAACTTTTTTTTTTGCTTATGTAGGGAGTCAGAAATTTTTCATCCTTTTTCTTGACACACTGAAATAAAGATGTACATGTCCACATATGACTGTCAAACCATCAGTCATATGTCAAATGCACAATAGCTTTCATAATCATTTACTGAATTAACTGTCAATTTACACAACTGTCTTTGCTTAATATACCTGTGGGTGACCTTAGATACTAAACACATAGGTCCAAAAAGGGGGGATGGGGGAATATCACTATCCTATTTTGTTGATGAAGCCCAATCAGGATTTTGATGGGCGCAGGTTTTGTGCATCCGAGACGCAAAAAAGGTATCTATTACCCTCAAAACTATGTGATGTGAGTCCCATAGACTCTCTGGGGTCTCAACTTCTGAAAAGAATTGAAGACTGCTTTAAATAGTCTTCAATTCTTTCTTGAAGTTTAGCCCATATATAAATATACTTCTATCAATTTCTTTACTTTTAATCAGGGATAGCGCTTAATCTACAAAATGCAAGATTATAGCCTAAAAGAAATAGTCTATAACTTTAATCAGGGACTCCCAAAATCTTATAAAGAACCCTAAGATCCAAATAACTGAGTCCTTTGGACCTTTTATGTTGATGTCAGACTAAAAACCCTACCAAATATCGTGGGTACTAAATGAGGACCAACAACACAGGGTTTGAGGATGCACTAGGGAAATGGATCTTTGTTAATTCAAAATCTAAACTACCCTTCCATCTGTGCCTCTGTTTAAAAATATCTACAGGAAGCACCTATCAGCAGTGTCAAGGTCACATAGCCTAGTTCCTGCCAATCTCTTGTACACATCAAAAGATAAGAAGATCAACCAAAAATCTTCTTACAAAACAGAAAATAACTCTTGTTTCCATGGTAACCAATTAAGTTGTAAATCTAATTAGTGCTTGAAACAATGTTAAATTAATTCCACAGACTGACAGATAATGTTTCAATTGCCTTCTGAGACATGAAATAAACACCTCACAATGTAATCAGATTATTTTTGTGGGCGTAGTCAATCTTTGACTTGATGCACACCAAGTAATACTTTTGAATTTAAAAAATATAAAGTTTGATATAATTTTGGCATTCATTCTTGACTGTCATCGACTGAAATGTTGGTCCCATCAAAGGTTTCAAAGACTACTGCCTCTATTATCTATTGGAACAAAATAAGTTGATTGTCAAAATCAAATATTTTATCATTTCTTTGTGTTTGAATTTGAAAATTTTGACCTTGAGGATTTGATATTGAAAAGAAACTGCCCAAATCACTACAATAGAAAATGCATATTGCATTTCACTTCATGTAAATGTCTAGTTTATATAGCGTTAGTTAAACAGACAAATACTTCTTAGATTGACAGTAGACAGGAATCTATGCTGAACCTCAGTCAGTTTTCTGATATGACCTTGTGCATGGGCGTGGAAATACAGATTTTCTCTACTTGTCCCTGGACATGTAAAAACTGATTTCTTACTTGTCCAGGATCAAAATGAATTTGTCCACACAAAAAAATGGCAGATAAATATTGAGAACATATTGATTTTAATGAAGAAAATGCTGTAACCCAGCATTTTCTTCATTAAAATCAATGTTTTCTTCCCTTTTTTACAAACAAAAGGATGACTTTTCTCCTAGATCATTTAGTACTGTATCAAGATTTGCTCTGGTATCTACTTGTCCACGGACAAGTGGCCTAGAAAAATGTACTTGCCCACAAGTAGAAAAGCCCGTGTCGGACAAGTCGGGCATGGGAATTCCACACCCCTGCCTTGTGCATGAAATTTCCAACAATTTTAAACGTTCTGCGAGGTGCAAACACTGAGAAGCATAGTCAGCCACATACTGTAAATATAAGTTACCTGATACTTTGAGACCTTATCTATCTACTAAGCGCATAGTAAAGACTCTGGTCAGACTATGCGGATGCACAGACTGGTCAGAGTCTTTGCTTTGCGCCTATTTGAAATTGTTGGAATTCTCACAGGCTCATATGAAAATATTAAGTCAGTCAATTCAAAGTTTCTGAAAATTACCAGGTTTACCATAAATGTCATTCAGGTACAAATAAAGTTCAAAGATCGACCATCAAAGTCTATCAAATCACAGGAATTCCATCAGAAATCTAATTAGTTTCCATGGCAACAATTTATTATTTAGCTTTGACATTTGGAGGTGGTAGTTTGTTCTTCATTCCATTTCTGAAGACAAAGCATTCAGCCCAGGAAATTTTCAAACTAAATAAATGAGAGCTTGAGAGGGGTGAGGAATAGAAAGAGATTAGGGTCAGCAATTTGAAACTTAATACATATACCAATTTCTTTTGATGAAATTATTTGTGTATTGAGTCAGAGAAATTGATACCATTTTTGTAATCAAGGTATAACTACCATAATTGTCCAACTCTGCTATTACCTGTTCTTCAGAAATGCAATTTAATCCAGTTCTGTAACACTCCCAAGAATATCAAATTCAGTACATACTACAGGGGTGTGTAAATACGAGTTTTCTCCACTTGTCCCTGGACAAGTAAAAGCAGATTTTCTACTCATCCAGAATCAAAATGAACTTGTCCACTAAAGAGTAAATAGAAAAAAAAAATGAAAAAAACATTGCCTTTTGATGAAGAAAATGCTGGTATGCAGCATTTCCTTCATTAAAAACAATGTTTTTTACCCTATGATATGAACATTAGGATGATTTCTCTCTTAATTCTTTTAAGTAACATTCCAAGATTAGCACTGGTATTTACTTGTCCTTGGACAAGTGGCTTAGAAAAATTTACTTGTCCTCAAGTACAAAAGCCCAAGTCGGACAAGTCGGGCATGGGAATTCCACACCCCTGCATACTATATCTAGGTTTTAGTGCAAGAGTGTACTAAGTGCATTTACATTGTGCACGGATAAAATTCAAAGCATTGTCTCCTTTTCTTTCTAACTATTTCATGTTTTCTTAATGAATGCAGCTTTAAATTTCTGCATTCAGGTACACCGTTATAATCAGGACTTGTGTTTGACCTAGAAACCAGGGTTTTGACCCTAAAAAATTAGAAAAGCCTTATTTTGACCCTTAGAAATCTCTTCTAAGAGGGTCATGTTGACCCCCTTGGAAGAAAATTCTATTGGTCAAAACTAGCTTTTATCACTCAAATTACCAATAATGTATCTTGTATACTATTTAGAATTCCACCTATTATCTTTTCCCTTTTTATTAAGACAAGAAAAGGTCATTTCACATAGAAACCTGTAAAATTCTACTCACAATTTGCCTTTTCTGTTGCATTGACCCCTTTAGAATGAGTTTTGACCCATAGAATTTTATGGTCAACGACTCCTCAATTTCAAACACTAGCACCAGCCCTGTATCAAAGGTACAGATAAGGTGGTTTAGCCGTTCTAGAATCTCTATTTCTCATTGAAACAAGACAATTCCAATGGGTAACATCAACATAGGGTTTGTACCCTATAATGGAATAACTTTGATTTTATAATTAAATACCTCGTATCATTTTATGATTTAGCATTAATAACTTCTTATAAAGTAAGTTCATTGTCTAAATTTTGGGCTGGAACGTCATAACACTCCCTGATATAAAAGGGCTACTAGGCCTGCTCGCCAGGGACACAATCATGGGAAATTGAATTTAGTTCAGCAAATAAAGGTGTTCATTTGACCACAGACATTCAATATATCATGATGTAAATAACACAAAATGTGCATTGTCATCGAGATAGCTACTGAATAGGAAGGGCATAATAGCAAATTTGCTATTAACTATTGCCATGAGAGATCACCCATCCAGAAAATAAGATAAAATATCGCAAGTAGGTATCAAAACAGACATATAGTCTCATCAAAACTCTTTTCATGTTGACTCTGGAATATTTCTACTTTGGCAGAAGGTATAGACAATGATCAGCCTCCACAATTAGCGGCTTCTGTTTTTCCTTTTTAAACTACAATATACCCTATTTCTTTTCATAATGAATAATCATGAAAAGTGCACTTGTGCTTTCAGCAGAGAGTTTATAAGTGTTTTATACTCCATTCTTAAATCATTATTGCAATCCAGAATAATTCCAATTCAACCTTATCTAGATTCAAACTCTGATATGGCTGACCCAAACCTGGCCACGTTGTGTCACACAAAGAGATGACTTGGCCATATCTGACCACAGTGAGAGTAAATAGCTTGGTAACCATGGATTTGGACATTATAATTCCTGTGCATTATAGAATTGATAAGATAAAGTTACCCAAGGTTCAAATCATTTCAAAGGGGTAGTGCAAAACTTTATTGTAAGTTAGAATATATTAATAGGCACTATCGATAGTTTAGTGCCAACCCCACTAAATGCTATGTCCTATCATAGAAAGTTTAACCCTTTGCTGTTTAATCCCTGTTTTTTACGTGCCTGTGATTTTGTGCTTGAGAAAACATTGTGAAAAAAGAAGAAATTGCTTCCGACAAGCAATTTCTTCGTTTTCCACACCATTTTCTACCATACTGAATGGTCATTTTTTAAATTAAATCCACTTTAAATTTTCGTTTGCAAAACGTTCGATACCCGACGGCGGCACTCATTCTTTCCGACAATTTGTCTCTCACCAATGGGTTGATAATCGTAGACCTATGCGAGATAGTAGCTGGAGGCTAGGAAAGGATGTAATGGTTGTACTGGTGAGAGAAATACCAGGAATCCATTGTTAGGTGCTCCAGCCGCCGCGATATAACTGAAATAATGTTGAAAGCGGCGTAAAACTCCATTCAATCAATCAATCAATCGTTTGCAAAACCTTTGAATTTGGACAGGTTCAAAATTTTGTAAAACAGGAAAGTTTATCAAAGTGCAATGTCATTTTGGGGCTACAAAAAAGGCAATAAAACTTCTTTATATACATGTATATTATACTACAGATGCATGTATTTACAGTTCTTTTTGTAACCTACTTCACATCGTTGACTAGGTCATGTGACGCCTTGGCTATATATATCGCAGCTATTTACTATCTTTTATGTGTACCCAATAAATCATGGCCTTGTTAATTTGAATTCCCTTTTAAAATATTTCATATGATTGGTTCTTCAAATATTTTGACTGACTATTGACCTTATTAATACATTCTCAAGTGTTCTTTGATCAACATCTATTTGGGATTTCACATTCATATACCTCAGCAATTTTACCCCAAAGGATAACCGATCACTGGAAATAATTAAATGCATATTGAGAAGTGAAATCAAATTCAAATATTTCATTAATACTTCAACATATTGTATCTTTTTGGTACCTTTAAGAAACATTTCCTGAAGTCATTTGAATCAATTACAAAGAGTACCCAAAACATAGGGTTTCTTAGGGAAATAACAATTAGAGAAAGCTTTGCCCCCTCTTCAATGTCTTTTCAGTTTATAAGGTCTTGTACTTCCATCTTGTATTGATTCAGGCTCCATGGTAAAGAATGGAATTTCATATTTCCACTAATCCTATGTTGTGGATAATCTTTGGAATTGTCTCAAGAAGATGATTCCAATGAGTACTGGAAACAACTTCATTGAGTAATAACAATTTTAGACTTGGATACCCCCCCTCCTATTTTTTATTTATTCCTCAGATCTGTCTTTTCAATGATTTTTTAACTCTTCATTCCTTGACCCAAAATGGTGTCTCCAGCTTGTATTACTTCAGGCGGTAAAGAATGGAATTCCATAGATCACCTGGATACTCTCACTTCTCTAATCGTTGCACATTTCCAGACAAGAAACTAATTACTATCACAATACATGGTGTAAACAATATTTTACAGACCATCAGTGTCTGCTGAACAAGAAATATAAATAATTCCCGACACACATTCATCCTTGGCTTTGAACATCTCTTACTTGCAATCTTGAGCTTTTCAGAGCTTTCTGATCTACAAAAGCTTTGAGGGAGAATAGATTCTTTTTTTCAAAAAGTTAAGATTATTTGATCCACTGGCAATTTTACAATTCAAATACCATATGAGTGTCCAAAATCATTAAGATTTCAAAGTGACCTTTTTAGGGGGAAATTCTCTGACCGGAAGAGGCCTGTAAATGGCCCTGGTTTCTTAGTAAGAAGAAACCTATGACAACATTTATAAATCAATGATTGAGAAAGCTCGGTTTATCAATTAACTCTTGTCATGCTGAACCCAGAATATTCCTGCTTTGGCAGGAGCTACAGACCAACATCAGTCTGCACATATGTGCAATCTGATGTTAGTCTACACCACCTGTAGTTTGATGGATTAAGTTACCATAATTGTGAGTCTGAGTAACAAAAAAGCCAACAACATACAAATTTTGAGATGGTGTACAAATATACACAAAATATATGACCACATAAAGTGATTTCAGTCATTCAAACAAGCCAAACCTTAAACTCAAATTTGGACAAGACAGACCAATACACAATGTTAGCCAGATGGGATGTTATTGTCTCAGGAGACAGTTTGAGGTCAACAAGGTTAGCCTTTTGATATGTCTCAATCAAGTGGTCAGTGCAACATTATTCATTGTATGTGCCTACTTGGTATACTAGGCACTTACAATAGTATTGCACAAACACTGATCCCTTGCAATGCCTTTCCCACAATTTCAGTAATTTGATCCTTCATTTAAATAAATAATCTGCTTGTAAGTTTGTTTGTTGTTTGTATATGGTAAAATGCCACTTTCAATATCATTGCATATACATGTATATGGCAAATGCAATAAACATGTTGTTGTATATGGCAAAGGCTGGTGCACCTAACCTAAAATGCAGCATCTGATGCAGCTAATTAAGAGACATTCTTGTTATTTCTCACACCAGTACTATCTGTGATAATAGTAAATTAAATTGGCTCTGATCAAAGAATGTTACAGTGGAAAAAGAAATGAGCCTGTGAGATTTCCAACAATCTCAAATATGCGCAAAGCAAAGACTCTGACCAGCCTGCGCATTCGCACAGTCTGACCAGAGTCTTCACTATGTGTTTAGAAGATAGATAATCATAAGGTCTTTGAGTATCTGTAGACCATCAGGTAGCTTGATATTTACAATATGTGGCTGTCTACACTACTCTAAGTTTGTACCTCACTAACATTTCAAATTGTTGGAAATGCCACACACAGGCTCAAATAATCTCAATCATTTAAATTGAGTCATCAAAGTAGAATAATGTAGCTTAGGCCAACATCCTAAGGTGAATATGTGGTATGCCAACAGCCAACTTAGAGGAAAAAGGTATATTTAAGTATTTTGTAAATGACACTATATCAGATTTGCCCATACAGTATTCCATTAGGTTGCCATGGTAATAGAAATTTATATGAGGATATATATTCAACCATATTAAATTCCAATCAATAATGATGGAATTAATAGTCAATTGTCACAAGATTTGCTCATAATGTCAGATTTTCTGAAATCAAATACTCCCATGTCAAATTTAAACCTTTTTTAAGCAAATATAATTTCTGGTACAGTCTACTCTTCATAATTTAACAGCAACAAACTAGGTCTTTTTAAAATCACCATTCCTCTGTGTTTTAGAGCGAGTCTTTAATAGCAGATTTTTTTATAAAGAATTTGCCACATCTGCTTAGAGAAATGAAAGCCATTATCATACTGTTTATGAAACTGACTTCTGTTTGATGGCTCAGTGTGAAATAGTTGTAGGAAGTTACAATTGTTTCACACTGAGCCATGAAGTTAGTATAAAAACCTGCAGAAAGAGTCTTTACGTAATGAGTTTTAAGTAAACTTTCATAGGATGATACTGGCAGTGTTGTATTAAGAAAATGATTGTACAATCAATCGATCATTAATTTAGTTGGTTTACTCTTCCAACTAAAAACCAATTACTGATTGTGATTTGAAACCAATTGCCCAACACTAGAAACTATGTTCCATGTCAATCAGAAAGTTTCATATCAATATATTAATGGCATGCTAAAATGCAAGACAAAATGACATGAGTCAGAATTCTTTCAAATGCCGACACCACACAAAGACAATCACTCAATCACTTCAAAAAGAATGGTTTTAGCCATAAAAGGACCCATTTTTAATCACTGCAGCAATTAAGACCCCATAAAAGAGATCTTTAATGAACCAAATCCCTAGAGAACTGACGAAATAGCTCTGAGATTTGGGGACTGACAAAATGTAATTAAACTCTGGAAAATGGAATCAGGGATATTGCTGGGAAACGTGCTTCCAATTTGTAACAAATGCATATGAATGGATTTTTATACCTAAATCTGCAGCTCACACTCTTCTTAAGATCCAGTATTATCAAAGTGTATTTTTTCCAGATTGATTGAGCATGCAAGTGATGTACTGAGCAAGGCATTTTGTTGGGTGGCATGATTTTGAATTCAAAATGAATTTATACATTCAGAAGTCCAATGCAATGGGAGATATTGGGACACTGAGATTTATCACAAAATAGCACCAACAAAGCTGAGCAATCAATTTAGCATATTATGAGTGGTTAGTTAGTGAATTTAAGTTAAAGAATGAATATCACAGAATCCTTAAAGCTCAAATACAACCCACGGGTACTGTTAGAATCATCACATTTCTATTGGAATGGGGCGGGGCTTGATTAGAGGCTACAGATGCTAAGAATTTATCAAAGATGTAAAAAAATAGCACCCCCAAAAAAACTCCAAAACCCCAATTGCCAGAGAGTTGCTATGGTTCGAGATCAAAACCAAATATGATTCATGAATGAATGAAATTTACCGTAGTGTAGGAATAAGGTTTACAGGCCTTTTGAATAATCCAAGGTATACAGTACACTCAGAAAGTCAAAGAAACACACAAAGACAATTTCTTAAGCATTCATTTAACCCTAAAGCTTGAAATTTACTAGAGAAAAGGTACATTGAATGACCCCCATCTTCGCAAGCCAAGGGTTCTAGCTCCACAATGTTCCTTACAAAAGGAACATAGTGGAGCTAGAACCCTTGGCTTTGCAAAGATGTTGACCCCTGATCTGACAATTTTCAATAACAGAAATCAGTTTACCATACAGTTTGTGAATAGTATCAGACCAGAGTATGAAGGGTAGGGAATCAGTAATATTTGGGGATCATTACCACTCAATCTGCCCTGATAAATGCCAAGTTGTGATGAATAGTGGCCGAAAGTGATAAATACCAGGCTAAATGAATGAGATGGGGAATATTTGTAGATAATGTAAAATCAATGGCACATCATCACAGTAGGCTAGTTAATTATTCATAAACCTGTCAACTCGGCCTGTATATAACTTATATAGTGTTTAGCATAGTAAACGGATATATAAGCACACTTATCAGATAGTTAATCAATGACACTTAGAGGAGGTGCAAATTCACAATTGATGATTAAAATCTACGATCTTCATAGTTAATACGCATTTTACTTGTCATCTTCTTTTGTGCTTAGAAAAAAAAAATAATTTGAAAAATAAATTTGTATAAAAGGTGAATTAAGTATTTAATTATGTCTATTTTATCTCATATTTAAACAAATGCCATCATATAATAGTAAAATAAGATTATTATTATTATTATAAAAAATCTTTTTAACAAGTGATTATTAATCTTAAAAAAATACATAAGATCCCCAAAATATTTACATTGCATCGTCATTCATGTACCTATATAATATAAACAGGACGAGTTGACGGGCCGAGTTAACGGGCCGAGTTGACGGGCCAAGTTATTCACAGGCCGAGTTGACTGTGAACCGTTTAAAGGGAGGTAATTTGCAGTGGATATGCAAATGAGAGAGACCTGCTATAAGATATTTGACTTGTTACAAAATTTAAAGTTCATCATGTAAATGAATCAACACAAAAATTTTCAGTGCCTATAAATATAACACCTTTCCCAACTTTTAAGGTAAATTCAAATAATTTTGATAATACATTACCTGACATGTTTAAATCCTTTTGTACAACCTATTTGATGTACTTCTAAATCCTGTTAGCACCTTTCTGGCACTTAATCCTTATTTACTGAATAAACACAACACTAATTAACTTGTACATGGTTCTAACTTGGACACTTTTGTCCAATCAAGCTTCATTTTCTTTAATTCTGAACTTTAACTTACTTCTAACTAAAACTTGGATACAACTTTTTTTAAACCTTTTTTTTTTCTTCAATAAAGCTTTCTTTTTTAACCTATGGTCTTAATATCACAACTTTGAAACCAATATACTAAAATCTGATCTAAATTTCCCACACAACCAATATAATTCCTGTGTCATACACTGCACTCAAATACAATGTGTTGAAAACCTTGGGTCACATTGCTATTCACCATACAAGTCCAATAAACTGATCAATTAATTCATCTACACTGCTTGATAATAAATCAATAATAGAACAATGGAATCTTGACAAAATATTACACCAATTCCCACAAATCACAACTCAAAATATTTGTCAAATTCAAGTCCTATATTTACATGGAAGTTATTTTTTTTCTAGACTGGTACACACCACATGTTTACTCAGGTAGAACAGTAATGATTGTGTTAACTGGAGTGAAAGCAGAGAACTAGCCTACAGCTATCCCATTTAGGAGGCACAATGAAGGGAATTTATATGCCAAAACCGTCCCATGGTCATTTGTTATTCATATTAAGACCTTTTACAGGTATGACCTGGTTTTCTTGAAAAGGTAAATATAGATTTTACTCCAATTCGTTCTCCTAGCATTCCTGTATAGTAGATGTACGGTATTCTAATATAATCGAGTCTGATGATACAAACTTAATACATAATATGACCTGTCACACGAAAAGGGACCGTCTGGGAACTCAATAAAATAAAAATTCAAAAAAGAGGTTGGTTCTAGAACAGGGGTCGCATTTCCAAAATTCTTTCACGTTATTATTCTAGATTCAGAAAATTAGTTTATTGCCAAAAGTTTGACCCTAATAAGTCTTCGCAGTCCAACTTGGATCTACACTTTAAGCACTACCCAGATGGTCCCTTTTGGCGTGACAGGTCACATATACACTGCAGAGAAATCATGAAGTGAAAGTTTTCTAAGATTCTCTGCATATATAAACTGGCAATTATTCATTAACCAACAGTGTTTGTGTCTTGCAGTTACATACACGTTTGTATTCATCAATGATTAAACATTTCAGAATTATCTTCACATCAAAACAATATTCCTGATCCATCTTTTGAATAGGGCCAAATCTGGGCAGTGTGTCAAGTTTCATTCCTAGTCAGACTGCTCAGATCATGCAAGCTAACAAGGGTCAAAACTTTCTGCAAATGTCTGATTTTCTGAGTCTATAATGATTATTCTACCTTCTTGTATTAGAATTTTGAACTGGGACACTCTACTGATATCTATTGGAACCAATCTTTTTTTCAAATATCAATTTCATCGAGTTTCTAGATGGTCCTTTCACATATCAAGGGGATAGCCTAAGGCTTTTGTAAGTGCCTATATATTTATAGGCACTTACAAAAGGCTTGCACTAACCCCTCAATATTTATTGTTACAATGGAATTATTTTAATCTTACAGTGCAAGCCCGAATACCATTCTTAAACCCTTGTCATGCTGAACCCGGAATATTCTTGCTTTGGTGGGAGCTATAGACAAACATCAGCCTTCACATATGTGCAGCCTGATGTTAGTGTACACCCCCTGTTTCCCACTTTCTAACCAGAATTGTCAATAGATTTAGTTTTTCAAATAAAAATTGACCTACAGTTGGTACTTTCAGTGCTTTTTGCCCTTTGATTTTGTTGAAAATTTTAACCCAGCATGACAAGGGTTAAACTCTTACAGCTGCATGAAGAAACTGCAAAATCCCTTTTCCTTTTTAGGGAATGATACAATCTGGACCCCTATCTGGCCATTTTGAAAAGGGAAGATAATGATCAACTGACCACAACTGACCAGAAGTACAAATAATGACCCTGCAGGTATGAATAACAATTGTCCTCCTGTAAAAATATTTACTTCCTAGTCAATTTGTGCTTTTTAAACTGATTGTTACCAGAATCAAATAGGTGGAGACTTATTATAAGTTGCACTCCGTTTATAAATTTTGCAATATTGCCGATGTCCTTGAAAAATACCTTTCTAAAAAATTGACCATCTTGTCTATCACTTAATTTTGTAACATAGTTTTGAGCTTGTATCATTGTTTGCAGGTGTTGAAAATGTTTGTAAGCAACTAAGAATTGTTTTATGTTTGTAAGCAACTAAGAATTGTTTCATGTTTGTAAGCAACCAAGAATTGTAAGAAAAGTTTTTTATGTTTGTAAGCAACCAAGAATTGTTTTATGTTTGTAAGCAACCAAGAATTGTTTTATCTTTGTAAGCAACCAAGAACTGTTTTATGTTTGTAAGCAACTAAGAATTGTTTCATGTTTGTAAGCAACCAAGAATTGTAAGAGATGTTTTATGTTTGTAAGCAACCAAGAATTGTAAGAGATGTTTTATGTTTGTAAGCAACCAAGAATTGTAAGAAATGTTTTATGTTTGTAAGCAACCAAGAATTGTTTTATGTTTGTAAGCAACCAAGAATTGTTTTATCTTTGTAAGCAACCAAGAATTGTTTTATGTTTGTATTAGCAACTAAGCATTGTTTTATGTTTGTAAGCAACCAAGAATTGTTTTAAATCTTTATTTTGCAGCATTTTTATCCTTGAAAAATAACTTTTATGCACATCAACATTTGCTAAATATTTGAATTATTGTCTCTGAATATTTTTTTTTAGCAGAGTAACAGAAGAAATCTGAGAGGAATCAGGTTTTGTACTAGTACTGTCCCACAAAGATGTTGTTAATTTCCCTGGAAGTATAAATGGGATTTCAAATTCACTCCGACATATTTCCAAGCCTTAAGGTCACTTAGAATTGATTCCAGATGTACATGACAAATGAATGTTCGCATGAATATACATGTACCGCTAGTGCTAGCTAGTCTATTCCTCTATTCCTAGTGAGAATTCTTGGTAAGAATTTCCGAAATCAACAGTCTATTAACCCTTGTCATGCTGAATAAAAATCCTTGACAAAATTGCATCAAAATCAAAGTGCTGAAATTACTGGTTTCCCTGATTGTGAGTCAGTTTTTATTGTAAATTTTTTTTTTAACTTATCTGATTTATGAAGGAAAATTAAGCCGTATGGACAGAGATCAGACTGCACATGTGTGCAGGCTGATCTTTGGATATGCCTCCTGCCAAAGCAGGAATATTCCGGGATCAGCATGACAAGGGTTAAGATACCAACTGCCCACAGCCATCACAGCCCATGATTGTCGATAGACGCAGATTATCTGTAACTCAATGAACACAGCCTGACTACTGATGGTGCTGAATTCACAAATACATTGAAACCTTATCCTTCTGAATGCAAATTACATTTCCAACAAATTGCCAATTTTAGAGACAATTCAACCCTTGTCATGCTGAACCCTGAATATTCCTGCTTTGGCAGAGGCTATAGACAAACATCAGCCTGCACATATGTGCAGTCTGATGTTAGTCTTCACCACCTGTTTCTCACTTTCAGACCAGAATTGTCAATAGATTTGGTTTTTCAAATTACTAGAAAGCCATGAATGGCTTGAGTCGCTCCACAGGCTTGAAATTCTTGTAAAAGCAAATAAATGTTTTGACTAGATTTTTAGATATTTTGGGTTCTACTGATGTTGAAAATAATTTTCAAAGTTTCAACTATATAACAGATAGAGAAATGACCTCCACTCTTAAAAGACATATTTTTCATCAAATCAAAATAATTTTTGGCTGCATGATAATGGGTCACCCAAAGATCATACCTAAAAAGTTTGATTGATATCCATAAGTTACATTCTGAGAAAATGATTTTCATAGTTTCCACTATTTATCATATTGAGGAATGACCTCCACCCATAAAATGCATATTTTTCATCCAATCAGTATAATTTTTGGTACACTGATAAAGGGTCACTCAAGGATCATACCAGTGAAATTTGGTTGATATCCAAAAATTAGATTCTGAGAAAATGATTTGCAAATTTTCCACTATATAATATTTAGAGAAATGACCTCTGCACGTAAAATGCATATTTTTCATCCAATAAATATAATTTTTGGTACACTGATAAAGGGTCACTCAAGGATCATACCAGTGAAATTTGGTTGATATCCAAAAATCAGATTCTGAGAAAATGATTTGCAAAGTTTCCACTATATAAAATATAGAGAAATGACCTCCGCCCATAAAATGCATATTTTCCATCCGATCACAATATTTTTTTTTTAGACTGATAAAGGGTCACTCAAGGATCATTCCAGTGAAATTTGGTTGATATCTATCAATTAGATTCTGAGAAAATGATTTGCAAAGTTTCCGCTATATAACATATAGAGAAATGACCTCCGCCCATAAAATGCATATTTTCCATCCGATCACAATGATTTTTTGGTAGACTGATGAAAGGTCACCCAAGGATGATTCATGGAAAATTTAATTGGTATCCATCAATTAGAACCTGAGAAAAGTCACTTTTTACCATATTTGGAAATTAGCCACGCCCATTAAATCCATGTTTTTCAATGGATCAAAATTTCTTGAACAACTTTGAAAGAGGGTCACCCAAGGATCATTCCTGTGAAGTTTGGTTGAAATCCATCAAGTAGTTTCTGAGGAGAAGATTTTTAAAGAAAAGTTTACGACCGGACGCACGCACACACGCACGCACGCACGGACAGACGCACGACAGACACAACGCCATGACAATAGCCCCAGTGGCTTTCAGCCAGTGGAGCTAAAAATTGACCTACACTGCTTTTTGCCTTTTGAATTTGATGCAATTTTTAACCAAAATTTATTCAGCATGACAAGAGTTAACCAGTCTGGCTCAGAGTTTCCTCTAAAAATTAAGAAGGAAGGCAGCATAGGCTAAGACCAGCCTGCACATATGTGCAGACTGTTCCTAGCCTATACTGTCTACCAAGGCCTTGTATACAGCAGGAATATACCCTGATCAGCAGAAGAAGGGTTAACAAGATGGACAAAGGTTTCCTGAAACCCAAGAAGAACCCTGCCAATGTACAGATCAACAAGTTGTATGCCCTATTAGTATCTTATCAAGAATGCCATTGAAATCTAATGATACAGAGAGATAATCTGATAAGATTGCCAGAATAACATTAATCAGCACTTTCAATAAGTGAGAATCCTTTGGCATGTTATGATTAATCCGTTAGCATGTTTTCTTTTATAGTAATAAACTTACAAGATAAATTCAATTTCGACTTTCCAGACTGGTCTTTGGGTAAACAAAACCTTGTAACTCCAGATGATTCAAGCTGTAGTTAAAAGGTTTTGATTGCCCAATGCCAATCCACACAGTAAATTAATTTCATTTTTTAAGTTACAATTTTATATAAACAAATTAATGGTACTCAAATAAATAAGTGAAACAAATAGTACCCATAGAAAATTTGTTTGTTTGAATGAAGAGTAATGCCACTTTTAACGCTTTTTCAATCATATTGTAGTGGCTAGAGCACCTAACAATGGATTTCTGGTATTTCTCGAGCCAGTACTACCATAAAATCCTATCCTAGACTCAGGCTGCTATCCAACTTAGGTTTTAACCCTTGTCATGCTGAATAAATTTTGGCTAAAAATTTGCATCAAAATCAAAGGACAAAAAGCACTGAAAGTACCAACTGTAGGTCATTTTTTGTTTGAAAAACTAAATCTATTTACAATTCTGGTTTGAAAGTAAGGAACATGTGGTGTAGACCAACATCAGACTGCACATATGTGCAGGCTGATGTTTGTCTATAGCTCCTGCAAAGGCGGCAGGAATATTCCAGGTTCAGCATCACAAGGGTTAAGTACCTTTAGAAAAACAAAAATGTTAATTGCAGAGATACCCAGTATTAAAACCTCATCAAACTCTGCTAATGTTGGCCTCACTTGTTTAGACAGCCCACAAAACATCTCTAATTATCCATAAAATACATATATCAGGCACTTGTATCCACATACAATTCTTGTCAGACTTTTCTGCCATCAATATCTTTTTTTTCTTTGCTTGGCCAAGGTTTGTTATACAAAAGTCAAATGAATTGTATAGCTCAGTGCCACTGCATATTGTAATTCAATCTTGCTTGATTCTTTTTCTCATATCAAGATTTTTAATCAACTCCCATAATATTTGCACTAATAAAATGCTGTTTGTGTTTTCATTAACAAAAAAAGGTTTAAAAGAGAAATGGTATTATGAAAGCCCCAAATTGTATCATTGTTATATGGGCCTCTGCATGACATTTCCCACTATTGCAAATGTACACAAAGCAAAGTTTCTGATCAGCCTGTGCAGCCGCACAGACTGTCCAGAACCTTCACTATGTGCTATATAGATAGATAAGGTCTTAATCCATCTTCGTGGGGTCAGCATATATTATTATTGCATTGTGTCATTGTAAATACTAGTGAACGTTTGTACCTTGTGCAGGTGTGAAATTGTTGGAAATGTCACTCACAGGCTCATATGAGAATCTAATACTGCAAAGGATCCAGAATTTTTTTAAAGTGCTTTCAAAACATACAAAATTTTGTTTTTTTTCCCCAGTATTACACAATTTTGACAGAGGGGTTTTGTTCGAACCCCCCTCCAAACCCCCTAGATCTGCCACATTAATATCCCCCTATTTATCAGCTAGACCAGTAAAAATGCCCCAAATAATAGAAATCTGTTTGAAACAGGATTTAAATTCAGCAGGATTAGGGTTTAGATACTTTGTCTAAGATCAGACATTTCAATTTTAAAGTCAAAGGTCACCACCCATTAAATAATCTAGCCAGGTAAAATGGTGATAAATATGATAACAATTGTACAAATACGGAAGTCTGGACATGTCTAACAATAAAATCTGCCTAATGCCACATTTTATTGGTTTTATTGATACTAATAAAATTCAGGTTATAGAAAAGTTTCATTAAAATTTCATGAAACAATTTCCCTATGGAAATTTTTCAATCCTTGTTTGTGTCATTTGTCAAATAACAATGATTGACATTCTGTGTAACAAGTTCCATAAATTTGTGGTTTTGGGATCCAAACCTTTTATCTAAATCTGTAGGAACTATTTTCTGTACCTAAATGATCTCCTTTCCAAATGCCTCAAAAAACTTCACCATTCACATGCTGAATAAAATTCTTTATAAAATCACACTCAGACAAAGCACTGAAAGCTCAGAAAGAACAAGATGTGTTTGTGAAACACGAATGCCCCCGAAACGGCATTTTTTTTCAAAGTTTGACCTTGACAGATGACCTTGACCTTGTCACATGACCTTGACTTTGGTACCAGCGGTTGCAGATCATTGAGATCTATCATCATGCCAAATATTAGCTTTGTATCTTGAATAGGCTTGAAGATATTGGCAAGGTTAAGTTTTCGGGTTAAGTTTTTTCAAAGTTTGACCTTGACAGATGACCTTGACCTTGTCATCTAACCTTGACTTTGGTAACAGCCGATGCGGATCATTGAGATCTATCATCATGCCAAATATTAGCTTTGTATCTTGAATAGGCTTGAAGATATTGGCAAGGTTAAGTTTTCAGGTTAAGTTTTCGGACAGACGGACGGACAGACGGACAGACAGACAGACGGACATGAGTAAAACAATATGCCCCCGATCTCTTGATACGGGGGCATAAAAAGAATGCCTTTCTCATAAAGATAAAGTCTTAACACAATTCTTGGTAAACCAAGATAGACAAGTGGCATAGACTAAGATCAGACTGCACATGTGTGCAGGCTGATCTCTGTCTTTACCTCTTGCTAAAGCAGGAATATTCTGGATTGAAAATGGGTTCAAAATGGCAAAGGTTAAAATCTGTTTTTGTTTATAAGTACCTATTTCTAAACTTTTCTTCCAATTGACCATTAATGACACAACATAGCTTAATAAAGCCGGACTACAACTCCCTAATACATTTTTTTTTAAAAAATAATAATAAAACAAGATGTGTTTGTGAAACACGAATGCCCCCGGAACGGCATTTTTTTTCAAAGTTTGACCTTGACAGATGACCTTGACCTTGTCACATGACCTTGACTTTGGTACCAGCGGATGCGGATCATTGAGATCTATCATCATGCCAAATATTAGCTTTGTATCTTGAATAGGCTTGAAGATATTGGCAAGGTTAAGTTTTCGGGTTAAGTTTTCGGACAGACGGAAGGACGGACGGACGGACAGACAGACAGGCGGACACGAGTAAAACAATATGCCCCCGATCTCTCGATACGGGGGCATAAAAAGACTAATAGGGTAGTGTTTATGCCCATATTTGTGACACAGGCAAACTGAAAACATTCTTTAACTTATTAATGTTATTTCTACAACTTTAATAAATCCATATCTTTCAGGTTTTGAGGTAATTTTATGATATAATATTTCTGCCTTAGTTTCATATGACTAGATGATTATATAAATCTCAGTAATAAATCTTTCATTATTTTCCCTTTGGGATTTTTAATGAGACAGCAAAATTCTTTTCAAAATTTTACCCACGTCATTCTTCTTTAATTTTTGGGTTATATAATTCTTTTTAAATTGGTGGATTGTCTTATGTAACTGAGAGTGGTTTGCTTTTGTGCTTTGGCCAACTTATTTCTGGCCCTCTTTCGGGTCCAGTGTAGACTGGTGTCACTTTTGAATATCAGAATAGCCTATTCTAGGCTATTCTGATAGTCGACATGTGGACCAGTCTAGAGCTGGTAGCCCGCTTTCTGAGAGATACTCTGATATTGCGGGCAACAGTACCTGCCCAGTGTCAGAAATAAGTTGGCCCCTTAACTTTTGAGTTCTGATACAGAAAACTTAGGTTCTTATTTCTTGTTTTCATAATGCATGTCAAGGGACCAGTGCAAGACGGTACTAAGTGTATATACAATGTATATACACTTAGTACAGTCTTGCGCTGAACCCTCGATATGTGTATTTTGAGGTATCATCTCATTACTTGATTTATGAATTATTAAAGTAAAGATTATTTTTTTCAATTCTTATGCATTTTTAAAATCATCTGAATCCTGGCTGTAATTTTGTTTTCAACTAAAATCTTGACACTCTTTCATTTTTTTCCCTCTCACTGTGAAGCAGTAACAATATTCTAAACTGTTGGATCTTCATCTTCCAGTATCTGGCTGTCAATTTTGATCGAACCAATCCCTTAGGGAGCCTCAGCCATAACCCCTCATTAATTACGTAAAACACCCGACAAAGAAGAGCATGTAAAACACATGTTTTAACAGTTTTCGCTTCTTTGTTTTGTGGCAATGTAAATACGACCTAATGCTGCATGCACTGCCAGTTTTTAACGAAGTAATTTTTCTTCGAATGTTAAAATACTCAAAGAAGTCAGCAGGGCACTATGTTTCTCATTAATTTTGTTGTTCCTTAAATATTCTCTCCCTTTACTTTCATCCCTTACTTTTTTAACACTCGCCACTTTGACTCCAGTATACTCCTGTGCTGACAAGGGATGTAGACAAAGATCAGTCTGCACATATGTGCAGTCTGATCTTAGTCTACACTGCCTGTTAATCTTTTTCAAGCCGGAGTTGTCTATAAATCTCAAGCAAAAAGGAACCATCCTTAAACTCTGTAAAACACATATTTGAAAAAAAAAAGAGATTGGCTCTGCTTGAGGTCAACTTGGGGTAAGTTTCCAAAAGGTTGAAAGCACTGGATGTTCCAATATTCAGTCAATATATTTGTGTGACTTGTCACACAAATAAGGGACAATCAGGTAATGAGAAAAGAGTTGGTCCTAGTCAAGCTGCATAGGCTGACTATGTTCTAATTTTTTCCCACTTGGCTAATTTTTCTGAATCTCTATTGATTGAATGGAGTTTAATGCCGCTTTCAACATTATTTCAGATATATCGAAGCGGGTGGAGCGCCTAACAATGGATTCCTGGTATTTCTCTCACAAGTACAACCATCACATTCTTTCCTCGCCTCCAGCTGCTACCTCACATAGGTCTATGATTATCAACCCATTGGTGAGAGACAAATAGTCGGAAAGAATGAGTGCCGCCGTCGGGGGTCGAACCTAAGACCCATAGATTGATAGTCTGATGCGCTACCAACTACAATATGATGGCAGCTTCTGAATCTCTAATGATTATTCTACATTCCTTTATTTCATTTTAGTATGACTACACCAACAAATAACAGCCAAGTGTTTTTTTCAATGACCAGAAGATAGAAATTCACATCAGCCCCAAGTTGCATAAAAGATAACTATTGGTTAATTTTTAATCAATATATACTTTCACAGCCAATCAGGTTGATCGCAACAACATTTCTGATTCACTCAAAATGAGATGAAAACTCTGCTAATTAAGATTTTTAAGATGTTGTAATGAACGATTTTTGATAATTTCAGTGTTAACATTGGAGGTCAGGGGCCAATGCCATGCAAGCTTGGTTTCCTCAATTAGAATTCCTAGATTCCTATTTAGTAACATCTCGCTCTACCACATGCTTTATCTTAAAAATCTTAATTAGAATCTCGCTCTAATGAACGCATCTCAGCTTAAAATTTAACCAAAGGTTAATTCTAATGCAACTAGGCCCTGTGAAAGAAGTCTGTCAATGATGAAACATTGCGAACATTCAAATTAAATCAAATTTACTAGAGCTTGAAACAGGGTACAAAGACCCGAAAATTTATTACATATTAAATTGCCATAAATACTGTCATATGACCTAAAATATCCTACAAACCCTTATAAAATATTGATAAGACCATACCAGTGTTACTTTGAATGGTGTTAAATACAATTTTTAACACATTTTCAGTCATATTTTGGCAGCTGAAGCACATAACCATGGATTTCTGGTATTTCTCCCACCAGTACAACCATGATATTTAGAGTAAAATATTTTAATACTACTTGAACTCTTATCTACGGTATATATTCTTAATAAGGGTACAAAAAAAAGTGACTCAACACCCTGACTTCCCTACAAAAATCGATTTTAAACTTCATTTTGGTGCAATCTTATTATCCCTTTACTACTAATACAAGGCCCAAACACATTGATGTGATTTGACACAAACAAGTCTAATAGAGCCAGATTTCTTATGTATTTTGTTAGGATAAACAATTTTTCATTCTATAATCAACAAAGATTACTGATTCATGTGCTGTTCAAGCTTAGGCTATGAAATTCCTTGATCATAGACATATAATATGAGCAGAACCAGAATCCTTATGCCCCTGCATTGATAGATCAGCCATGTGTTCAGGATGACAAACAGTGCAAACTGTTCGCAAATTATATCCTGTTTTGCATGTGCACTTGCATGCAAGGTGGGGTATAATTTGCAAACAGTTTGCACTGGGAAATTGTTCCTTTGAACATTCCCCGTTCTAGACCAAAGTATGATATTATAAAGACAGAGCCACATTTGAAACTTAGATCAATTTCTTTATTCCCATCACACATATAATTAACCACTGTGATATTTGTTTTTCCTTTGTCCATCTACAATATTGGGTCACCACATGGTCAGGTTGTGGAAAGAAAAGATTGTTTGACCATCCCCCTATACTAATGGATGTTCATTATTCTTTTGTCAGTTTAAACTCAGTGGGTCTGTATGCTCAAAAAATATTGATCCACACAAATAACGAATCAATGGGTCAAAGCAAAGCTATTGAAAGTGCCTATATCGTTTTAGGTACTTACGATTGTCTAGTCACGACCCTCTAAATAGAGATTTGTGAATTTACAGGACTATGGTCTGTAACAAACAGTGTATCTGCGAAACCCAGATAGTATTAGGTACTTTGAATAGCCCTGTGGTTTAGGAGAAGATATTTAAAGAAATTGTTGATGGACAGACATACGGATGGCCAAGCCTGGTGGGTGACCATTATAGATCACCTTGAGTACATTGTGCTCATGTAAGCTAAAAAGCACACTACATGTATTTTTGGCATCATTATAACCAAATAACCCCTCCGAAAAGATGAATCATTTTCCTTTTTGTGTACTCCATTTAAAGTCAGCTTTAATTCAAAGTCGCGAAATGTCTAAAGACAGAATTAACCATGATCTAGGATTAAAGGGATTAACAAAATCAAATTAAGAACAACAATCCAAACCTTTGTGATGATAGAGTTGATCCCCTCTCATAATATAGCTTTAATTAATCCTATTACCAGAGTAAATAATCCTTATAACTTGTAGTATGACCCAAAATCTGCTAGACCAGTAGAAAATCAAACTTTCGAAAACCTTATGACAAAAGAAGAATTTGCTTGTTTTAAGCATTTTTCCTTTTTGTATCTTTTCAATCTTATTATGGCGCTTGCTGTATACATATATATCATATTTTTTTTGTCTCAAGTTAACTCTTTTAATAACATTCATATACCTGTCAATAAACACATTAATGATTTTAGAAACATTGCTAAGAAAGAAAATGACAATATGAATACACTTTTACTTACTCCTTGAAAAAGGTGAGATTGTTGTTGTTTTTGTAGTATTCTTAAAATCCATTCTTAGTAAAAATCTCAACTCATAGCTCATTATAATATCAGTGCTCTCAATAAGGGCCAAAATCAGGAATTTTTGTAATTCCATGTTGGGATTTCAGGAATTTTTTTAACGAAGTAAGGAATTTTTAACCCTTTCCCCTGCCCCCCCCCCCACCTTCCTTTTTCTGAACACTTTGTAAATGCTCGTTTCCGTGTTAAATCTAAGTTAAATTTTTGCTCCCAAAGTCCATGATTCTGGTTGGTTCTCTAAGAATAAACGACTTCCAAGCCTTAAAACTTGTAGCTTTGACTTTAAGCTGTAGGGACGAGCTTTGGTTTCACAATCCCCCTTTATTACTTTCATTGAATAAATTATGGAAACTAATATGAGAAAATGTGGAGTTTCTATTTGGAATCGGTCCTTAGCTGTATCTTGCGCGGTGGACAGGAAATGCGGCTTATTCAAATTTTAGTTACGATGTTTTGGTATCCGGTTGATATTACGGAAATTAATGCAGCTTTAATTTTCCTCGGCCTGTCGTTCCAAAGGTGGCGAACATTCTAGGTAGTGTGCCAATAAAACTTAAAGTTCTAAACCTATTTAAACTTACGCAGAATTATCCAAATAGCAGAAGTCAAGAAAAATTCGCCATTTCAAATCTCTCGTCAGACATGTTGCAGACAACTTAAATGACGTCATTGGGATTTCCCCACGTTCTCTGAATTGCCGATTCTACACGTATTTAAACGAGGACAGTCGAATGACTTTTCGTAAATGTTTCCCGGTAGCGTCTTTTTCACTTCGGATTCATTACCCGTAGATCTATTCCAAGAGTTTTAGGAAGCGATATTTCGATATTTTATCGGTCTGATCTCCATGAATTATCACGACAGAAGCGGTAATGACGCGTCGCTAACCCGACAAGATTGCATAATCAGAGACTAGTTGTTATAGCTACTGTTTAATACCCCTCGCGTTACACATGACTTGTTTTGGTCAGCTTTAATATGTATGCTCGCGTTGGTTATCGATTTTTTGCATGTGTAGACTTAAATCCTTTATTAGGTAAATTCGTAAAACGTCTGGGGTCAAATTACAGGACGTTTTCCTCAAATCTCGGACGTTTTTTCACGTCCGGGTTTGATTTTCCGGACGTTATTTCTGAAATTCTGGACGTATATTACGTCGACGTCCGCTTATTGAGAGCACTGTAATATATACACTTTTGAATTGTTTAAATCATCTTGGCAAGTTGTATAAGTTTTTAATACCATTTTACACATGTCAGAAAAAATAACTGAATTTTCTTGATCAAAAACTGATTCTAATTCACTCCTACCAATGTATATTGAATTGTAAATAGTCATTTTCTGTAAAGCAGTCTTAAGATTACTTTTCTCTTTTTGCATGAAAGTTTTTAGATCTTCCAAAATTTATTATGCAATTACTAATCTTATTCACATCTAAAACAAATCCCCATTTTATAACACATTTACTTGCAATTCTACTTTTGAATGTAAAATTGTTAAAATGAAATTTGTTAAAATTCAACTTTATTGACCCTTACATGATGATTAAATCTTTTGTGTCTTCCTATAAATTAGTTCAATGACAAAGGAGTTGGTTTGTTCAGGATCTAAAGTCAACATTTGTTTACGTCCATTGAAGCGGTGTAACCTAGGGGCTATAATGAACCCCTCTTTCTATTGAACAGGATAGCTTCCTTTTTGTTCAATCTGTTACAAATATTATCTTTGAATATTGCATTGACTTTACTTAATTAAACCCTTTTTAACAATTTCCAAAAAAAAAATTTGGAAATAATTGTGAAAAGTGAAGAAATCATTTCCACTTGTTATCCACAAGAGACTTATTCCCTCGATTTTTCCAATATTTCAAAATTTTGGATTGGTCCAAACTCAATTACTTTTCAAATGACAATGACAATTCATTTAAAGTCAGTACATTTGGTTACAAGAAATTTCTTTTTCCACTATTTTTTTTGTGGTGTCTGTGGTCTAGAGGTAGAGTGTCAGCCTCTACACCCAAAAGTTCTGAGTCTGATTCTCTGAAGCGGCTATCAATCTTGGTTCTTTTATTGGCCCACACATTCGGCAAGAGTACTGGTGAATTTTCAAAAAAGAAGAATTGAGAGGGATTAATCTAAGTTCTAAGAAATCGTTTCCAAATTGATGTAAACTAAATAGGTTTAAACCTTTATGATATATAGAATAATAGGGAAGTAAAAACCAGGTACTCTACAGGTAAGAATAAAGGACACCATCAATCTGACTCACGAAATCATCTAATCAAACCAAACTCATAATCTCTTCAATTGGTAATGGGTTCAACTATCTACCATTATTATTATAGGATCTTAAATAATCCCAAAAATAATCAAATTTTGAGGACTGAGTGCAAAAGTATTGTTAGTGCTTATAGATTTATTAGCACTTATAGTATTTTTGTGCTGTCACCCTTAATTTTGATTTTTCAAAAGATGCTATGAATATAGGACACATCTTTGGTTCACATATTTGGCAAAAATGGTTAGCAATCTTGTCAAAGTAGCCTTGTGTTCAGAAAGCAAAACTCTTGCTAAAGTTAGCAAGCACTTTTCTGCTTTCCTATCCTGAATAGTGTGTTTGCTTGAGGCGGTAACGGTAATCATACCAATCCAAGACTTGCCCTGAAAATTACTTGTCCATGGACAAGTGGTCTAGAAAGGTCTTGTCCGCAAGTAGAAAAGTTTGTGTAGGACAAGTCTGTATTGGATTTCCACAGCCCTAGTATAACAAATCACATCTAACCCCTATAATTGTGAACTCTGTTAATTACCTCTAAGTATGTGAAGATTTAAAAGATAACATTGTATTTTTAAACATCCACTTTTTTTAAAGTACTAATCTGAAAATCTGATATTTTTGGTATATGAATTACTTGATTTGATATTTAACTGAATCTGTTGGACCTTTCCTAACATATCAATAGGTCAGTGCAAAACAATAGTAAGTGCCTCTACATAGGCATAACTCAAAATTTGAAATTTATACACACTCAGAAGGCAACCAACATGGAATATATAGGATAAAGGCAATATGTGGACTATGACAGAAGAAGAATGTCCTCCGTCCTCTCCCCTTATCTATGATTTGAGCCTTGGTGAATAATCAAAACATTGTAACTGCAGCTTGAACAAGCTGTAGTTTCCATGTTATGATCATTCATCAACAACATTTTTCAAAAGAGGATTTATTTCTATTATGCACTTGCGTAATGCTTGTAATAGTAGTTACACTATTTCTATATATCTAAACGCTTTTACAATATTTTTCACTTACAGTTTTGTACGATACATTTCCTCTACACAAGTCTCCCAAACAGGAATGATAATAGGGTAAAAACAACTGTGAGTAAACGAGGCATTGCTTGCCAGAGGCATTTTATCATTTTCCCTAATGTTTTCCATAGGTAACTTCCTTCACTGCATAAACATGTAGAATGTAAGGTTATGGCTTAGCTTTTGTAATGCTGAATTTGGCATATTCCTGCTTTTGCAGGAGCTATAGACAAACATCATCCTGCACATGTGTGCAGTCTGATCATGGTCTATACCACCTTTTATTTTCCTTTTTAAACCCGAAAGGTTTGAAAAATACATTTTATAACATGATTACCAACTCAAAAAAGTGCATTCAGTTTGTCCAACACTTTGATTTTCAGCAATTTTGCCAAGGGTTTAATACAGCATGACAAGGGATAACTTGATACAAATATAAACTTACGAATTGTTGCTACAATTGGTTCCCCGCAGACTTCAGGCCTGTAGACAAGACACACTGATATGTTAACGTTAGTTGCACTCTGTTGATGCAGGGCCAACACGCCTTCCGAAGTTGGTATACATGGTTCAACAATATTCCACAATTTTCCGTTATCTGTGCTGACTTCCACACGTAGACAGTAATTCTGATTCAAATCGTTTGGAATGCTCAACTGTTTGTCTGCAACTTTGAATTCTGGGATTTCTTTCAAAGGTGGGAAAACTAAAACTGTATGTGAAAGTTATCCTTTAACTAATAAGTTTATAAGGATAAAACAAGCTCAAAGATGTCAAATAAATACTATATAACAATATCTACATAATGGAAAAAAACTTGAAGAATTGCATAAAATATTTTCATTAATAAGTGTCACCTAAAACCAAACACTTTATGATTACAGGAGGGATAGTCTGGCCGCCAGACTCTTCTATACAGTATTTTATCAAAGGGAATTAAATCATAACAAATCTTACAATTAAGTCCCCTGTTTCGAAAAAGAAGAAGTTTTTGTTCAGCAAAGAGGCATGTAGTAAAAACTACAACCAAAATATCTTCTGAAAAAGGCAAACTAAAACGACTTAGACGAGTCTGCAGGATAGATAGTAGCCGCCACCATAGCGCAGTTTGTTAGGCATAAGACTTCCAATCTGGAAGTCGTGGGTTCGATCCCCGGTGGCGGCAAATATCCTTTCCGACGTTTGTCTCTCACCAATGGGTAGATAATCGTAAACCTATGTGAGATAGCAGTCGGAGGCTAGGAAAGGTTGTAATGGTAGTACAGGTGAAAGAAATACCAGGAATCCATTGTTAGGTGCTCCGGCCGCCGCGATATAACTGCGAAATTGTTGAAAGCGGCGTAAAACCCATTCAAACAAACAAACAGGCTAGATAGCTTTGGAAAATCCTTATCTCCTTTTATCATATTTGTTTTTACCCATGCTTTTCCTCCTTCAGTACACCATAGAAAAGGTTTAAGAAACAAGCAATGAAACACAAATCCATTTTTCTTACAAGGTATTTAAAATATATTCTATCGTCTGTCATACTCTTAGAGGGGCTTCACAGAGATAACGTAGCTTGCCAGCAGGTATCAGAACGAGGCTGCCACTTGCAGGGACAACAGCCAGGTGTATTTAGGGTCCATTAAATTAATTTAATTTCACCCACATTTGTTTTACCATTATTAATCTTGAGTGATAATTATTTTCAAGTGTTCAGTGATTATTCAGGAATTTATTTGGAGGTCAATCACGGTAAAGTTTTCTTTGATTTTGTTGAATTTTCATTCTGGTCACTTGACTTCCTTTGTTTCTTTGTGCTTATCCCTAGAAATGTCTTTGAGCTATGAATGATCAATTTGAATTAGAAAGGTCAAAATGATATGACTGATCAGAAATATAAGCTTCTTTATTTATATAGTTGTCTATATGACATTATGGATCTAACAAAATTAAACCTTTGCCTGTCTGGATGATACTAGATACAAATGTACTAAACTACAAATTTGCCTACATGGCTGACTATGTGACAATGGATGCATAATTGCAAATTGCCTACATGGCTGTCTATATGACAATAGATCCACAGTTGCAAAATTGCCTACATGGCTGTCTATATGACAATTGATCCACAATTACAAAATTGCCTACATGGCTGTCTATATGACAATAGATCCACAGTTGCAAACTGCCTACATGGCTGTCTATATGACAATAGATCCACAGTTGCAAAATTGCCTACATGGCTGTCTATATGACAATTGATCCACAATTACAAAATTGCCTACATGGCTGTCTATATGACAATAGATCCACAAATACAAATTGCCTACATGGCTCTCTTTTGACAATTATAGATCCAAAATTGAAAATTGCTTACATAGCTGTCTATATGATAAAAGATCCACATTTGCCAAATTGCCTACATGGCTCTCTTTTGACAATTATAGATCCAAAATTGAAAATTGCTTACATGGCTGTCTATATGATAAAAGATCCACATTTGACAAATTGCCTACATGGTTGTATTTATGACAATTGATCCACAATTACAAAATTGCCCTCATGGCTGTCTATATGACATAAGATCTAGAAATAAAACCACTTCTTTTGTTGTTTACATGCAATATTTGATCGACTTAATAGAATTGCTATGATGGCTGTCTATAAGTTAAAATGGTCTTAAATTATACTGCCTTTATGGATCTTACCATTCCAAATTGCCAAAATAGTTGTCTCTATGACATAATAGGTGTGGCCTAATCTATTACCTCTTTGGCTGTCTGTATAATTGCCTATATGGCTGTCTATATGATATGGTGGATCTCAATATCGAAATTGCCTTAATGGCTGTCTACATGACATGGTGGATCTCAATATTGAAATGGCCTACTATGGCTGTCTATATGACATGGTGGATTGTATTATTAAATGGCCTATAATGGCTGTCTATATGACATGGTGTATTGATATAATAAAACTGCCTATATGGCTGTTTGTAGTTTGTCACAGATCGCAATGAAATTTGCAGATATGCTACTGTATTCGGAGTGAAAATGCAGCCAGAGTGGCAAACAAGACACATTTTTGGCTTTATTTGTGTTTTGATGATTGATTTCAAGTAAATCTTCTGGTAATTGATCATTCCGGCATCTGAGACAGTTAATTTATTATACCATATGGAAAGCTTAGCCAAAAGCAAGGCCATACCCAGGACACTACCATTAATGCTCACTTGCAGAAGAATGTAGCACATGGATGGAGGTCATGGAATTCAGGATCCATTCAAATAAGCTAGTTCTTATGTTTCAGTATTTTGAATTTTATGTAATCAAAATAACTCTTTTTACAAATCTATATCAATTTTATGATTTTGGGGTCAGATTTTCTTCAAAATATCTTAACTGTTTGTATTCAATTATATCCATTTATTTCAAGAACAAGGGTTTTGTAGGATGCATTGTTATCTGGTCCAGATCCCTAGGGGTCATTAATGGGGTCAGAAAGTGAAGATGATAAATGATGTTTGGGTCATTTGGGGTTAAATACTCCTAGACTGTCTATCAGTGATTTAAAAGTGTTGGCTCATTCTGATCATTTACAAATTAACAGCTAATTATGACCCTGTGTATTTCAATTCTTTTCTTAGGCAATCTCTTTCTCCTAAGGAATTCCATGGTCTTTGATGACAACAACAGTCCATCATAGCCAGGGAGGAATGGTTGTCTACAAGAAATAAAATCAACATAACCTTACTACTGAAATTTCATGGATGTATGAACCATTTTTTTTTTTTTTTAATGCAATCGGTATTTTGACCTAAAGTTATTCTGCATTTCTTGATACAAGTCATATGGAAGCATGGCCAAGTAAACAATATCTAAGGACTTTTGCAATGTTCATATCATCTCAACATGGCCTGCTAGAGGGCCATATTCTTGGTTATTGGTTTTATTTTGATATATTATTTCCAGGTTGGAAATCCATCGATATCAGACTATATTCAACCCCACAGAAATCTATGATTTTACTTAAAATAGAAATATAACCACAGAAATCTATGGTTTTACTTAAAATAGAAATATAGAAATGATATTGTCACTATTTCATTTATAGACAGCAGTATTTAGGTTGTAATCCTTAAAAGATCTCTGTTCTAAAGAATTTAAATGGTTGTACACATGTAGTACATAGTATTGCTTTGCATGCGAAAGTTGGATGAAACCAAAGACTGATTACATAAGCATATATTTATGAGGAGAAAAATACTTATTGTGCAAATTTGAAGAATTATTAGAAGCCGATACACATAACTAGAGGCGCTTGAGCGCCTGATTCGCTCCACAGGCCTGAATATCCAAATAATGACTATTAGAGGATGATAAAGCTGTTTAAATGAGAATTGAAGTGAATGAATGAGTGAATGTTTATTTCAAGTAAATAAGGGTCATATGCTGAAATATTTCTGCATAAAAAACTCATGATCAGTGAATAACAAAATTGACCTCTACCTGTTACACAAATATTTTTCATTTAATCACAATAATTTTGTGCAGTCTGATAATGGGTCACCCAAGGATCATTCTAGTGATATTTTGTTAAAATCCAAATATAAGAATTTCAAAACTAACAGAATGTTACTGCACAATATACTGGTGTTGGTCTGCAAAATTTTAATTGTAGATCTTTCCACGTTTAATTAAACACTACTAAAAGATTTTACTTCACAATTGTTTGTCATCAAAACAAAATTCTAACTAATGATAGTAAGAAGACAAATATTCAATCCAATATATTTATTTTATTCTGCCCAATGCCTTAGAGTGCAGTAAACTCAACTCTTTCTACCCCACTCTGAATGTCAGGAGGTCAGAACATCATTTTATAGGGGGTTTAGACTGTATGTTTTTTCACATCTGCTTTTTCATATATGTCAAAACATGCAGTGTAAACCCCCAGATAATGAGCGTTCTGTTAACAGATCTGCAAAACATACGGAATAGAACATGCTCTATTTCCGTCTGCTTTTCAATACCGAAATGACCATTGATACCTCTGATGACCTGCTGATAAAATAAACAATTACTGGCCAGCTCTTTCAAGTAGCCTGTCAAATAGACATATTTTGTGAAATATAATTCCTTCAGTGACCAGGGAGAAAATTTAACCTATTGTCATATAATAGATAAATTCTTCCAGTGGTACTTAATATATTGAAAAATGATTATAATAATAAAACTGAAAAATAATATGTTTAAATACCCATTGCAATTTACTGACCTTTCAGGAAATTGCAGAACATATTGACCATAGTCAGTCTATATGTCAGGAATATTGGTGACCCAACTTAATTTAGAATTGTCATTCTACTGTACTTAATTGTCTAGTCTGATCACCTATAAAATTATTCTCTACCTTTGAATTAGTTTGTTTCGCCTATTCAATTTACATGATTAACATCAATCGAGGTTTAAGTTCTTATAACTCCCTCTCGATTCTACTTCTTGTGAAATCCTCAAATACTAACACCAAATGTAACGGATAAGTAAGAGAATGAAGCTAGACCAATGGCATTTTTAGGAATCAAATTTCTCCTGGCTCCTCTCAATTTAGAGACCGGTGCTCAGCGACGCGATGAAAATTTGTTGGTTATATATCAAGTATTAAATTGTGAAGAGTAATTCGTTTTCATTGTCACTTTAAGTCTTGAATTGAATTAAAAGTAAAATATTTTGAGAAACAAAATGTTAAGAAAGGAGATCAAATGATTTATTACAGAAACAGAAAATTATGTGACCATTTTCCAGGTTTAAGACAACTAAAACAGGAGAAAAGGATTCAAATTAATCAAATGAGCTATATTTCAATGTCTTTATTATCATTTACGTGATGACGAGATTATTTGTTGACTTCATTGAGGTGTGAAACTAAAAACATAATCACACTGTATAAATACGCAAAGCGGATTCATGTATGAGTGTGATTAGGAACTTTTTTGTTTCATATCTCCATGAAATTGAATAATATTCTCTTCGCATAAGCTTACAAAATAGCTGCATTGCACAATGAAACCAATTTTAAGACAATTAGAACATACGAATATTAATGGACACAAATAAGATTAAACATTTAAATATACATTTGGTTTCGGTTAGCGATAGAATATTCCCTCATCATTCCAGTAATACTATACACTATTTGATCTTGCAAATGACTGACAGCAATGACCGAGGTCAACTGAAGCAGATATGTAAAAGCATACAGTGTAAACGCAAAAAGACAGATACGCTTTTACACATGTGCTTTTTCACATCTGCTTAAACATACAGTGTAAACGCTCTCTTACACTCTGTGCAGATCCACCCTTCGTTCAACTAAACTCACCAATTCTGAGTGGGTATTCTCAGGCTACTTATTTCAACTAATGTTTCTATACATTTGAATTTCAACAAAGGTTTTGTTCCTTCTAATCTATAATCATTACACCTATTAAATTTAACAAGTCTAGAAAAATTCATCATTGAGAAGATACCAAAAGGGTGATCAAATATTCACTTAATATGTTATAATACCCTCTACCAATAAAAAAAATATGCTGTTCATCTAATCAAATATTTTTTTGCAGACTGATACAACTTCACAGAAATAAAATTTCCATGATATCTAATCCATCTGTTTAACCTTTTAGGATAGTTTGTTTTACCCTATATATGAAGAAATGACCTCTGCCCATAAAAGACATATTTTTGATCTGATCACAATATTTTTTAATAGACTGATAAAGGATCACTAAAGAATCATTCTTGTAAAATTTGGTTGATATCTATCAATTAGGTTCTGAGAAAATGATTTTCAAAGTTTACACTATATAACATATAGGGAAATGACCTCCGCACATAAAATATATATTTTTCATCCGATCACAATAATTTTTGCTATACTGAAAAAGGGACAATCAAGTATCATTCATGTAAAATTTGGTTTATATCTATCAATTAGGTTCTGAGAAAATGATTTTCAAAGTTTTCACTATATAACATATAGAGAAATGACCTCCGCCCATAAAATACACATTTTTCATCCGATCACAATAATTTTTGCTATACTGATAAAGGGTCACTCAAGTATCATTCATGTAAAATTTGGTTGATATCTATCAATTAGATTCTGAGAAAATGATTTTCAAAGTTTTCACTATATAACATATATAGAAATGACCTCCGCCCATAAAATACATATTTTTCATCTGATCACAATGATTTTTTGTAGGCTGATAGAGGACCCCTCAAGGATAATTCATGTGAAGTTTGGTAAATATCCATCAATTAGTTTCTGAGAAAAGCCACCTATTACCATATATGGAAATTAGCCACGCCCACTACAGCCATGATTTTCAACCGATTAAAAATCTTTGAAGGAATCTGATAGAGGGTCACCCAAGGAACATTCCTGTGAAATTTGATTGGAAACCATCCAGTACTTTATGAGGAGAAGATATTTAAAGTAAAAGTTTACGGACGGACGGACGGACGCACGGACGCACGCACGGACGCAGGACACTTTGCCATGACAATAGCCCGCTGGCCTTTCGGCCAGTGGAGCTAATTATGAAGGATATTAGATGAAATGAGTAAAATTATTTATCTGGTGGTCAAGGCAAACTCACATCTAAGGTTTAGAAATGTTCTAGGAGGTATAAGGAAACAAATGAGTAGCTATCTTTGAAAGATTCAGGCTTCAACAACTTGACAACTAGGCATTTTTGTGTATCACCATACATAGGTTTGAAAATTTACCCTATTGGTCATTGAAGGGGTTTTCAAATGATGTTTATATGATATTTTCCAATAAAAACATAAGATATAGAACATATTGAAACCTTAGTTCCACCAATTATGCTGATTGTAGTCAAAAGATAAGGCTCTCTATTAGCGGATATATAAATGATCAAGTATACATAATGTCTATTATACTCATCTAATAAAACAAATCAACAATTTGAAAGAAATTATTGATATATTAAAGCATGATTAAATGCAGAATATCAATATTTGATGTAGTCAATGATAATTAATACCCAAATGATACTACCATGTTTTATTGATGTAGTTTCTAGAAAATCATTGGAATGATATTTGATAACATAGCCTTGTACAGTCTCTATTTAGAAATAGACAAGGAGGCCAGGGAGCAATTGATACTGGATCAGTAGTCAAAGAACTATGGTCTAATACAAGCACAATGAATGTCGGGATAGGTAACAGTTAGATATGTGATCTTTCAAATGTATTGTAAAGATAATTTAGGAGGATTCATTCACTGTAAAAGTTAAAACTTTAGTGCTCAAATTAAATGATCATACAAAATGATCTCGTCTGCCTCGGTGGCCTAGTGGTAAATGCACTCGACCCGTGACCTGGAGGTCCGTGGTTCGAGCCCCACTGTCGCAGAGGTGTGTTTATGGGCAAAACACTTAATAGCCAGCCCCAGTTCACCCAGCTGTAAAAATGGGTAGCAGTGGGTTTAAACCACTGCCTCTCTCTCGGGGACGTGAAAACATCAGGATTGAGTGTTCGAGAGCGATTCAATAAGCTATTTAGCTTTCGTCGCAATTGAACTAAAATAAATTAGTATAAACTAAATTAAATGATCTAATGATATAATTTCTGTTTACTGGAAAACAAACACTGGTTCATTCAGAGTTGAGCTACAATTTTACATAAATAAAATTCAAGGTATAAGGGACAATTGCATAAGCAGTATGGTCAGAACTTTTATAATCCTTACAAATTGATATTCTTGAGCTTAAGGCGTGCAAGACTTGGCAAAGAGGAAAGAAAACATTCTCATTGGAATCTTGACAGATGATGTAAGAACATTATCATTTTCATACAAAATCAAATATACAAGACTTGAATGATCTTGCTCAAGAGTTATAGCACAAGAAGGGCTTTTGAAAAACCATACAGATGACTTGGAGTGGTCGATAGACAATTATGTTTTCAACAAATGAAAGCATCATTTTATCCAGCAATTGGAACAAATATATGCTTGTGTAGCTACTGAATGCTAAATTGAAAAAGAATGTTTCTTTTTATCCTGACCATGAGGCTTTGGCTGTTGATACACTCTTAATGAACTGGAGTAATAATTTGTTTTATGTTCTCCTTTTCACAGTCATTGGGGGACTTCTCCAGAAAATAGCAAACATCAGGCCTAGGTAGGCCTTAAGTTGAAAAAACAGACTTAATGGCCTCAGCGTATGAAAATACTGCTAGTGCCTCAATCCTCATCTTACAAATACGAACTAGAGAAAAAACATCTATTGAAGCATCTAAAACTGAGAGTTTTTAATATTTTAGGAAGGCCTTACAAGACCAAAACATACCAAATGCATCTATTGATATTATTATGCCATCTTGGAGAATATTCTACTAAAAAGACTTATAAAGTTTACATAAATAGATGGATTAAGTTTCCAAATGCCAAATGCTTAGTATCCCCTGCTTCTCCTCACATTACTAAACCAATTTCTAACTCAAATTCAGAGGGGGAAGGGTACAGTACCATAAACACTACCAGATCGGCTATAGATCAACTTTTCAATTTTTTTATCAGGGGAAAAATTCGGGCACTGCTCATAGACAAACAAATTCAGGAAGGATTATTTTAATTGTTGTCTTCATTACCAAGACATTAATATAAATCATGCATGGGATGCTTAGACAGTTATGGAGTATCAGTTCTGGATCATATCAACTTGACATTGCATTTATAGTGGCAGTGCTATCTTGAAAAATAGCTAGTTGTTTTATTGCAGTCAACTGCTGAAATGTGTCAAATGTCACATGTGATTAATTTGACTAACATTTCTCTGTTTTAAGATAAAATGATTGTAAAGCTCAATCATTAACTAAAGCAGTCAAGGCCAGGTCATCACCTGTGTCCCCTGATATTGGAATCATATAATGTTGAAGGCACTATGCATTAAAAAGTTTTTCCTGGAATACATAAGTAGAACTGAGGGTTTCCATTACTGTGGAAAGTTAATGATTAACACCCACAAACCTTATTCAGACATTTCTACATGCAATAACATGTGTCAGGCTACTGCGTCAGGATTTTCTTAAAAAGTACAGGGTTTTTGAAAATTATCGTCCCAATAAGCAGCTACAAGTAAAGCAAAAGCTAGAAGGCCTCTCTTCAAAATTAACTTAAAACTTCTGAGTGGTGCACTGGTTCTAAGTTTAATAAATAAGTCATTGGAAAAGATATCTCTCTACAATTCAGTAGCATGTTACAGTAAGAACTGCACATTAATCATAAATGTTCAAATAGTGTTGGATTTGTTAAAGAGAAGATTATATACATCACACTTTCATGTCTAAGTTCTTAATTATTAGATCAGCTTGAACAGAGTTAACTCTAAAGTCTCTGTGAAGCCCCTCTAAGAGTATGACAGACGATAGAATTAGATGATTAAACGAGACTTACTTGGAAGTTGATGTTTAGTCTGGATTCTATCGTCTGTCAACTCTTGGATGGGCTTACACACCCAACCCTTCCCGACCCAATGCATTTCTTACTCTGTTCAACCTTCAAAACATTGTCGTCAAGTTTATAAGATGTAAAGTACTTAAAATAAAACTTCGACCTCCAATGGACTCTAAAGGCTGATACCTGCTGGCAAGCTACGTTATCTCTGTGTAAGCCCATCCAAGAGTTGACAGACGATAGAATCCAGACTAAACATCAACTTCCAAGTAAGTCTCGTTTAATCATCTAATTCACATCCAAGTGTGGGACTGAAATATTTCAGTCAAGAAGGGAGATAATTACCTTCAGTTTGTGTTGTAAATCCTGCAGAGTAGCCTCCTATTCCAAGTTTATTTTTTCCATAGACATTGAAGGTATAAGATGTATGGGGCATCAGTCCTGCTTAAACAGAAATAAAACATCTTCATTTGTCTGTCAAAAAGTATATCCTATACAATAAAATGTGTATTAAGCGACCATTTACAGGACCATCAAAAAGCTGATGTTAAAGAGAATGGCTCTTAGTATAGGTGTATTTTCAAAACTGAGCTCTGCCGTAATTGCTGAGTCCATTACCATAGGTAAATCGGGTATTATTAGAAAGCAAATGATAGGAATTTAACCTGATCCCTTCACTGCAACATTATGAAAGTACATGTTTGAAGGAACATCACATTCAAGACAAGCAATAACTTTGGTTTAAAAGGTACATTTTAAACTTTCTAAGTGCATTTTTTTAACCTGTTTTATGTATTTTGAACAAAATTTGCTTAAGAATCTAGCAGTAAAAAGTTTATTCTACGGCCCACAGCTCGAAATCTACCTATACACATTTTGCTTACACATTATACAGGTTTTGTTTACCCATTAGAAAGACTGTTTCGATTGAATATATATGTTTTTGCGAAATTCTCAATATTCTTATGTTGTTAAAACTCAAAAGAATTGTCTCATTGAGACGATTCTTATGAGTTTTAGTAACATAGAATTTTTCTTACAATAATTTTAGACCAATGATATCTACTTTTCAAGATGTTTTGATTTAAAGAAGTGAATTTTTAAAATGGTTGCTTAATTAAAATGGTCTAAATTAAAATAGGCATGGTTGCTTGAGCAAGATGGATTGTATTCCTAAAACCTGTATCATTTCGTACTTATAATACATCATTTTTTTTAAATACAATTAAGTATAATGAGTATATTTTCCATTCAATTCATAAAAAGAGTTTAGGAATGATACTCTAGAGATGGAATCTTTGACTTTATGGCAGGGTTCTTATACTTATTAAGAAAATAATAAGAGCATTTGCATGACATATCTACCAATTTAATGAGTGGATGATGTACATTAAAATTAAAGCTGCAATTCTTTAATAATACTGTGATAAATGTATGAATATAAAATATAATACTAATAAGTTGTTATTGATAACAACTTATTAATACTATCTTTAATGCTCATACCATTATTTAAATTCAAAGTTGAGAAAATTCTCAGTTGAGAATGAGAAAAGTTTAATAACCTCAGGCCCTGAATGATTACATGAACACTTACTTGATACATTGAAGGAATTTGCGTTAGATGGAAACACTGGTTCAACTTTCTCTCCATGGACACTCTTCACAACGATGTGAAATGTTTGTTCATAGCCTCCGTTAAATCCCGGTTCCCATCTCAATTTAACTGATTCCCAAGTTTTCTCGATAGCTGCCAGATTGCCTGGAGCATCAGGCTTGTCTGAAATTATGACAAAGAGTAATGGTATAATGGTTTGTCAATGGCATAGCCATAAACAATAATTGTAAAGTATCAATATCTATGTAAGCAATCCAATAGCTTTGCACTAGCCTCACAATAAATTACATATTGCAACAAAAGTATGGCCTATTTGTATTTATAAACTGCTGATGGGTGCTGGATAGTGGATAAAAAATTTAAGCCGAAAAGGAGACATAATTCAATAAAATTCATTTACAGTGAACCCCCTTGAGTGTAAATGTTGCTCTTTTGATAGTGAACATATCAAGGGGTCAGTGCAACACTATAGTAAGTGCCTATAAATATATAGGCAGTTACAATAGTGTTGCATGACCCCTCAATATACATTTACATGCATTTCATTTTTCAAGTGAGTATGTTAAGTAATACCAGGGATATCACAAGTAGTGAAGTTATCACACTATCATGACCATAACGACACCAAGGTAATAACTCAGGTTTTCTCTGAAAACAACTGAGCTAACGTATTTCCTCTAGTTATAGCGCCCTCCCTAATAGTAGTACCCCCCCCCCAATTTTTACAATGAAAACCCACTTCAAATGCCTAAATTTTATAAACTTTTTGAGACTTTTTCTTTAATTTGAGATTAATTTACTCTAAACAATCATTTATATGATTGGTTAGGAGAAATTCACCTAAAATTAACGGGAAAAGTATATAAGAGACATCGATTTTGATAATTTTTTCCAATCATAAAATTGATACTAAATAAAAGCTCCCTGACCATGTTGATGTACAGCTCTCAGGAGCGTTTATTAGGAGAAATATGGTAATATAAAAATACAACTTCAAAAGCACTTTTCATTTCAATTACATATATTTTGATAGTTTTGTCTAAATATTGAAGCATGAGAAAAGCAAAATCTCCCTTTCCCTACCTGCTTTTTAACCTATAATGTCATAATATTTTAGATCAAATGCACTTAAAATTGAAGTCATTCAATACCTTCATTGAATCTACATCATCCAGTTAAGATTAGTACATTCTTGCACAAACCTACTTTTTGACAATCCTCTAGAAGAAAAAGTTGGGATAGATAATACTGGGCCAATACTTTGCTATCAGACAAATCTTTTGGATGTTCTATTTGTTCCAAATTATCTGCGTTAAAAAGAATTATCATCTATTGATGATTTAAGGTAGTGGACCCGTAATAGTTCCGCAACATTTCGGAACACATGATCTTTCATAATGTTGACCGAGGTTTCCTGATGAAAATCATTAGGAAACCTTGGTTAACACTGTTGACAGTTAATTACTTCCAAAATATTGTGGAACTATTACGGGTCCACTACCTTAAGGAGACCTATCTGAATGATTACCTCTGGGTGATAGAACTGTCTGCTGTCTCATAAAACCTTTACTGTTGTTCACTTCACAAATATACTCCCCAAAATCCGACAGTGCCATGTTGGAAATACGCAGCACGCCTTCATATTTGGATATACCTGTTACCATGGCAGTGTACATAGATACTCGGGAACTGTTGTATAACCTTTGACCTTGTTTGTACCAGTAAATGGCTGGCATTGGGTTAGCTTGTACACGACATATGATGCGCGCCGTTTCACCAACGTTGGCTGCGATTCGCTGATCTGTGGATGCCGAGGGGGGAACTGAAAAAGAAAATACAGTTTGTAATGAAGCTAATATGTTTGAATTCTACATTGAAGACTTATGTTACATCCAATTGTTAAAAGATTGTAAATGTCTGTACAGTGAATAGAAACTTACTGTACAGTGAATAGAAACTTACTGTACAGTGAATAGAAACTTATTGTACAGTGAATTGAATATAAATGTAGTGGATAGAAACGTGTTGTACAGCTAAAAGAAACTTATTGTACAGTGAATAGAAACTTACTGTACAGTGAATAGAAACTTACAGTACATTAATAGAAACTCACTACTTTTAAACATCGAGTATTTGAATTGTAGATTTACAATGCTCCATTGAGATCAATCTAAACATAAGATCATGAGCTACTTCTTATACTGAAGCATTGGATGTATGTTTCTCTCCTTTAGTCTATCTCAAAGGGTCATGAGTGTTAACCTATTATAAGTGCCTATAGATATATGTATGTCTTAAAGACAGATATATCTTTAGGCACTAAAATTAGTTCTGTACTGACCTGAATCTGCTGAATCTATTATTTTTTTTTTTTTAAAGTTTTTTATAAAAATTTAAGTTCATGCTTTCTGACAATTATTAAGTAGGAAACAGGCAGTGTAGACTGAGATGAGGGCCCAAATTCAAAAAAACAATTTTGTTCTCAACTCAAAACTTTCTCAAATATCAACTTGAGATTAAAGCCATAATTCTGTCGTAGTAATACAAATATAAATGAATGAACATTAAAGATAATATTAATAAGTTGTTATGAATAACAACTTATGAACATTACACTTTGTGTAAATGCATATCTTTAAATTCTAAATTTGAGAAAATTCTTAGTTAAGCACAAAAAAAAGTTTTATAACCTCAAACCCTGACTGCATGTGCAGGCTGGTGTTGGGCAATCAGTTTCAAATCACAATCGATAATTGTTTTTTAGTTGGATGAGTAAATCAACTTATGATCGATTGCAGAATCATTTTCTTAGAAATCAATAATACAGCACTCCAAGTATCATCCTTTGAAGAATAGAATGTGAAAGTTAAGTTAAAACTATTGACCTAAAGACTCTTTCTGCAGATTTATCTACTAACTTCATGGATCAGCGCAAAACAGTTGTAACTGCCTATATGTGTATTGTACTGCCAATACACATATAGGCAGTTACAACTGTTTCACACTGATCCATCAAACTGATGTCTGTTTCAAAAACAATATATATTGGCTTTCATTTATGAATTAGGAACTGATAAATCAATTATGCAATTTCTTAGTCGATTAACACAATCCAAAGCCCAAACAAACTGATTATCGATTATAATTGATAAATCTGCCCATCACCAGTGCAGGCTGATCTCAGTCTATAAGGATCTGCTAAAATTTTTAGTACAGCGGGAATATGCAGTGAGCAAAATAAGTAGGCTTAGATTCACAAACTTACATTCAACTGATATAAATGTTGATTTTGATCTCCGTTCCGCGTCAACAGCTGACATCACCTGACATGTGTAGTTGCCCGTGTCATTAATCTGTAGCCGATCTTGATCTCGACCAGAGCCTAGAAATAAAGACATGTAAAAAATTCAAATTTTACTGAGCTAAAGCAAGAAGGGTAAAATAGATTTTAAATATACTGTATTTCCTTTAATAATTGCACCCCCTCCCTTATTGTAGCACCCTCACATGTTTACAAAGAAAATTCATTTGATTAAAAACGCATAAATTTTAAAACATTTTTGAGATTTATTCTCTAATTTGAAGTAAATTTCCCCTAAACAATCATTCATATGATTGTTTAGAAGAAATTCACCTGCAATTAAAGGTGAAAAGGCCTTAAATATCAAACTATATAATTTTTAGCTGAAAATGGCTCCCTGTCCATGTTTTGTACAGCTCCTAGGAACGTTTATTAGGAGAAATATGGTAGATATTTTGTCAATACTACCATAAATCCTGTTTTGTGGGTATTCACTGAAATCATCTTGTCAAGATTATTCTAGCGAGTACCAACATCATAGGGTTTTGCTGCGAAAATAGGAATATTAGAAAGATTTCCCCACTTTTGACCTTTGATTTTAATCTCTATGAAAGCTGTAGATTCTTTAACGTAAGGGAAATAACCAAGTTATTTTTAACTCTGTACAGACTTGATAGCTTCCCTTAAACTTGATCCTTTAAATGTAGTCGTCCTGTCAGATGTTAGAACTTACCAATGAAATTTAGGACAGTTGTCACCCGGGTTTTGTATGTGTCGAATGTTGTTTGCGAAGTTTCAACAGAATACAGGTTTGGCATGAGTGTTACTGGCATCCCATCTTTATACCACTCTACGATTGGTGCAGGTCGGCCTTCTACGACATGTTGTATCTTTAGTTTTGATTGGCTGATAGGGATAGTCAATATTGCATTGGAGGGCAGGGATTGGACAAACTCGGGTAATGCTGAAATGACACATAATCATTTAACAGAAATTAAAGTTTATAATGTGACCTACGTCGCTTGAGTGAAATAACACCGTTGAATATTTAAATGCTGTTACAGGGGCATTTGTGTTTCACAAACACATCTTGTTGACATTACAGGGGTGTTATTACACTAGTTGAATAACTATGCAAAAGAGCTTAGAGCAAATACCAACACTATTTTGTAACCACAAAAATGATATCCTAATGTATATATTGTGATGTCAGTTTTAAACAGTGTTATAAATTTTGCAGAAAATTGAAATGTTGAATTTCAAGAATTTTGACAACTTTTTGCAAAAATCTGGGTCGTATTTAAAATAGAATATATAATTTGAGCTCATGAAATACCGATTTTATTAAACTCGTCATCTGAAACAGATAAAAACTCAGTGTAGCCTCGTTTTTATCTGTTTATAGATGACTTGTTTTATAAATTCAGAATTTCATGACCACTTATTCAATATCCTCTATTTATAAGATGGTCTTAATTTTAGAAACATTTCCTAACTAAAGCATTTTTTACAACACATGTATAGACATGATTGTTTGTACATCATCTGTATTTGGATAATATTATAAATACCATTTTACTTTTTAGAAACATTCCCCATTTAAAAGTAGCCAACCCATAATATTTACCTAGAATTTACTTTCTTCTAAGACAAATTTATCATCAAACTCCAGAAAATCAAAAATAGAACTGTTTACTGCACAAACTAGCCTCTGAGGAAATTTTCATTAAAAGCTATTTTTTTCATCCAACACAGTTTTTAAGATAAAATATAGTTTTAACTTACAATTAACCTCAACCAATATCCTGGCAACAGAACCTTGACCTATGATATTTCTAGGCTGACACGTATATTCGCCATTGTCTGTCAGTTGAGCTTTATCCTTTCTGAACGTGGCCGAGTCACTAGACTGTAAGATGGCTGATGATCCAAACTTTCTCCACTCGTATATAGTGGGTTCAGGATAACCTTTATCGTCCACTCGACAGGTCAAGATGAGAGGTCGGTCAACAAGAACTGGCTGAATAGGGTCAATACTGGCTTGACCAGGGGCATCTGAAAATGTATAATGCAAGAATTTTTATCATTAGCTTGAACTGGGCATGGAAACTGGATTCATTGTAACCTGTAATCATTTCTTGCAATGATACATTTTCATCAGATTCAAATTTAACCTTTTGGACTGTCAAGAGAGCTTTTGAACCCTTTGAGATTTGAAAATAGCTTTGAATGCAACTGAACAGTGATTTGTATATGTGCCATATTCCGTTTACAGGTCACTGTCCAAAAAAAAAAAAATTCAAATGCATCTATCATTTCTTTTATATTTTAAATGTAATTAAAGCTTCACAATTAAAACGAACAGTTTAACCCTTTCCTGTTTTACAAAATTTTGGACCTGTCCAAATTCAAAACTTTTGCAGACGAAAATTTAAAGTGGATTTAAATTGAAAAATATCCAGTCAGTAGGGTAGAAAATAGTGAGGAAAAAGAAGAAATTGCTTGTCATAAGCAATTTCTTCTTTTTTCACAATGTTTTCTCAATGATAAAATCACAGGCACGTAATAAGCAGGGATTAAACAGCAAAGGGTTAACTGCTCCATAACAATAACCTCTGAATTTTTTTTCATTTCAACAATACTTACACTGTATTCGTACAGACGTGTAGCCAGTTGAAGAGATATCTTCTGCAGGCATGCCTGATGGCTGTAGCTGACTAAATGCCGTACATGAGTAATTCCCCGCATATCTTTTTTGAGCAATAAAAACAAAATTTGGTCCATTAGCGTAGATAGAGTTGTCCACCTTTGCCCACCGGATTTCTTGAGCGTTTGGATTTGCGTCAACAATACATGTCATGTTGACTTGGTCAGATATGTTGGCTGTGATTACACTTTGTGTAGTGACTGTGGGAGCATCTATAACATAGAGGATGTTGAATGAGTGGTCATGAAATGCAAACTTTGTTAAACAAGTCATCAATAATAGATGAAACAATACTTTGACGAGTTTTAAACTGTTTTAGATGGTTTGTCTGTTTGTTTGAATGGGGTTTTACGCTGCTTCTAAAAATCTACATTTATATCCTGCGGCTGGAGTACCTAACAATGGATTCTTGGTATTTCTCTCACCAGTACCACCATTACATCCTTTCCTAGCCTCCAGCCACTATCCCACACAGGTCTACAATTATCAACCCATTGATGGGAGACAAATAGTCTGAAAGGATAAGTGCGGCCTTCAGGTTTCAAACCTGGGACCTGTTGATTGACATTCCAGCGCATTACCAACTGCGCTATGACGGCGGCCTATTTTAGATGATGAGTTTACTAAACTTGGTATTTCATGAACAGAAATATGATATTCTATTTATAATATAACCTAAATTTTGTGATTAATCAAGGACTCTTGAAATACACAAATAACATTTTCTGCATAACATATAACACCATTTGTAACAGGGTGCGATCTGGTTTATTATGTTGAATGTTGATTAACCCATTCATCTGATATATTTTCTTTAATTTGAGGTAAATTTCCTCTAAATAATCATTTAAATGATTGTTTAGAGAAAATCAACCTCAAATAAAAGAGGATAGCAGAAAGATGTCAATTTGATGGCATTTTTGCTTCATAAAATGGGTACTAAAAAAAAGCTAACTTCCAAGTTTTGCATAGCTAAAGGGAGCCTTTGTTAAGAGAAAAATGTTACAAATAATACTCATTTAATCAATACTTACATATAACTTCAATAATTCTTGAGGCCCTTGCTGTTTTGACTACACCCTGTATTGAGTTTGATGCAATACATGTGTAATTGCCTGAGTCGGCCTTTTGGATGGAATTGAAAGACAAAGTATTTGTTGAACCTGAAAATAACAAAACAAAAGAGTTATTTAATTTATAAATCCAAATAATACAAAAAAAAAATGAATCCTGCAATTTTTGTAATTCTGAAAGTCAAAATCAAAGAAATCATGTACTGGAAAAGCTCTAATATAACCCGGGCAACTATTAGAATCATCACATTTCTAGCTGAAGGGGAAGGTTTTTATAAGAGGCTATAGAAATTTAAAAGTCATCAAAAAATGCCTAAATGTTGAGATTTACAATAACTGCCAAAAAAATATCAAAAGCTTAAGATTAGTATTATATGAATGAATTATATAATTTACCAATTAGTGTAGAAGTGAGGTTTACAAGGCTTTTGAATAATCAGTTGTATAGTACACTTAGAAAATCATTTTTTAAGTATCTAATTAACACAAAAGCTAAAAAACAAAATTGGTCAGGAAAACGTACATTGACCCATTGTTGAAATTATCATGGTGTTTATTTGGTTGGGTAGGGGGTTTATTAGAGGCATCAAGTTTTCTAAGAATCTAGCAATAAATAGCTTATTATGAAGTCCAAAGAGGATGAGGTTATAATAGAGCATGGGGTTCTATTCGAATTTTTATGGTAAATGTATCAAACTTTAAGGCAAAACAGAACTCGATAGAGAGGGTATTTTCGATTTCAAATTAAATTACATGTATTTCAACAATACTTTTACTAATCCTATGTTGTGGGTAGTCATTTGAATCATCTCGATGAAACAATTCAAATGACTACCCATACCAAAGATTTTCAAATGGCATTACACTCTATTATCTGTACCTTGCTTTGACAATTATTGTACTTGTCTGCAAACTGTAGAAAAGTCTATGATGGACAAGTCAGACATGAGAATTGAACATCACAAGTAAACTTTAAATTTTGTATGTTTTATTTTTATGTTTCAATGAAATTAAAGTGCATCATACCCCTAAAAGGCTTCCTTTCTCTTTACCATTGTACAGAACTATTGGCTATGGGAGGGGTGAGCAGGGTGCAACACTAAGGGGAGTCGGGGAGTCCGAGAGTTGGGACTCCTTCCATTTGCAAATAAGGAGTCCGACTGACTCCAAGGGTCATATGAGAATATTTTGAAAAACAAATGCACAGAGCAGTGTCCTTTCTACCACTTGCCAAAACTGTAAAGCTTTTCACTACTAAAGTTGTTGAAGAAAACATTGCTTGCATCCTGTAGTGTTTTGGGGGAAATTTTTTCCTAGGAAGAACATTGTGGAAAAGAAGAAATTGCTAGTAACAAGCAATTTCTTCTTTTCAACAATGTTCTCCCATAATAAAAATTCAATCTTCTTTCTTAGAGCTTGGGTTCCTTGATTTCATGTGTTAAGAGTCCAATTGACTCCTTAATCTCAGGAGTAAGTGTCAACCCCAGGTGAGTGTATAATACATCATAATTCAACATGAGTGTTTAAATTGACTTAAAATGAGGATTAATCTTACCCCTAAAAGGTGTCCCTTCTCTATACCACTGTACAGAACTACTGGCTACTGGTGGATTTGCGTCTATTATACATCGTAATTCTACACGAGTGTTTAATTTGACATAATATGGTGAATAGTCTGGCTGGAAACGTATTGATGGAGAGTCTGTGAAATGTTAACAAGACTATTATTCATCAGGACATAATTTTATTTAGTGCGACAAAGATTTGTGCATTCTGATTGCATATGATTGTTAAGAAGAAATTCATCTCAAATTAATTGAAAAGGGCCTAAAAAGACATCAGTTTTAATGATTTTCTAAAATCAGAAAATGCATACTAAATAAAAGCTCCCTGACCATGTCATGTATAACTCCCGGGAGCATTTATTAGAAGAAATACTATATGACAAATTGTATCATGCTTTAAATGTGTACTCACATACAATGCCGGGTACAATTTCTAAATGATAGGAAACAATTTTTTTATCAAGACCTCTGTGCTAGACAAAGAATTCAATCATATTTACACATTGTATATTAACAGTAATAGTGAAGTGAACTTTTATTAAGAACATTCCTAGATATTGAAGAATTATGAAAATCTTGAATATTCCGAAAAAATAATGCTTTTACACAAAGACTGTGACATATAATAAAATCATACTTACATTGCACATCTAATATCCTACTATCTACATGGGGGTTATTTACATTAGCATCGTTAAACACTACACATGAATAATTAGCACTATTATCTTGTTTCGTCAATGATACAACAATGAGACTAGAAGTCGTCCCCATTTCCGACGGGGGCGGAGTTAATATAGCACTTGTGATTGGTTGTCCATTTCGCAACCATCTCACGGTTGGGGTGGGTTTGCCACCAGTGGATGAGCAAGTCAATGATATCACAGAATTTTCTACGAATGGTGAAGATGAGTTGAACTGAATGGTGGGTTGACCGGGTGGTACTGAAAAGAGAAAGAAGAAATCGTTATACGGCTAGAAATACAAAGTGTATTTTGGGTTTTAACCCTTTTTATGCTGAATAAATTTTGGCTAAAAATTTGCATCAGAATGAAAGGGCAAAAAACACCGCAAGTACCAACTAGAGGTCAATTTTTTTTTGAAAAACTTAATCTATTGACAATTCTGGTCTGAAAGTGAGAAACAGGTGGTGTAGACTAACATCAGACTGCACCTATGTGCAGGCTGATCTTTGTCTATACCTCCTGCCAAGGCAGGAATATCCTGGGTTCAGCATGACAAGGGTTAAAATCAATTTATTACAATTATTCCTACAGAAACCCTATGCTGTGGGTACTCATTTGAATTGTCTCAATGAGACACTCCAAATAAGTACCAACAACACAGAGTTTCATTCAGAAACACGGGTATAAAAGATTACTGCTATGTTCTCTTCAATGCATCTCCGGTAATTATCTTTTTTGAAAATATTAGATTGGCCAGCCGTATAAACTCACACTATAAAGCACCATTTCCACAGCAATTTTGAATATTTGTCAGAAGGATTGATAAATGACAAGAAGACAAGTTTCGAAAAATATCTAAATAGGCAAAAACTGTATAGTGATTTTATCGAAACTGCCTATAAATGCAGATTCTATTGGATCACAAGCCTTCTTTCAGTTCTTTTTTCTCATCTTTTTTAGCAAATGATGATTCAGAGAAAAAATTTAAAAAAAGAGATTTTGGCATGCTATTTACAATTTATCAAATTGCCTTTTTAAACACAAGATTCTTAGTAAGGTTTTAAAAGGTCTTTGTAGATAAGAAGCAATGAGGATTTTTCAGATTTTCAATTGACTGAAGGGAAGTAAATCTGCCTTGAAGGTTGAACAGGTGCCATCTGAGTTGCTTCCCTTGCGCTATTACAATTCTTTATGCTCATTTTGGTTTTCATTTTAGTATTGAATAATGATACAAAAAGTCAAACTTTGAGGATCAAAAACCGTCAAATGCATTTGATAGCCTGGCAATGTCACCACTTGTTTAATTGGCCCTTCTAAATCAATGTCAAATGAGTTTAAATAAACTACCAGTTTTTTTATTCTTTCGGTAAATTTCTCTAGTTTTGTGACAAAATTACTTTATGATAATTTAAAGAGAAATCCAGATAATAATAGGAAAGCATTTTAGCCCTTGTAATGCTGATCCTGGAATATTCCTGCTTTGGCAGGAGGTATGGACAAACTTCAGCCTGCACATATGTGCAGTCTGATCTTAGTCCATGCAACCTGATCTTCCTTTCAAAACCAGAAAAGTTTCAGAAATTATATTTTCAAAATCAAATGCTGACTCACAATTAGGAAATACAGAGCTTTCAGCACTTTGAATTATATATAATTTTTCCAAGTTTTTTTTATTCAGCATGACAAGGGTTCAGAAATTTAATAAACTTACATAATACAGTAAGACGAACTTCGATTGAATCAAATCCAAAAATATTACATGAATAGAAGGAATCGTCACCCAGTTCGACATTACTAATAACCAGCGTATTATTTCCTTCTATCCTGTATCTATCAGGAACACCCTGATTTGGCTGTCCGTTCACAAATATCGGACTTGTCCCTTTGTTCCAAATTTGTGTCCCTGTGACACCTTGCGTTTCGCAAGGAAATCGCACTGTTGCTCCAACGGTGACGTTTCTGTCCTTTGGCTGTTCTATCCATGTTTGACACTTTATCTCTAAAATTTAATAATAAGTTATAGTTATAGTTCATTTCTGACCATTTACACGATTTAACCTAAGAGGAGCAGTACATCCAATAAACGTTTTCATATATTTCATTTCAATTGAAAGTTAACTTAAGGGTCTTCGAGACCATTCACCAGACAAGATATGACGTCACTGTCTGGTGTGTTTTGAAGTCTCCGCCAAAAATGACCTAAAGTCAAGTGGCTTACTTATTTGAGCAATTTGTCAGGTTATGCGATATATTTTTTGAATTTCAAATGAAATAGGGGTTTTTCATTGGCTGAAAATTTAGGGCGATCGGTAAAGTAATTTAAAGAAATTGGGTTAAACTTTTCATATATCAATTTTAAAGGTTTCTTGCATAACCACCCATATATATATACAGTAGTTATGCAAGTTTCCTTGAATAAATATAACATTTATTCAAATGTACTTACAACAATGTTGCACTGACCTTCTAAATTTCTTTTCACATTCTAGGTAAGGGTGTTTTGTGCTGAGAAACAATTTTGTATCACAGGATATTTTCAGAACTTAAAAATTCAACATTACAACAAAACCTTGAAATATTCAGCAAACAGTGAATTTGGAATTCAAAGACTAATTACTAAATTTGGTGGGAAATGGACACTTTTACTTACAATTCCATTTATCTGCAATCATCAAAAATAAAAATTATTTTTGCCTCTTTTATTTTCTCTTTATTGATATATTAAGTAAATTGTGAAAATACAAATACAAATTCTGTAAGTTCATAATTTTCAAAGAAAAAATAACAGTTCTGCAACAAACAAACCCCTTATATGCCCTGTTAATATTCCTCTATCTTCAATATTTGCTTACAACAATTATAGGGTCAAAGCAAACTTCAAACAAAATTTTACAAGTTATGTCAATGTCGGTAGCTTTGTATAAAATTAGCAGAAAGATGTCAGTTTTAACAACCCAGTACATTAGCCTTTAATACTTGAGATCCATCGTCAGAAAATGGGACATGAACAAATTTGTCAAAGGAAAAAGAATGTTTAGAGAGGTTAACAAACAATAGGAAATGCATACTAGGGTAGAATGACTTAGCAAAATTTAGAAAATCTGATTATTTAAGGGGGCTTAGGCAAATACCAACTCTCAATAAATGCATCCAGTGATTTCAGCACTTTGATTTCAATGCAATTCTGCCAAAGTTTTTATTCAGCAAGACACCTGAGTTTTCTGGTTTAAAAAGAAAAATCTTATATAGACTATGATCAGACATAATGGGAATGCTGATCTTTGCCTATAATTCCTGCAAAAGCAGAGATATCCAGGGCTTAGCATTGTGAAGGTGAATGTATTACCAAAGGTTGAATTTTCAGTTTTCATATAAAAGTAAACATTTCAGTTTAACAAAGTTTGGTTTATTATTCCGGAGTTTGTTTTGTTAATATTTGGCTTTCATATTTAGATACTTAAGGAGCCTTATAAGATATTTACAACTTAATGTTTATAAATAAATACTTTTGGTTATTTTACAAGTTCGACTTTTAACCATCACACCTGCTTAAGATTAAATGTGACTTTTTCAAGGTATGTGAAACTACATAAATTGACTGCCTTAAGAAGGAAGGATAATACATAGCTTTGACCCTTAGAAATTTCTGTCAAGGAGGTCAGAATAGGGAGAAATTTTTGGGAGTCAAATTAAGGTACATGTATTTACAGATTTTTAGGGTTCAATACCCTTGCTTGAGGGTCAAACACAAGCCCTTCAATCAGATATATAACATGGTAAAAAGAGCTTAGAGAGAATCAAAGCACTGAAAGTACTGATGGTGAACGAACCCTGTTGCATTCTAGAGTGATATATTGAATTCAATGAGAAAAGAGAAATTATGAATGTTAAAAAAAAGAATAGGGAAATTTTCTCTACAAAATTTCCCTTATTCGGAAATTTCACTGAAAATTCAAAGAAAGGGAAAGAGAGGAAAAATCCTGTTAGAATAATATTTTTTAGAATATGAGTTGTTACTCTGTGAAAATTTCTTTTACACACTTGAAATAGGTACATTTATTAATTAAACATAAATGGAAAAAAAGATTTAATCCTATCTAAAACTGTCTTCAAAATTTTGCATTCAATGGTGTTTGTTTTTACAAAAGTATTTGTTATTATGTTTAAGCTTATTTCAATTAGATTAATTGTTGTATTTGTTTTAACTTTTTTTTTATCTATCTTTGTTTCTTCTTAGAGGATGAAAAGGTCCAACCAACCAAAGAAACACCTATGAATATCAGTCAGTCATGAGTTAAACTGTACTCATTGTTTAAAGTTATGATTTGTTAACTTATTAATAGTATTTTAAACCATAACCTAAGAGATTCATTGTAATCATGTCTGAAGCCAAATCCACTTCTGTGGCACTTATGTTGTTATTCAATTTTTATAACACAGGCTATCTGCAGGGTAAGAAGTATCTAGGTATAGATTGAAGGAGGTCTAGTGCCCTATTAGTAAAATTCATAGATAATTTCTGTTTAAGGTTAAGAAATTAAAGTATGACTTTCTTCCCAATAAGAATTGAGAATCCTTACAATTGTTGGTTTATTTTTTGCACGAGAACCTATTTTTACCTTCAAGAGTTTGGATGCCAGTAAAATCACTCACTATCGATATCCTATTACAGTATTGCGGCTGATATTAGACTTTTCTGCTCGGAGCTAGTTTTTGCTTAAACTGTAGTTAACCAATTCTAAACGTATTTTGGGAAGGATGGAGCCAGTTTTTATTCATCGATTAATTTTTTTAAATTTCTGTAAAAAACGCAATGACTTTTCCAGAATAATTTAATAACTAAACCCGCCTTTCGAATTGTAAACAAGTGCAGGGTGGATCTGGTCCCCCTCCCTTGACCACGACAATATCTACTCGTCAATTGGAGTGGTATCTAGGGTTTAATATTTAGCTATCATTTATTTAATTTTCAAATAAATTTTTTAATTGGTATGGTTTTACAGATTAAAAAAAATGCAAAGTAGAATAGACCAAATGAAATATCTTCCGTGCCTGTCGCATTTGGTATTCGCCAATATTCGCTTCTGAGACAGACGAATACGATACGTTTTCGCTGGGAATAAGATATTCGGTTCACTGAATATTCGAGTGTATCCTTACAGCCCTACTTCAGCCACCACAATTTTACAGAAAAAAATGTTAATAGCGGCGTTCATCCCTATTCAAATAAAAGGTACAAGAAAGGTTGTACATGTAAAACACGTGTCGAATAATTCTTAAAACCCGTCTCGAGACTGACTGTCGCGTTTTGAAAAGTTATGTAAAACCAGGTTACCGTTTCTAATGACTCAAGGTGTCTTGATGTGTCATTCGTCTCAACTCGACGGATTCTGTAACCTACATTTAAATCGGAGACGTCGGAGATCGCCCGAATATTGCCGAATGTAAGTTCAAGAGGACATGACCTAAATAAACACATATTTCCGGCTAATTACTACAAGTTGTACCAGCGAAGGCTTAGGTTAAAAACATAGTATCTGCCTCTACGGTGTTTAGACACAAACTTTGTTTTTGCTCTTAACTCTCGACAAGCTTACGCCGATCAAAAATTCCCTTGATAAACATTGCAAGATCATTTTGTGTTTTTCAAGGCGAATTTTCATTATCTTCACTTGATGAAGAATACTAGTATCACGCCATTAAGGAAATAAACAGTGGTTTTGCGTAGAAATCTCTTGAAAGATACTAAATTGAATTTTAAGAGGCACTACTTTATTTCGAATGCATTAACATCCCACAGGATTTTCCTGTCATGGTATAACACTGGTGAACGACGTTCGTTCACCAAAAATAATTTTCACAATAACTGATTGATATTGTGATGAGTTTTCCAACACAATCAGGAAAATGCTACATTTTTTCCTCTCATACAGGTAAAGATTTCGAATATCCTTGGGCAATTTAGGAAATAAGTTCTTGTTAAGCCTAATCACACATTTTAATGGAACATAATTTTTCTGTTTATAAATAAATCCTTCGAAGTAGAGAGATATATACCAGGAAGAACACAGTAAATTTTTACTTGAAGATGTTTCAACTTCAAACGGTATTTATGAATTTACCCGTTAATTATTATGACTTTCCGTATTTCAAGTGGCTTTTCCTGGATTAGGCAGCTGTGATATGATCGAGACAATACTGGAATTATTTTACGTAACAGCTTCTCAATGATGAAATTCTTAAGATCATGATCCAGATTTCGTTTTGTCTATAAATAATTTCTGACGCCTAAAAAAGTAACATTGTCTTATCTTGATATATCCCAATGAATTTTTTTTTGATAATGCAACTGCAACTGTCTTATATGCTCATGTAAAAAGTATAGTTCTAAATGAAATCTGATTCAAAATAATTTTGTTTAATTATATCAAGATTATAAGTAATGCAAAAATTGATTTCTTCTTCGTTCCTTTTTTTTAAGGGGGGGGGGATCTTCATCTCTTTAACAAAGTTAAGTGAATTGTCTTGGTTTTAAAATATACTGTTTCAATTATCATGTTCAAATTCACTTTTGAAGGTCTTAAATATTTAAAGTGTTTTTTGTTTTTTATAATTATTTGTTTTATAAAGATGTTCAGCATGACAACTGAAATGCTCAAAATAAAGTTCAAAATGACAATACAAAAAAACATGAAATAAGTCAAGTACGCTGGATTAAGAAACTCAAAAGCCGGATAGCTGTCACAATTTTTTTGATAGTTTTAAATCCTTGAAAACAATTCTAAATCCCTGACAATGGGCCAGTTATCTAAGTTCAATTGAAACAGAAAATTGACCAAAAATTAAGTTTGACTGGGACCAGTGTCCATTAGAATTTATTGCAGCCATAAAAGGCCATAAAATGACATTATCACTTTCCTTCATGCATTATTCTATTATTTGACAGGCTTTCTTTGTAAAAGTTTCTAACCCTAGGTGTGTCGAGCCTGATAACCCTTGTTATGCTGTATAGTTTTTTTTTTTTTTTGAAAAATTGCAATAATATCAAAGTGCTGAAAGCACTAGATAGTGCTGAAAGCACTAGATGCACTTACTGTGAGTCAGTACATGTATACATTACCGGAAATATGATTTTCAAACTTTTCTGACAATGCAAAACTTTTCTAATTGTAAAGATATTATAATTAACAATGTATTCAATTTTAGGTTTATGATAAATCATTAAGAACATAGTTGAACATGATGTATTTGTGAAACACAAATACCCCCCAAATAGTACTTTTTTCATAAGTTTGACCTTGATCGAGACCTTGACAGATGACCCTGACTATGGTATCTGCAGATGCATATAAATGTGATACAAGTATTGCAAGTCAAACAGACTTTAATTAATTGCCAATGATAAGTGAGGTTAAGTTTTGCTAATAGATGGTTGGTCAAAATGACAGACAACAGAAAAACAATATGCCCCAAATAAAAAGGCTCATTTTGATAATACTGCTTGATTTTTTGTCAGAAAGAATTAAAGGATATATTCAGACATGGAAATGGTCCAAAATTTGGAATTCTGAGCAAGGTAGTCAGAATTTTTTGTTGTGAAACTCTTTTTACATATCAATTTGGACTTAATTTGGTTTAGGTTTAATCTTTAACATGATTTGGTCAAGGATCAGGTATCTACGGTGAAAGGTTAAACTATTTTAATGTATTGATATCCCCTTTAAAAGTTTCAGTAAATGGGATTTTAGTCAAACTGGTCTTATATAACCAATGGGAGATCAGTTACAAAAAAGATAACTCAACCATGGACGACTAAGCATTCACGGCTTAAATTTATTTTTTTTGAAAAGATTCCTCTCAAATATAGCGCATGAATTCATTACATTTACTAGGTAATTTTATGTTCATCCATAGGATTCTCTTTCTTTTCTTCGAATTCTACTATCAAAACACAGAGTGGAGCATCTAACCATGATTTCCTGACCAGTATTATACTTGTGACAGTTTCTTATGTACCAGGGACGGATCCAGAATTTTTATAAAGAGGGTTTGATTTCCGCGTACAAAATTTGAGAAACTTGTACATCAGCTATCTTTTGTCAATTGAATTTCAAGTTCATGTGGTTCTAACACTACAAAAAGGGGATTGTTTTCCTGTGTAACAAAATTTTGCTTTAATCTGCACCCTAAATGTAGTAATTTGTGTACAGAGGGGTTTGTCTTCTACAATGTGACTCAGCCCACTTTGGCCACAGCCAAATGACAAAGACCAAGTGGCTTATTCAGAATAGGAACCAAGACCTATTCAGAAAAGCAACAGAATCTATTTCTGAATGCTGTGAAGCAGGGCCATATAAAGTGAATAAAAGGAGATTGGAAATTAAATCAATTTCAAGTTTTTACAGTAAAAAGGAATATTTTACTCTATTTTGATAAGTGGCGGCCACTTGAGAACCCATTTGAAGATTTAAGATGAAGGATAGTTTTCAAAATCTATTGTAACAAAACTTGCCTGGCTTCATTTCAAAACTTCAAGAGCCCTTCAGAAGCTAGATTTTTTCAATGAATGATGAGAAGTAAAAATAGAAATCCTCAGTAATTCTGTTTTGAAGGAGTTATAGCCCTTCATTGCTATAAGGGAGAAGACAGATAACCTCAAGTAAGATTCCTTTAAAATAATTGCTTCTGATTAATTATTTATTCATCAATGCATTAATTGTTTGATAGCCTTTCTGTTGAAAGATTTATAAACTGATTAAAATATTCTAATCAAATGATTGATTAGTAGACTGATTAAAGTATACTAATCAAATGATTGATTAAAAGACTGATTAAAATATACTAATCAAATGATTGATATGCTGATCAATCAATCAATCAATCAATCAATCAATCAATCAATCAATCAATCAATCAATCAATCAATCAATCAATCAATCAATCAATCAATCAATCAATCAATCAATCAATCAATCAATCAATCAATCAATCAATCAATCAATCAATCAATCAATCAATCAATCAATCAATCAATCGCATACCTGTAATGAGACTTGATAGTAGATTGATCACCAAGAATGTATGAAGCAGTTTCTGGGAGTATAGGTTGAGTAGCCTACTCCCATAGGCTACAAGATACATTTTCTGCTCTTCCGTTCGTCTGTCTGTCAGCTCATTGTAGGATTGATCTGGAACTACTCTGTGAGGAGATATAACTGGCACTTTTTAACCCTTAGGGTTGATATATTTGGTATATCCCAAAAGATAATCAATTTTAAGCAGGCAAATCCGAAATAATTTCCATAAAAAGTAGAATAAACTTCCACACAGCAAACTTCAATCCAGCAAGAGATCGACCACAAACTCTTTACCAATATATCACTTCCACAAATTTTCTTATTAATCGTATTAAAACTGTGTTTTCCTAAAATCCCTTTTTCTTAATTGTTTCCTCCTTTTGAATTTATGGGAAATCCTCCTTCATCTCTATAGCATAATATTTCGACAACCGTCGTCGTCCAATTTTTCTCCCAGTCTGTAGAGGGTAGGACCCAGTCCTAATTCTGAAGTGGTTCACGGGATTTAGGGAGCTTCAGTAGGGGACCTGCAATAAACAACCAACTGTGTTAATTACCAAGCTTGATTGATGTCATGTTCCACTTGTTAATTGACAGGTGCTATATCACTGCAGTGATTGACAGTTTCTGAGAGGATAAAAGAGCTTTATATCTACAGTTATATACCTGGATAGATGACAGTTTTATTGTTGTCTGGTATAGGAATAATGTGACAAATAGAGGAATTAACGCTCATCTTATTGAATTTGGATATTATTTCAAACAAATTGCCAATTCTGGGACATTTCAATAAGTCTGGCTCAATTTTTCTTTCTTCAATAATTAAGTAAAAAGCAGGCAGTGTAGACTAATATCTGTTTGCATATCTTCCCACACTGATCTTTGATCTGTAAGGTCTGCAAATTTGCTATTTTCACACAACTTTTAAAAGCATAAATTTAAATTCAGCCAATTATTCTAAAATTTCAACACCAATCCATTCTAAAAAGTAAAGTTATATCTTTACAATACAATAAGTCGTGTTCTAGAGAATGAAGCTTTCATTCTGTAAGCATGTGCACAAAAAAGCCTTAAAAGAAACCTGTCCAATTATGTAATTTCTTTCATAATTTCATGGAGGTATAATAATGACATTGAAAGTCTTGCAATACAAAATGAAGGTATTCATGAATTTGATAAGGATTTAAGTTTCATACCACTATGAATTCAAAAATAATGTCTTCATGTGTTTCATGAAAAAAGACCAACTATACTTTATTTATTAAAAATTTGGAATGTAGTCCTAAAATACAGTATAACCTTGCTCCCTTTTTCATTATTTAAGTTCAGTAAGTAAACACTTTAAGGAGGAATTCTAGCCCATCAACACCTTTAATTTCAAGCTATCAAATTATAAATTTATAGCATTAGATCAGATGACAAACAATGTATCTATCCCTTCATGAATGAATAAATAGGAACTTTTGAAATAATACATGTATGTATTGGCTACAATCTTTAACTTTAAAGTTTTATTCTGTTAACTAAACTTTCCCATTAAATCAAACATTTTCACATAAAACTCTTTAAAGATATGAAGACAAGTATGAGGGAAATCTGGGGCCCGTTTTACTGAACATCTTACGATTTTTTTTTGTGTAAGTCAAAAATAAAAGTTGCTTCTACAGTAGTAACTAAATATGGAATTCTATCAAGCCTCATTACATTGGAATCGTCTTTAGAAGACGATTCCAATGATATATTGCCAGGCAGAATCTAACAATGAATGAAAACGCCAGGTACAATTTGTAATTTTGACTGACAATCATTTTTTTCATTAGACGTTTGTTAAAACTGGCCCCTGAGGTCCACAAGAGATTTTCAGTGACGGATCCAGACGACGTTCCATGGGTTCAGGCAAACCCTCTCTGATTCAAAGCCTATTTTTTCATTTTCATACAGCATTTCAATAAACCATTCTGTTGCTGTTCAAGACATATTCGCATTGTAAACGAAGGTTTGGCAGACAGTATAGACTTAGATCAGACTGCACAGTTGTGCAGTCTGATCTAAGGATACACTGTCTGTAAAATATCTTGAGACAGACTTGTTGATATGTCCAAAATAGGAAATTTGTTTAAAGAGAATTAAGGAAAATCAGGTGGTGTGGAGCTATTTCACATGTGCACATTGTGAACTATTTCACATGTGCACATTGTTAAGACTACAATCAGCCTGTGCAGCTGCACAGTCTGATCAGAGCCTTCACTGCTTGTTCAATAGATGGCTACGGACCTAAGGTTGCTGTTCAAAACCCATGATTAATTTCAATGCACTGTGTGATTGTCCAGGCTGCTCAAAGGCAGACCATCAAGCACATGTGAAATTGTTGGAAATGTTACACATAAGCTCAATTATATTTAAGATGCAACAATACCATGGAGGCTGTTAATTAGCAAAAATATGGTAAATCTTGTTACAAAGTGTTGAAATTGACAAGAGAAAAAAGTGGATTATTCAAAATTCAATGTTTGTAATATCCTGCCAGTTTCTATAACATATTGAATCTTCTTCAATTATAACCAATAAAAATCCAGTCAAATGTGACGAAATAACGGCAATTCATTCTTGCTTACTTAAATCATTTAAATTCTAATAGCTATTTTACATTTTGTATCCTTTTATTGATCTGATTTTTATCCTAGCCTCTAGATATATATGGAAGTATTTTAACAATCAAAATGTTATTTTTCATCGAAACCTAGTGTTCCCACAAACCACCAAATAGGTTTGATTTACCCCAAAATTGTCCGAAGCTTGTACCTCCAAATGAAGAAAGGATTCCACTGAACCCCCTCAAAATCTTCTTTAGATGTTGGTGGCTCAGCGCTAAACAGTTGTAACTGCCTGTGAACATATAGTCAGCTACAACTATTTCACAGTATTCAAGCCATCAATATAGTGTGGAATAAAATCCACCCTGCTTTCTTTCAAAGTTTGACCTTGATTAGATGAATTGATATGACATAAAGGATGCATTATACAAGTCAATCTTATTCATTTATTTATTTTTGGGTTTTTTTACCTAATACAAGAGAACATAAACCAGCAACCATTTGTGAGTGCTTTGAGCATTTTGATTCTTTTACAAATAGATTGATATTTATCATATGACAAGGGTTACACCTTTTTATAAAGATTATTGTTAACATAATAAATCATTCATTTCTTAATTTATTTATCAGCCTAATTTTTTTCACTATGATATGAGCCATGACTCAGCAGAAAACAGTTGTAACTGCCTATATGTTTATAGGCAGTCACAACAATTTTGCGCTGAGCCATCAAAATACACTTTTCACAAAAAATAAATAAATAAATATTAGAATATATCCATAATTTTCACATACAGGAATCACTGGTACAGTACCCAACAGTAGTTCTCTTAATGTATATCCTGCATTTTTTGTTTGACTGCCTCTTTTCAAATCCCACTTCAAACTGTTATAAAAGCTCCATAAAAAGATATCATCTAAAAATCCTCAGCGATAACTCAGGGATTAAAGGGTGCTGAGTAGATAAAGTCTGCTTGTAGAATTTCTTATCAATCGTTATCGTAAAAACTAATCTTTAAAAGTCAGCCAATTTTTCTCATCAGACGATGTGATTCAACATTATTACATGATATACTTTTATTTTCAATTGACTTAAGCTATATGCATTAAAGTGAAAGAGCAACTTGTAGCAATGTTTCAAAATTTAATCTAGAATTGCTGTCCAAATGATTAACTACAAAATTTTTTTTTTGTCACACAACATCAAAAATATTGTTGTACAACTAAATGACAATTGCCTAAATGCCTGATTATCAATTCCTATTTCAAAATTCAAACTAAAAATTTTTGAAATAACTACAGATAGAGGGGGTATTTTGGATTTCTTGCACATATCCAATATTGAGGTTATTCATTCGTATTGTCTCGATGAAGCAATTCAAATGAGTACCCACAACATAGGGTTTCAATGAGAAATAAAGATTTTAAACAGGCAATACCCCTTCTTTTCTGTACCTCTTCATAATGTATCCTATAACTAGAGGTCTCTTGAAGATAGAACAAGTTTGAAATCAGTTCAATCTTACTTATGGTTTAAATAGATGACCAAATACTCACTAGGGAAGCCCAAAGGCCATCTGGGTGTACACTAAATGATCCCTACCTAATGCATGTCATCTCAGACAATCTGTGGACCAGCTTGAAGCCACTGGGCATGATAAATGCATTGGCTGCACGAAATGAGTGATTTGTTTATAATAATACACAAAGCGGCTATCAAATGCATTAGGAGTGGCCTGGTGGTCTAGTGGTAGGACACTTGAGTACTAATCCATAGGTCAGTGGTTAAAATCCCAAAATGTGGCAGGAATTTTCAGGGATACTTGTTATCCCCCGCCCAACTAGAAGTGAACTGGTAAGAAACCCAGAGGTAGCTTCGAGTGAATCAGTGCTTTACACTAGGCACATTAAAGAACCAAGGAGGTCTATTCCTAGAAGAGCTAGGGGTGTATGAACCCGGATCTCCCTGTATTTGCTTCTTTCTCTCTCATGGTCTATACCATTATATGCCTAGAGCATGCAGGGACCTAAATCCTACTAACACACACCAAATGCACCAAACACTTCAACTCCATCTTAAATGATCAATTGGTGCGGTGACCTTCACATTTTGATGGCTCAGCACAAAACAGTTGTAACTGCCTATATATTTATAGGCAGTTACAACTGTTTCACACTGAGCCATCGATTTGTTCTCGGACCAATTGGTGAGGTGATCTCCACATTTTGATGGCTCAGCACAATCAGCTGTAACTGCCTATACGTTTATAGGCAGTTTGTAACAACCGTTTCACAATGAGCCATTGATTTAATCTCGGACCTGCTTCAATTTTAAGCCACCTTTTCAATTTATTGAAATGACTGTTTTTTAGTATATGTATCAATTTCAATTTTTCAAACATTTGTTTTACATGGAAATATTGATTGCTCGGCGCTTAATGGTTGTAACTGCCTCTAAGTTTATAGGCAGTTACAACTGTATCGTACTAAGCCATTGATATGTCCTCAGGGGTGACTGAATTAAGCTTTATTTCAACTACAGTAAAGACATTTTCTTCTTTCATAGAGTGAATTCACAAGCAACAAATTCAATTCTAGAAATATTCTATGGCAAAACCTTAAATGGAAATTTTTTTCTTCCTTCTTGTCTTTTTTCATGACCACAAAGAATCCTCCTATCCTCTCTTTTGTTCTAAATATATATCATATTTATTGATGTACAATTTTTCTCAGAAAATCAAAAGACAAAAGAAAGCTTGTTATACATCTCAGTTACCAACATCAGACATAGGTGTGGTGAGATATAAGAAATCCTACTACATCATAACGGATATGCCAAGAGATTTCTGAATGATAACTGTCTGATTTTAAACAATCACCCCATTTAGAAAATTCATACATCCTGGTTCTAAAGAATATCTGATAACTTTTGCAATCTTTGTTGCCTAGGTAACATTTAAAAGAACATATCGAAAGTACTCGATCTTCAGAATTTTTCAAGTGCCAACATTCTTTTAAACTGATTTATTCTGTTGTAGGCCCTGTGAGAATTTGAGGACATGATTTAGAAAAGATAGAAAACATTGTGGAATGAGGTGTAAATTAAGGATCTGGTAGTTAAAGTAAAATTTTACTTGGTCGCCAATCACTTTTTTATCTCCATTTTTTTAAAGAATTTTTACCATCCAGCAAGTTCCTGACACTTAACCATCTTCTTTGCTTCAAACCAAATTCAAATTTGTCACATATAACCAGAATAATTGACAATTTTCTGAAATTGTTGGATCACTTTGACTACTGTAATTTGTGGTCAAAAATAGTTCTTGGAATTCAGAATGTTTGTTTATATCTGTGCATTTTGAATACCTTTTTATTGTTGTTGTTGTTGTGGTTGCTTTCAACTTATTGTCTGTATCAAATCATCAGCAAGACAGGAACAAAGTCACCCAAATCAGCAGTCGCTAAATGAAAATTATCTGTATCAAATCTGAAAAGACAAATAATCAACAATTCAATACTCAGTTTCCTTAACTTTAGTTAAATATTGTTTCATAGAAATTGCCAATGTTAAGTACATTCCAGCCAATCTTGATCAAGCTTTACATAAAATAAGTAAATGCAAGTAGAAAGCAGACAGTGAAGGCTGAGATCAGTCTGCACATTTGTGCAGGCTGATCTGAGGCTTTACTGTCTGCCAAAGCCTTAATTGTCTTTTTTTTACGGCAAGAATATGTAGTGAACAGCTTGAGAAGGATTAAGCCAAGTTCTAAATTCTCAGTCAATTGTTTCACTATGAACCGAGTCTTAGTTGAGAATTATTGCTGACAAAAAGGCACATATAGTTTTAAGGCAGGATGTAGCTACTATAATACATCTGGTATCTAAATCATCAGAGCCAATTAAATATTTGACGATCTTGATAATTCATTTACAGGAATCTAAATCAGTCAGTTAACTGATTAATAGAAGCAAGGAAAATCAATTAATTCGGAATCCAAAGCATTTTCATTTTGTCTGGTCAATTATCATTTTGTTTGAATGGTGATTTACATAATCAGCTTCTGATAGCTTAGGAAAATACTTGGTATAACGTTTTAAGAATCTTCCAAGAAATCCTAAATGTTTTGGAAAGTTAAACAGTATGATTACTTCTATTCCACTTGACTTTCCTTTTAAAACCACTAAGGTTTTCAAAAGAAACATTAACTCAATATTGGAGCATCCAGCACTTTGATTATACATGTAATAAAACATTTTTCTGTGGTTATATTAGGCTAATGACAAGTGGTGAAGAATGTGCTATTAACCACACTGAATCTTTTGGCATGTTAAACAATATAACATGGTCACTTGAGAGTTAACGAATTCTAATATAACTGTGCTCTGGTAGCAATGACTGACCAATCATAAAAATGCCAAATTTATAGCCAGGCCCCCCGCAGAATAACGTTTTCTTAGTGCTTTGTTAGCTGCAGAGACAGTGTAGCCTTCAACCCTGGATCTGGGAATTTTTCCTCCAAATCCAGCAGATAAGATGTACAGTTAAAACGACAAACTGCCCAGCATGTTTCTGATTTATAATGTCTTAATTACCCAAAGCACTGGCAGCAGACCCCTGGTTTGTTTATTTGTTCTGGGTCAATGAACATTCTGATGAATTTCAACTGAATATTTCTTTTTCTTCAATTCATACTGTAAGAACCGGTTTAAAGGAATTTCTTCCCAAGACAGTATTTAAAATGACAATTGCTTGATAAGTCATCTAAATCCCGAAAAATTTGTTTCTCTTGTAAAAAATAACGATTAAAATTATAACAACAATAGTAAAATAGAAATATATAAATTGAAATGTACATCTTCTTAAAATGTTATTATTTTGTAATTTTTGAAAATGAAATAGACATATCTTTATACATGTACTAAGTTTTGCATATCTTTTTGTGAGTATGATAAGACACTATAAATATTAGGAAAACATAGTGTAAAAGAAGAAACTATAAAAACGATTCTTGATTTTCAATATTGTTTTCTGCCCAAAATATACGAAGTTGTATTACTTTTATTCGTCTTCTTTTTAGAATTCAGAAACCAAAATTTGTCGTCTTCAACTGCATTGAATTTTGACTTGGTTTCTGTCATCTCTTTATGTATTTTAAAATCCATAGCCGATTGTTTCACATTCTTATGGTTGTCTTCACCTTTGTCACTAAACTCCATTATGAAACAATTACCTGTGATGGAATGGTTATATATAGACAAACCTCAAATTATGTGCTTACAATACAGATAGTCAGCAGAAAAGATTTCTAATCAAATTTTCAGTTCAAGACTGCAGTGTTTGTTAGTATTATATATACAGTTACCAATGGCATTCAATCCCTCTTTCAATATTAAATATGAATGTATCCAGAGAGAGAGAATTCAGCGCAAGCTGTACTCTGCGAGGATGGCTTATCATAAAATCTTAAAATAACACACTGGGGTCAGTAAATTGCCTGGGTCAAGAGGGGCATCTAAACAGACCCAGTAATTAATAGCATTTTAATAGATAATAGAACAGATAACCTGTCAGACAGTCAGATTTACCGTGGCCTCAATTTGGAGTAGAAATTCGGGGTTGTGGGACACAGTGGAGAAGCCATACAGGACTCAATTTGGCATTTCCTTCTGGGTGGGTCTAGGACCATATATTCCCCAGTAATGACAGGTTTATAGGGTTCAAGAGCAGTAAGTTAAAGGGTTATTAATGCAAGGCTTCTGTAAATGTATGGAGTGCATATTGATGGTTCAGTGTAAGACAGTTGTTACTGCCTCTATGTTTATAGGCAGTTACAACTGTGTTGCACCTAACCATGGATAATGTATTGCTTCTTTTAGTTATCATTTGATAATTGTAAGTAGCCCTTGAAGTTCAGTCAATAGGAATGACTTTTAATATTCTATAATTGATTTATATTTTTTAGTTCCTTTGAAACAAGTTAATTATAATTTCAGAAATGTTTAAAACAAGCACTTTAATTCCATACTGTTCCATCTTTTGTCTCATACATTTAAGAGTGTTATTCCTCTTAATTCTGGTTGAAATCCATTGCATGGTTTCTGAGAAAAATCACTTTTAACCATTTAAGGAAATTACCTCTGCAAATAATAGTCAAAAGGGCACTCAAAATATTCCTTTGAACTTTGGTTAAAGTCCATCTTTATATTTCTGAGAAAAAAAATCCCTTTTTTGTTATTGTACATGGAAGTAAGTGATAACAAATGAAGCCAACTTCTTTTCTCAAACAATCAAAATAAATTGAACATTTCTGATTGAGAATCTTTATAAGTAACTTTTAAACTTGCTTTTAAATAATGATCAAATTAACCCTTGTCATGTTGAACTGAAAATATTCCTGCTTTAGCAAGTGGTATCAGCCTGCACAAATGTGCAATTTGATCTTAGTCTATACCTCCTGATTTTCCTCTTTGAACCAGAAAAGTTTTAGAAAATCTTTTTTCCAAATTATAAAATACCAAACCATAATAAGTGCATTTAGTGTTTTTCAGCACTTTGCTTTTACAGAAATGTTCACAGTTTTTTTTTTCAGCATGAACAGGGTTCAGGTTGAATTCACCATCACATTATCCTGTTTCCTCTATAGAATGAAATAATAATAAAAAAAACTTAATAACATCCTGAATAAGGTGCTTCTGTTTGATAATACTGTCCTCATCTAGTAGAAACTTTAACAAGATTACTAATTAGTAGAAATTCACCAAACTATGAAATGTAGCTATACTGGCCTGTGTAAGGACTCAGAGAGGATATAGCACAGTTCTGAGGAAGCGCCATTGAAACCAATAGCCCTGCATGAAATGTCCCTATAATAGCCCACACAATTCATCATTCATCATAATAATTAAAATTACCCACGATAAATGTAAATGCCATTTAAAGTTTGCATGGCTTTCATTGGTTAACAAATGGGTGGGGTCAAAGAGGCAATAGGCTGCATTCTGGGAAAAAGGATTCTTGGGTAAAGAACTTGTGCAAGCAATTTTCCTAGAAGAGCAATGTATTTCAATGAAAAGTGCCTTATTTTGAAGCGCAATATGAGAAGTCCAAGTGTAAAGTAAACAAAGACAATATGCTTTTGAACATAATGATTTTCCGTGCATATTATGGTTACAAGACAGATAAGTACAGTTAAGAATTCCTTTGAAAATTTTACTTTACACTGCTCTATCTAAATTTTGTTTCCAACAAATTGCCAATTTCAGGGATATTTCAACCAATTTTGCTCAAATCTTTCTCATAATAACTTAGTGGCAAGTTACAAGGCAGTGTAGACTAAGGTCAGACTACACATAGGTGCAGGCTGATCTTAGTCTACACTGTCTGCCAAAGATGCTTATACAGCAGAAAAATGCAGTGAACAGCGTGAAAGTTTATATCATGTACATATATCAGTATTATCTAACAGTAATGTCTTAACCCTTGTCATGCTGAATAAAATTTGGCTAAAAATTGATATCAGAATGAAAGGGCAAAAAGCACTGAAAGTACCATCTGCAGGTCAATTTTTATTTGAAAAACTAAATCTATGGACATATCTGGTTTGAAAGTGAGAAACAGGTGGTGAAGACTAACATCAGACTGCACATATGTGCAGGCTAATGTTGGTCTACAGCTCCTGCCAAAGCAGGAATATTCCGGGTCAGTATGACAAGGGTTAAATTATGTTCAGCAAAATAGAAGCAATCTAATGATTTGACAGATCTTTAAAACAAATTATAAAATTTAGTAAAAGATAAATCAATGATAGGAGAATATATAAACAATTTATCATAATAACTTGAAGTCTATCTTTGTGAAAATTAAATAGAGGAAAGTCTAATTATAATACAATAAACTGAATTAAAGTGTCACGCTCATAATATAATCATAAAACAAATTAAATTAAATAATCTTTCTATGTATCAATCATTAAAGGTAATATGTCATAACAATTGTTATATAATCTATAGATGAATTAAAACTGGGCTGTTTGCAAATAACTGCATAAGATTGGGAATTTTTGTGCAGTTTTGGTCAAATCTTGAATCATTGTTTCAGGGCATAATTGTTATCCTTTAAGGTAACTGCGGACAGATAACATAGTCGAATTTTCGACTTTCTTAAAATCTCACACAAATTTCTGAGATTTGTATTTGAAGTGCGAGAATTAGTGAACGCGCAATGAAAAGGGTCTGCAGCTCGTTCATTTGACGTCGTGACGTCATTAAGGGGCCAACCCCTTTTGGACCCGCCAAAATCAATATTTGCAAATATTTTCTGAATTAATCGGCCGATTTTCACGAAAAAAGTTTCATTTTGAAAGTCCAAGAACGCCTGAGCTATACGTTTAATTTCTGTGCACATTCAAATAGAAAAATATGCCCGAAATGCTAACTTTTTCGCGAATTTAAAGATTTGACGTTCCTTTTTTCATTTCATTTTTTTTGTATATAAGTAGAAATTTCTCAAAATTTTGTCCGGTGACCTATGCTGATTTTTTGTTATTTTGTAGCGAAAAGAATATGCTTTGCATAAATCAAATAAAAATGACATGTCTTTGGGTTAGATTTTTTATTCAATTAGATTTTGTAAAGTTGTTGGAACGATTTTCGTCGGATTAGACGTCGCACTAAAACCATCTGCACTTTGCTTATATGGCGCCAATCTCCGTGCAATAACTTATTCTAAAATATTTGAATTTTAGGTTTATCGTAAAATATAGGGTTCAAAAGTATTAAATCTGAATGTGATTTTAAGAAATAAAAAAAATCACTTAAGTTTTATTCATTTAAAAAGACAGCTTTTGTAAACATTTGACGCGACGTTGAAATATCATCTGATTTGCGTTATCTTCGCGGAATCGAATTTTACAAAAAATCTAACCCAAAGACACATGTTTTTTATTTCAAAAATCTTCAGCGAAATGGTTTGGCGGCAACATATCTAAATTTCAGCATAGGTCACCGGACAAATTTTCGAGAAAAAAAGCAATATTTCCAGTGACTGTACTCGAAAATAGCAACGCAGAAGGCATTAACATTTAATACGTTACACTTAATTCTATTTCTTACACTTATATCCTCATATCAATAGAACATAAGATCCGGCGAAGCAAATGGCGTTTTCGGGATGAAAATTGGTTTATTATTTCCGAAAAAATGGACAATTACTGATTTTGTCCCCTAAAAAAGGGGTCGGCCCCTTGATGATGTCACGACGTCAACTCTACGCTATGAAATTCCTTTTTTTGACCGAAATATGAAAGCGGGTACTTCAAAGTATAGTTTTATCGCATTAGGCATGATTTTCAGACAATTTAAAATTTGGACCTAAAATGGCCCTCTATGTGTCCGCAGTTACCTTAAATCAGGGTTTTGACCCTCAAAAATCTAAAACTTATATATTTTGACACATAATATTTTTCTGTAAGGAGGGTTATTTTGACTTCTTAAATTTTCATTGTTTTGCATCTTAAAACTACTGCAAATTATGAGTTTATAAGAATTGTCAGTAAAAGAAACTAATCAGCAATGCCAAGAAATATTTACCAATCATCTACTTATTTTATTGTTTTGACCCCTTCTGCAGGAATTTTGACCCCTAGAAATTCACAGTGAAGAGGTCAATGGCCCCTATGATTACAATGCTAGCACAAGCCCTGTGTTTCGGAACGTGTGACAAGCCCTGTGTTTGTTATAGAGTTACGGAGTGTGTGACAGTGTTCTGACCTGTAGCTTTAACATGGTCTCGTCTCACCTTACAACACATTATAAATGTAGTCATTAATCGTAACTCTATATAACGCTGGTGTTTAATGAGATTTTTATTTTAATTAAGATGGATTGAAAAAACACATGACATTCATCTTTCTGAACCCTCTTACCTTCCATAAAAAACATGATGATTTGTTGTCTCGACATGATATTCGCTTTTTTCATTGCTAATTAATCTTATCAAGTTGTAGCAGTCTCAACTTAAATGCAAGTACAGTAAAACTTGTTTTAAGCGACCACTATCAGGACCACCAAAAGGACAAGTTGTTTAAGAAAATGGCAGCTTAATACATGTTTCGTTTACAAATAAGAAACATACTTGTTGAATGAATATGCATATTATTGGGAAATTCTCAATAATCCTTAAAGTTGTTAAAACTCAACAAGATCATCTCAATGGGATGATTCTGGTGAGTTTTAACAACATAGGATTCATTTTCAATATTTTATGGACCAATAATACCTACTTTTATTAGCCATGATATTTTGATTTGCAGAAGGAAATCTTGAAAACAGTCACTTAATAAAAATGGTCCTTTAATAGACGTGGTACTAGAGAAAAAATTTACAGTACATACATAAAATAGTCATAATAAGAAGAATTCCTGATTTATATTTTCATTACCATTTACAAAATTCATATTGGAAATTGAGACAAAACTTTTAACAAAACCTGAATTAATGAATATTTTGCTGCTCTAAATGATAATCATTGATTTTCAACCAAAACCTCCTAGCTACAGCTTTTAACAAGCTGTAGTTACAAGATTTTAACAGAAAACCGACAACATATTTAGTCCAATTCTACAAGTTTAGTGTAACCGTGGCTTGATTTTAGCAATGCTTACAGATTTTAGCCACCATTTTCCATATTTCAAACCTTTATTGTAAAGCTATTGCAAGAGCCAAAACATTAATGTGCAGTTACAATAGTTTTGCTCTGATCTCTTGTAATACACTTGGAAGTTATCATATTCTGGACTTGTCCAATAAAATCTTTTAGAACTCTGAGCAAAATTATTGTAAGTGCCTATATAAATATATAGGCACTTACAATAATTTTGCTCTGAACATTTGATTATAAAGTGACAACTTAAAATCTTTACAATTGTCTGTGAACAGTTTGCCTTCAATTGACTGACCATTTTTATGGTCATACTTCAGAAATCTTCAATGATGTAACAGCCAATTTAAAATGGTCTAACAGCCAATTTAATACGGTCTAGCAGCCAATTTAATATGGTCTAGCAGCCAATTAAAACTGTCAATTATTTTTCTTCAAGACACACAAAATGTAGATTGTCTATAATATATCAGAAGCAAGCATTATATTTTATGGAGAGAGTTGTATCTTTTCTGGTAAAGCCTTTTCATGCTGAACCCGAAATATTCCACTAAATGCAGTTTTGGCGAATTTCTCCCTCAAAATATGCCTACATTTAAGATAAAGTGTTTACACTGAAATCTACAAAGTTTATGACTGAATAAGTAAAGGTTATTTCTTTGTCTTTTATTTCAGTTTTAAGGACTTGTGTCACAGGGGCACAACAAAAAATGCCAATTAGGAATGCTGTGAGTGTATTTTTACGATATTTAACGAACCTCCTAACTTGGAAGTGTTATATGAACACAATATAAAGACACCATTTCCAAGCAAAATGACTCCAGGTTGCTCATCTTTCGACGATAAAATTTTTCCTGAAAAATTCCTCCGCTAATTTGACGTGTCATTGGTACCCCTAAATTGGCTTGAAATTACGAGCCTAATTACACAATAAAATAGCCTGCTTCATTTACGAGAAATTTGCGTCACCAAAATTCTTGAAAATTAAATTTACCACTCCCCCTTTTGTACATGTAACATTTTCATTTGCATGAATTTTCAACACGAAATCTCCATTCACTAAGTTTAAAAAAAAGACATTAAACACACATGTCTTCCATGCAAATTTATTATTTTTGTTTTCAAACAAAAAAATGTAGTTAAAAGAAACACTGATAAATTTCAAGAGAAAAATTTGAAAGTTTTGGGTAAAGATTACAGTGCCACCAATAATTCAAATTTGTGAAGATGTGGGTTGGTTTTTGCCATGAAGAACAATTCATTTGGAATCCCTCCTCAATTATTCATGTTTACAAAACCAAAGTGTAATATCATGCCAGCTTTTTTATACCCCGTCCATTTGTTATCTTTTTCCTTTAACTAAGAACCCGATAAATTATTAACCCTTGTCAGGCTGAATCTGGAATAATCCTGTTTTTGAAGTAAGTAGAGACAAAGATCAGCCCACACATTTGTGCAGTCTGATCTTAGTCTATACTTCTTGATTCTTTCCTTATCTAACCAGAAAAGTTTAAAGACTGTATTTTAAAATGAATACTGACTAATAATATCAGTACTTTCAGTCAAATTTGCAAAGGTTTTAAGTCAGCATGACATAAATTTATCGTCCAGGCGATGCCGAGTGCCATTAAGGTCAGCTAGTTTAAAGGGTTTCATATTGAAGGACAGACATACAGACAGACACTCAGGTAAAACAATATGCCCAAATCTATAGAAGGGGAGGGGGGGTATAAAAATAATTTCAAGTAATTTGTCCTACTCTAAGTTTTCTCCATTAGCTTTTTTCTACAGCTTATTAGAAATACAGCTGCTGCATGGGGATGTTCAAACAAATTGCAGCGTAAATAAAAATTAAGTTGATTCTTGGCAGTAAAATTTGTACATTTTTTGTACATTGAAACAAGTAGAGATGTATGGAATAGGTAAGACTTGGTTCAGAAAGTTCAATCAATATTCAAGTACTAGTAATGATAATCAAAGGTTACCATGCAGCCAAAATAAGGTGAAGAAAAATAATTTAGACTCGTAAATAATTCAGCTTGGCAAATAAAGTTATCGCAGTGACCAAGACTTAATGGACAAATCTTTTAACTATTGGCATAGTATCTTAGAACCCAGTGATAATTCATAAGAAATAGGAATAGATTTACAGTGTATTCGTGCAAAGAACATATGAAATAGAATCAACCAATACTGTGGTTCATAAAAAGTCATTATTTAAAGGAAGAAAAATTCAAGTCCAATGAACACACAAAAACAGAGCACCTCTCAATGAAGATAAATTGTGAAGTCAATTTAAATCATCTTGCCTCAGCATTAAATTGCATTAAAATCAAAATGCTGAAAACACTAAGAACTGTCATTGTTAGTCAGTATTTGTATTCAATTTTGAAAAATACAATTTTTCAACTTTTTCTAATTCAAAAAAAGGAAAATCAGGTGGTGTAGACAAAGATCAGACTGCAAATATGTGCAGACTGAACTTTGTCTAAACCTCCTGCAAAAGCTGGATTATTCCTGGTTCAGCATGATATTAGGGTTCATTACTAGCACAGTTTTCTTTTAAATCCACAATATTAGACCTACCTGCAATGGATTTTCTTCCTATTACATCAAATCATTGGTATACTAGATCATACTTTTTTTCTTCAAATTTTTCTTACCACATATCCAAAATTAGCTGTAAGCCATTTTAATCCTTCAGGAATTTAACTCTTGTCATGCTGAATAAATTTTGGCTAGAAATGTTCCACAAAGTCAAAGAACAAAAAGCACTGAAAGTACCAACTGTAGGCTCAATTTTATATTAGAAAAACTAAATCTATTGACAAGTCTGGTTTGAAAGTGAGAAACAGGTGGTGTAGACTAACATCAGACTGCACATATGTGCAGGCTGATGTTTGTCTATAGCTCCTGACAAAGCAGGAATATTCCGGGTTCAGCATGTCAAGGGTTAATATAAACTTTCCTGATAAAAAAAACACAACATTCTATCAGTACCAACACTGACTAAGTGATGACTGAAAGACAAGATAAGACAGACCCCAAACTTCTTCTCAACTCTTAACTTCTAAGTATAACACAGAGGTATACATAAGAGGGGGTAAAGCAAGTCTAAAATTGTTATTTCTCAACAAAACCCTATGTTGTGGGTACTCATTTGAATCGTCTCAACTAGACGATTCAAATGAGTACTGACAACATAGGTTTTGTGTGTGTGTGACATTGAAATATTTGAATCTGGAATTTAACACACGGAATCCCCTCTAATTTTATTATAGCTCTGTTCTAAGTATTATATATAAGAAACTATGTATTTAAATTCTTTTAACAACAGAATATTGTTAAGCACCAATACCTTATTTGTGCAAAAATATTCCTGACAGTAACATAACATACATCCATACAGAATATAACAGAAACACCAAATGTGGTCAATTCAACCTGTATGAATATTCCATCTGATGACCAGTCTAAGAGAAGAGTCAGGTACTCTAATCTAAATAGACTAGATAAAACCCTCATAAAATAAAATGTTGGTTAAATTGTTTTATGATCCTTGCTGAAATAGCTCTGGCCAGCCTTTGTTACTTTTGTCACAATGTAAGACAGGCCCATAAAAACCCTTATCTTTATCAATATTAGACTTCAAATTGTCAAGTTTTTTTTTTCTTTGTATCTTTCTTTTTCATTATCATAAATATCAGAGCTGGAATATGAGATTTTCTAAAATAAATGTTTGGATTTGAATTTTCACCAAAAAATATGTAAAAGTTCATTTAATCTTTATGCTTCCAGACTGGTAATCAAAATTCTGTATTGATAATCACTGAGAGAATTTCCCCAATGAACCTGCAATGATATTCAAAATTTGTTTTAAATGCTACATTTTCAAAGGACATCATTTTTTTCAAGGCTCTTTGATTTTAAACCTAGCACATGATTATTTGGGTAATTATCTGTGGCGTTTTAGTGTAAAAAGTTATTAAAGATTTCTTTTTTCAAATTCTTATTGAGGTAAAACAAAATCCCCTATTTCGTCAAATTGTCTTAAATTTGTGACAAAATGAAAATTAAACCATAAAATCTGTAATCCACTCGATACAATACATTAAAAGATGGTCAATTGACACCTTATAATTGTAAATCTTCTTCAAAGTCACTTAACTCAATGGCATTACTTCTTTTTAGTGCAGGGCTTAAGTTTGTTATGTAATTTTTTTTTTCTATTAAACACTGCCACAGATCCAGGATTTCTTTAAAGGAGGTTTGATGTGGACAGGTGGACATCATTTTTACAAACATGAGCAATGCAAATGGATGCTTTGCTTGGCTGCAAGTGCTTCATATTAGAAGGGGAAATAATTTTAACAAAAAATATTTTTAGTAATTCCCCTTTGTAGAATCAATTGCTCTTGGACATCACAAGCAATGCTTCAATAGCAAATATCTTAAACAGTAACTGAGTTATGCCCAAAGTTTAAGTTTGTAATCTCGCCAATGTCTACGTTGAGGAAAACAGGGTGAATATCAATATAACATCACAATAACTCCACCTTTTGTTAAAAAAAAAAACAGAGGAGCTATAATTGCATTTAGTGTTATCTCCCCTTCCTTGCATATGATATGTATTTTGCTTACTATGAACACTATGCCAAGTTGCATGTGTGTATCTTCAATTATGTATTACTTTATATTTTAAAAAGACTTTACAGATTGATTCTTTTCATGCTGGACCAGGAATTTCCCTGCTTTCGCAAAGGTATAGACAAAGATCAGCCTGCACTTATTATGTGCAGCCTGATCATAGTATACACCACCTGTTTAAAATATATATATATATTTTTTTCAAAATGATTATAAATAATAACTCACAATTAGTACATCCAGGGCTCTTTGCACTTTCAATTTAATACAAATTTGCTTAATTTTTTTTCAGCATGAGAGGGGTAAAATTATCATGCAATACCACAGTAATCCCATTTGTTTTTCAATCTCAATCAAAACTAATAAATCCTTACAATATAATAATTTCTGATGCAAATCCCAAGTCCCACAATATTCCCAAAATTAATGTTCACATGAAAATTACAAGAGGCATTCCTATCTTAATATGATTTTTTTTTTATTTCATCTTTGCCATAATCTCTGCTTGTTATCAAATTTACACTAGGTAACTTTGGGTACTTAAAATTCTGCTAGAAACGCCTGCCGGGTTCTTATAATACCCTCTTAACACTTCAGATTTACTCTTATTCCTTCACAGAGTCATACATTTATTAAAGCTCAAAACTTGTAAGGAAAGGGTTCCAAAAGGAATTTGAAAAAAAAAAAAAAAAAATGATTGATTGAATGGAGTTTAACGCCGCTTTCAACATTTTTTCTGTTATTTTGCGTGGCTGGAGCACCTAACAATGGTTTCCTGGTTATTCTCTCACCAGTACAACCACCACTTCCTTTCCTAGCCTCCAGCTGCTATTTCATATAGGTCTACGATTATTCACCTATTGGTGAGAGACAAAAAGTCGGAAAGAATGAGTGCCGCCGTTGGGGATCGAACCTAGATTTACAGTCAGACGTGCTACCAACTGCGCTATGACGCGGCTCAGAAATTTGAAAAAAAAAGAACCCTTCATATCATATTTTTGAATTAATAACAATTCAAAGTTTCTCACTATAATTTCAACCCAACTTGACAATCCAGTGGTAGATTGCACTTTTGAAGTATATTTTGAAGTAATGATTCAATGAAATTCCATTGTTTTAGTAATAATTAATACAAACTCTGAATCATGTGAAGGAATTTAGAAATATCAGTTCCTTTAACACATCTGTATTTTCAATTTTTGACAATTTGTTGAAAACAGCAGTCTACCCTGACAACTTATCACTCAAGCAATGTTGACAGTTTGAGAGTAAGCTATGGTGCACATTACTGCATTGTTGACGGTAAATAGCTGTGAACAGCCCATGGGAGGGGGTCAACACTTGGATATCTGGATTTAAATGGTGCTATTTGAGTTACTTATTCATAACATGTCCAATATACTTTGCATGTTTGGGCATTTTTTTATCTGGACAATATTGTAGAAGACTTGTTATATGTAGCATTTTGAATTGATTGATTGAATGGAGTTTAACACCGCTTTCAACATTTTTTTCAGTTACATGGCGAAGCTGGAGCACCTAACGATGGATTCCTGGTATTTCTTTCACCAGTACAAGCATCACATCCTTTCCTAGCCTCCAGCTGCTATCTCACAGGTAGCATTTTGAAATTGGGGTAGGTCTAGCCAAGTCAATAATATGCAGTTTTTTTTTTTGTGTGTGTGTGTGTGTTTGTGTGTGTGATATCTACAAATTTTCATACTTTTCAGAATCATTAGGACCGGTTGACAAAGCAGGGCGCCACCCCTGCCCCCTTTCATTCAGGCATGTATCGATGGCTCAGCCTGATCAGTTGTAACTCCCTACAAACATATAGGGAGTTAAATCTGTTTCGCGCTGAGCCATTGATATGTTGTTTGAAAAGTTTAAAAAGCAAGTTTAAAGCACGAAAATAAATACACAAAGTACCATTAATCTCAAGGTAATATATTTGATAGCAAACAGTTGTAACTGGCTATGAACATATTTGCACTTACAACTGTTTCACACTGAGCCAGCAACGTTATTTCTTTTAACCAAGCTTTCCTATAGAATAACAGAATATTTCTTGTTGTAGGGATGCATATGGTAAATCTTGTAACTAAAGCTTGTAATTACTTGATGGTTTCCCAAAGATGAAATTGAAAATTTAAAGTTGCACCAAACACTTAATTTCAAAGGGTCAGTGCAAAACTATTGTTAGTGCCTTTATTCAAATCAGCACTTACAATAGTTTTGAGCTAAACCATTAATTCTCTACATTGTGATGACATAACCAGTCATTAACAGTGTCTCACGCAGGGGTTATCATGCAACCATTCTCACCTCGGTCAAATCCAACAATACAACCATGGGAAATATTGCAGAAATCTGCATAACCATATTACATTAGTGATAATTCTATACAGACAAATGTGCAAAATAGTTGTATCTGCTAATTAATGGTTTTGTCACAATATATTGAACCAGCCCAGCGTTCGGGATGACAAAACTGTGCAAACTGTTTGCCAATTTTACCCTGCTTTACACATGCACTTGGGTTCAAAGCAGGGAATAATTGGCAAACAAATTTCATCCTTTTGTCATCCTGAACGCAGGGATACAAGTCTTACATTATATCATATTAATTTTCTGTTAATGGTTTAATTACTAGCATAATTTATCAACTTTTTTTTCAAATAGATCTTTTTTGCCTGTTGTTTTCTTGCCTTTTACATTATAGTTTTAAAGGACTCAATACATATTAACGATTGTTTTTTTCTTTCACTGGTTGATGTCTTTACTGGTTTATTATGGATGTCAATGTGGAAGCTCATAAATCCAAAAGTGGCTTTGGATTAACACATTAATTTTTTCCATTTAATAAATTTCCATTGATATTTTTACAAATTTACTTCATGTTTAATTGTTGAAACTGTTGTATTTAACTTTTCAAATATTAGACTGGATTTAAAAAAAATATCAAAATAAAAAAAAGATAGAAAAAGCCATTATGTTAAAGTAATTAAGGTACAGTACATACCAAAACTTAAAGTGTAAGTAAATTTAAGCAATACAAAGTCAGAATTTTATGAGCCTGTTTGGAGATTTCCAACATTTTCATATATGTACATAGCAAAGACTCTGACCAGCCTGTGCATCCGCACAGTCTGTCCAGAGTCTTCACTATGTGTTTTTTAGATAGACAAGGTCTCAAAGTACTTGTACACCATCAGGCAACATTATATTCATGGTAGGTGGCTGTATACGCTGCTCAATGTTTGCACCTCATTCACATTTCAAATTGTTGGAAATGTAACGCATAGGCTCAGCTATTTTCCACATTAAGTTCCTATTACAATCCGCAACATCTAAGTTCTTGAAGTCCAATGAAAAAAGTTAACTTTTCATTTAAAGGATCACTTTCTAATCTTAGAGATAAGTTAAGTATCTATTCCATATTAATGTTCAAATACCATCGAATAATAATCCCAAGGTAAAGACTCTCTTAAAGGTAAATTATCAAATAGAGTCCTGATAACAGAATCTCTTAGACAGGTGTAGCACCAGCCATTCTTTAACTTTTATTTGAGATAAAAATGCATGTATTTTAACTCATTCTCCCACTATTCCACTTTTTTTAAAATCCGCAATGGAATAAAACCTACAGAAAGCATTATTGAAAATTATTTTAAGAAAAAGATAAAGAAATATTGCTTGTTATTCGCAATTTCTTCTTTGATCAATATGTTTTCTTCCCCAAAAGAGGAAAAAGATTTTAAGATGAGCCTGTGTGTAACATTTCTAACAATTTCAATTGTTCGCAAAGCATAGACTCTGGCCAGTGTATGCATCCGCACAGGCTGACCATAGTCTTCACAATGTGATTTGTAGATGGATAAGGTCTTAAAGTATCTACTGATAGTAATCTTCTTATTGCACTTAACAATATGTACCTGTTGGGGCTACTAAATGTTTGTATCTCATGCTGGTGTCAAATTGTTGGAAAGGTCACTATACATGTTCAAATAATCCTGAGATAAAAACATATTTAAGGAAGACTATGAAAAGTATCAAATAGAGTCCTGATAAACAGAACCTCTTATAGACAGGTGTAGCACCAGCCATTCTTTAACTTTTATTTGAGATAATAATTAATGTATTTTAGCTCATTCTCTCAATAACTATCCCACTATCCAACAAAATCCACAAAGAAAAAAAAAAATCTACGGAAAACATTATTGAAAATATATAAAGAATTATTGCTTGTTACAAGCAATTTCTTCATTTTTCAAATTTTTTTGTTCCTAAAAGACAAAAATGATTTTTAAATAATCCTGAGATAAAAACTCTATTTAACCCTTTCCTGTCTACTCCCTGCTTTTTACGTGCCTATGACTTTATGATTGAGAAAACATTGTGAAAAAAGAAGAAATTGCTTCTGACAAGCAATTTCTTCTTTTTTCACACTATTTTCTACCCTTCTGAGTGGTTATTTTTCAATTAAATCCACTTTAAATTTTCGTCTGCAAAACCTTTGAATTTGGAAAGGTCCAAAATTTTGTAAAACAGGAAAGTGTTAAGATAGACTATTTATTAAACAGTCCTTATAAACATACCTTATACAGGTGTAGCAGTGGTCACTCCTTCATTTTAAAATGTTAAAATGCATGTATTTAGCCAATTACACTAAATTTGAACAAGAGCACTTCCAACCGATGCCTACACTTAAATGGCTGTCAGGTGCTTATTAACGGACAAAAAAGTTTAAAAAAGGGGAACAATTTGCATTAAAGTTTCTAGAGTTATCTCCCTTGAAAGTTAGTAATGTGCCAAGTTTCATGTAAATGCCTTTGGTAATAATAGAGCTATCACAAAATGTCAAAAGTTTTGCATGATGAGGTCAACAGGTTGTGCTTAAATACCTCAGGAAACAATTTATTTATAGGGATTAATTAAAAAAAAAATATTGTTAAAATCCTCTCAAATCACAATACAATAGATTTTTAACTGTAAAGTTCTGGCATTGAATTGACTGACCATGAAAACCTTTTTTCTTTTTTGATAGCTTAGTGCAAAATAGTTGTAACTGCCTATAAACATATTGGCAGTTACAACTGTTTCACACTGAGGCAGATATATTCTGTTATAAAACTAGAAAGCCATGAATGGCTTGAGTCGCTCCACAGGCTTGAAATTCTTGTAAAGTAGTAATAGTTTTGACTAGATTTTTAAATATTTTGGATTCTACTGATGTTGAAAATGATTTTCAAAGTTTTCCCTATATAACACATAAAGAAATGACCTCCGCCCATAAAATGCATATTTTTCATCCAATCACAATAATTTTTGGTTGACTGATAGAGGGTCACTCAAGGATTATTCCAGTGAAATTTGGTTGATATCCATCATTTAGATTCTGAGAAAATGATTTCCAAAGTTTCCACTATATAACATATAGAGAAATGACCTCCGCTCATTAAATACAAATTTTTCATGCAATCACAATAATTTTTTGTACACTGATAGAGGGTCACTCAAGAAAGATTCCAGTGACATTTGGTTGATATCCATCATTTAGTTTTGGAGAAAATGATTTTCAAAGTTTCCACTATATAACATATAGAGAAATGACCTCCGCCCATAAAATACATATTTTTCATCCGATCACTATAATTTTTTGTACACTGATAAAGGGTCACTCAAGGATCATTCCAGTGAAATTTGGTTGATATCCATAACTTACATTCTGAGAAAATTATTATGAAAGTTTCCACTATATAACATATAGAGAAATGACCTCCGCCCATAAAATGCATATTTTTCATCTGATTTCAATAATCTTTTGTAGACTGGCAAAGGGTCACACAAGGATCATTCATGTAAAATTTCATTGGTATCCATCAATTAGAATCTGAGAAAACTCACTTTTTACCATATTTGGAAATTAGCCACGCCCATTAAATCCATGTTTTTCATTGGATCAAAATTTCTTGAACAACTTTGAAAGAGGGTCACCCAAGGATCATTCCTGTGAAGTTTGGTTGAAATTCATCCAGTAGTTTCTGAGGAGAAGATTTTTAAAGTAAAAGTTTACGAACGGACGCACGGACGGACGCACGACGGACACAACGCCATGACAATAGCCCCAGTGGCTTTCAGCCAGTGGAGCTAAAAATTAAACACACTAATACACATCCTTATTTGTCTCAGGTAATTTTAATTTTTCAACTTTCAATTTTTGTCTCCAAGCCTAAAAAGTAAAATGTTTAAGGAAAGTGATCAAAAACAAATAAAACCCATGGGAATATTTGCATTTACAGACAAAACCCTATAAATATTTATTGTTTTATTGGTCAAAACCAATCAACTATCCCTGGAGACAGACTAATGATTTCTAAGTGATACAGTAATGGAAATAAGCTTAATATTTGATCACTTAACTTGTTCTTTTCGAACAGTTTTTGTTGGTCAGGCATAAGACTTCCAATCTGGAAGTCGTGGGTTCGATCCCCGGTGGCGGCAAATATCCTTTCAAACGTTTGTCTCTCACCAATGGGTAGATAATCGTAAACCTATATGAGATAGCAGTCGGAGGCTTGGAAAGGGTGTAATGGTAGTACAGGTGAACGAAATACCAGGAATCCATTGTTAGGTGCTCCGGCCGCCGCCATATAACTGCGAAATTGTTGAAAGCGGTGTAAAACCCATTCAAACAAACAAACAAATCAAACAGTTTTCAGTTTAATAATTGTACACTAAACTTGTTCTTTTCAAACAGTTTTCAGTTTAATAATTGTACACTAAACTTGTTCTTTTCAAACAGTTTTCAATATAATAATTGTACACTAAACTTGTTTTTTTTAAAACAGTTTTCAGTTTAATAATTGTACACTAAACTTGTTCTTTTCAAACAGTTTTCAGAACAGTAGTACTTAACTTACTTTTGAGAGCAGTTATGTAAGAAATCTTTTTTTTAATGCTTGATAGTTGAGAAACACCGTATTTCTCCTAATAAATGCTCCCATGAGCTATACATAACATGGTCAGGGAGCTTTTATTTAGTATGCATTTTCTGATTTAAAAAATCATTAAAATTGATGTCTTTTAGGCCATTTTCACTTTTATTTGAGGTTTATTTCCTCTTAACAATCATATAAATGATTGTTTAGAGAAAATTTATCTCAAATTAGAGAAGAAGTCTCAAAAAGTTCCTAAAATATCAGGCATTTGAAGTGGGTTTTCTAAGCAAAAAAGATAGGGGTGCTACTATTAGGGAGGTCGCTATTATTAAAGGAAATGCAGTATAAGTATATTATAACTTGGTAATCTCTCCCCCCCCCCCCCCCCCCCCCCCCCCCCCCCCCCCTAAAGAAATTCAGAAAAGGGTTTATTATTAATCTAAAATAGGTTATTTACCAAAACATGTAATAAGCCTGTAGCTAATAAATTTGAAAATACATGACAACGAAAAAAGGCAAACAAATCATTTGCTGTAACAATTAATTTTACATTTTGTCAGTGCTATCAGGTGGTATAAAGACAGTTCAATAGGACAGTGCAAAACTATTGTAAGTACCTAAAATGTATAGGGACTTACAATAGTCTTGCGCTGACCCCCCAAAGTGCCTTTATCACAGTTTTTAGACACTCACAATCTTTTAGCGCTGAAATATCAAATTTTCATATTATCTTATAAATATACAAATATCAGTATGATAACATCCCATATGATATTTTCTATGATATCACATAGTTATGAATATGGTTATTTTTAGTAACTTGCATTTCAGTTAGAAACATCGACGAAAACAAGATAAATAGAATTATAAGATAAATATAGTACGTACTTAGTGTATTGTATGAAAAAAAATCTAACTCAGTTGTGAGAATTGATAATTGTCTCGGCAAAGCCTCGACAATTATTAATTGTCCCAACCTGGTTAAGATTTTTTTTTTCATACAAAACACTAAGTATGGTATTATATATTTATCTATTGACAGAAGCCGGGAGATAAAATTGTCTGTAGTCTACAAACATTCATATGTTTTGACATCGAGATAACATCCTGAATTAGACTGGCCCTTATTAAAGCAAATTAAGTCCAAATTAAGCCACTTAGATGGACTGCAGACCTTGATATTGCCATGGACTATCTCTAATTGGGGCCAATCACCGAGATACCCTATCTTGATACCCATATGGCCCCCCCTTTTCACTAAACCAACTGTTCCATTTATGACCATTTTCTTTCATCTACTTCATGGAACTCAAGCTCTTAAACCTTTTATCAGAAAACAAAAATTTACACCAGTCCAAATTCATGATGCAGATGGCAATTTGCAGGCTCTACTAGATGAAATTGTTTAATTCTTTGACTTCTTTTGAAGAAAACCTTGTGGAAAATGAATAAGTTGCTAGTAACAAGCAATTTCTTCATTTTGCATAAGATTTCCGACATTTGACACTTTCTTATTTGTGGCCTCCATGTCCTTTATATATTCATAATCACAAAAAATGAACGTACACAAACATTTAATTGTGCCAAATTTCGACAAATCTACCTATCTCAAATCAAAATTACACAATTGAACAAGAAAATTCAGACTTATATTGGGAGCAGAACAAGTTTAAATGGGTTGATTTAAACATTGAATTTGAAGCAGGTGTTCTAAATTTACTCATTCCTGTAAGCAGATTTGTATTTTAGTATTATTTTAGATATATACATTTATCTCATGCCAAATCTTTGTTATTGTGATTTCTGAATTTCTTTCAAAGATGAAATAACTTTAAATCCCTTGTCATGCAGTCTGTGCATTGTTGTGCAGTCTGATAAAGGTTGATACTTTAAAGATAAGAAACAGCTCATTTTCCCTTGGTGGGTTACAAGTACAGTCATCAATGAGTGGAGATATTGATTGTACAATGAAGAAAATTATTTATGACTATGATACATGAAATTAACCCCTTTCATCAATACGCAGATGCAATTAAGTCTTGTTGTAGCTTGATTCTACAAAATCCCAAACTGTTAAATCCTGATTTCATCTCGATGGGACTCTCAACCATAAAAATTGGAAAACATTGTAGAAAATCAAATAATTGCTAAGTTCTTGTCTTAAGTAGGACAAAGATTTTCATCAATTCATTATATTTAAGTTTTTTCAGCATGTTCAGTTGTTCAGCATGTCATGTTGTACCTGGATCCTCCATCATCTGATCAAAAATCCATTTCCATTTCAAACTTTAACCCAAAACAACTTTGGAAAACATTGTGCAAAATGAAGAAATTGCTTACAGTGAGCAATTTCTTCATTTTCCACAATGTTTTTTGTCCTTGTCCAGCATGACAGACATTTTTAATTTATAACTTCAATTACTTAAAATTGATGTCAGAACTGTTCTTTCAATGTTTGACTAGTTTAACCCATTACTAGATGACAAAAATTCAAGACTTGTCCAATTTTCTAAGAAGTTGAAGACAATCGAGCTTTAAGTAGTTGATGAAAGTCTACAAAAGTTTACTGCAGATTTTATTAAACCAGCACTATTAAAGTGGGGTTCACACGATGTGTTTTTTCACATCTGTCTTTTCAGATCTTCAAAAACACATCGTGTGAACCCCTAGATAATGAGCGTTCTGTTAACAGATCTGCTTTACAGACGGAATAGAACATGTTCTATTTCGTCTGCTTTTTCATACAGAATTGACCAATCAGAAGCTTTTCTGGGGATACTGACGGCGATGACTTGATAACATCTGTTTATACTTGTCAATTACCTGGACAAACTGTTTACTTTTGGTATCATATGAATGAATCAATCATTTCATTGAAAGCTCCACGAGCAAAATCCTACTAAGAATTTAAAAAGAGTTAACTATTTCAATTATTTTCTATAAAACTGTATTGAACACTCCCCCCCCCCCCCCCCCCCGCCCCCCCCCAAAAAAGTGGCTTCCAAAATGACTTATCTTAGTTTTGTCAATGGAGAGCAAAACTATTATAATTCCCATACATGCTGACATTTCTTGTTCTTTTTACACAATATTCAAAAGAACTTTTATTTTTTAATTGATAGAGGTATATAAAGCGAAATTGTCACCACACTCTAGGCATAGGAGTGTAACAAATTTTATACGTTTCATAAACCAATGAAGCAACATTTTTTGGATGCTATAAAATGATATCATTAAGTAATGAAATATGACGATTCTTAATATTTTTCAATGGATATTTTTTTTTCTGCAAAAATACCAGCTAGTGACATTTTTTTTCACAGATGTACCGATAGAGATATTCGCTAGATCAATATGGTACTCACTTTATCATTTTTTCATAGAGGTATGAAAGGAAATATTTGGTCAATCGTGATGTAACATTTTGTTTCATGAACTAAAGAGTAAATTGTCAGATAACACATTTCTAGACTTTTTTAATGCATTGTTTCAAGAGGTTAATTAAGAATCGGTATTATTGCAGTAAAAAGTATAGAAAAACTGTATGCAAACACCTTTACTTTCTTTCACATGATGTTACCTACAGCGACATGGGCCGTCGTAATAGAACAGTTTGAAGTGCGCCATACAGGCAAACTGGAAGTCCTGGGTTCGATCCCCGACAGCGGCACTTATCCTTCCGACAATTTGTCTCCCATCAATGGGTTGACAATGGGTTGAGGAAAGGATGTGATGCCTGTGAATTAAATCCCAGAAATCTGTTGTTAAGTGCACCAGTCACAGCAATATAACTGAAAGATTATTGAAAGTGGCGTAAAACAAAAATTAAAAGCTGAGAGGAGGTCTGAGCTATGCAATCACAGAGCTTGTTCTCAGTTGTAGTTATGACATTAACAGTTTGATCTCCGAGCTATAACTAGCATATTTACTGTACAGACACAGATTGAGCAATTTTTTATATCATAATGTCCGTATTATTGATAAGAAGAAAATTAATATTGGGGAAACTCTGAATTTTGAAAAAAACCTTTTATTTCAACCAATTGAAAGTTGTTATTATCAGTATTATCGTGTTTATCATAATCATTATTATCAGTGTTTGTTTGACAAGTTGCATTTTAATACTCTTTGTTGCTGTTTGTTTGTTTGTCTTTTGAAAACTAGCATGGTTCTTTTTCTATCTTTTTATTTCTTATTAATTAAAAAGGACAAAGGGGCTTGGTAAGAAATATTCATCTCCACATTCCAGTAATGTAATACAATACTTCACCTCAGAAATAACTGACCTGGGTCATCCAAAGCAGATATGTAAAACATACCGTCTGAACCCCAAAAACATATATGTTTCAAAACATGTCTGGTTTTTCATATCTGCTTAAACATGCCGTGTGAACCCTACTTTAAGATCTAATCAGATTTCTTCTAACTATTACCTGAATACAGACACCAAAGGAGAGCCATGTTGTGATTATTGGACAATTTAAGTCAAAGGTTGTACTTTCATCATAAATTTTGAATTCACAATAAAATCATTCTTTTATAAAAAATTCCTATCAATAAACTGAATGCATTTACCAATGTACCTTTAATTAAAAGGTACTACGAACTAAAACATGATAAGGACTAAAGCATTCTCACAGAAATACACTGAGTTATGCAACTGGTAAGCATGATTAAAGTGCCAAGCTTTTGTTATCACTTTTCCAGAATTACCAAAGGACCAAATTAGAAAAGAAATCCTTATTTCCATACCCAGAGCAAATCAAACTATATAGCATCCATTGGCAACTATAAAAGCTTGAATAAGCTGTAGTCACATGGAGATGAAGTAATGGTCTTCATTTATCATTCTTCCACTTAACTTGTCCAGAGCATATCTCTTAAAGTATAAAAGCTTTCAACTTGAAACTTTACAGATTGATAGATATCATGGAGTAGAAGAAGTGCAGTGCACAGGAACTACAACTCTTGCTTGAATAATTTTGGAGTAATTGCCCTTTGATTAGGCTTCAGTTTACTATCAAACTTTGATGGCAAGGGATGGCTATGTCCTACATGTCTCTTGTTATTTTGGTTTCTACATCAATTTTGAAATATCAAAGCATTTTTGCAATGAAGCCTCTTTTGACCTGATACCACCTAACTGCTATCATGAAATGATATCAGTCAGTCTATTTTTAGAAACAATTTGCATACACTTTCATCTGAATTTCTTTTGTTTTATTAAAATTTAGCGCTAGAAAATGATTGCATGATAAATAGAATATTATGTGTCTTAAAATATCAATATTATCTGGTCTCAGCTGTGAGAAATTCTAATGACTTGGCCAAACCTCATCATTACAAAATCTCCCAACCTCAACTAGATAATTATTTTAAGACACTTACACTTAAATGTCTATATCTCTAACTTTCAATTTGTTGGAATCATCTAGAATTTTGTCATTCAAGAAAGGGTAACCCATAATTCAAGGTTAATGCAAAGCAATACAGTAACAAATTATCAAGGCCTTCAGTAAGCTTATCCACCACACGCCCTCCAACATGTTCCTCTTTCGACACTTTATTGCCGTCATTATCAGCGGTTTTTCTCCGATTTCCAGTTTTTAATGGAAAACTCTTGTTACCATGCTTCCATCTACAGCTACTGTTCTCATGAAATCTATCCAGACATTTAACAGATTATCTGATATATCTTACACGATAAACACTTAGCAGCCATCAAAGATTTGAAAAATAGATATGAATAGTTTCAATTTCTAGTTTAAAAAGCAAAGAAACTATCAGTAAACAATAACTGATGGTAGAATGTTCTGTTAAGTAGAATTACTTTTTTCCCCTTTTTTTGCTTTCAACAAATTGTAAAAAAAAAAATCCAATAAATGCTTGGTATTTTCTTTCTACATTTTTTATTCTGTGAAATAAACTTTATTGAATTTTAATTTTATTTCATAATTACCTCCCTTTATATAGTGAATTAATGAAAATTTAAATTATACAAGCCACAATATGGACTTGGTCAGTATGATGGCACCTGTCAGTACAGACAGCCGTAAACACTCCACATGTTTATTACATGCTGATAAATGTCTAAATATTAAACTATCTACTTGTGAGGTAGATACTTCAGAATTACCTCCCTTTACTCCATCTATAAATTACCTTCTGTGAATTTAACCCTCTGCTGTTTAATCCCTGCTTTTTACGTGCCTGTAATTTTATGATTGAGAAAATATTGTGAAAAAAGAAGAAATTGCTTCTGACAAGCAATTTCTTCTTTTTCCACACTATTTTCTACCCTACTGGATGGTTATTTTTCAATTAAATTCCACTTTAAATTTTTGTCTGCAAATCCTTTGAATTTGGACAGGTCCAAAATTTTGTAAAACAGGAAAGGGTTAATTAAGTGAGGTAAAATGGTCTTTGACACCAAAAAGAACCATTAAATTAGAGACCCTTTCCCAGGAGTAGACATAAAATATTCAAAATACTCTTAAGCTCATAATTTATTAACAATTATTGCCTTGGAAATCACTAGATTAATGGACAAAGGGTAGACTTCAGACATTCATGCATATCTAAGTATCAAAAGAAAGCCAGGTTATCCACTCTAAATCTATCATTTTAATATACATAAATAATGAGCTTAGCTCTGTCCAGTAGCAGTAAACAATGTGGGAGGTTTAAGAATACAGTCAAATCTGTGTGAGCGGCCAACTATGCACAGCGGCCAATCTGCCGACAGCGGCCTCTCGATTTCCCCCCGTGCAAATTCCTTCTTTAATTGCACTGTGAATAGCGTGATCTCCTGAAATGCGGCCGGCGGTCACCTTAATTGGTCAAATACCAACTGTATATCACACCTATACAACGGTCATCTGACAAAACACGCGACTGAATTAGTCGTGTTCGAAAAAATCGATAATCATCACTATAGTAAACAGCCGAAGTCGCCTTATCGTAATGTACAAGTTATAAATAACCAATTATCGATTTAATCCTGTGTTGTCGAGTAAATGACGTGTAATTAGCCATTATTATTTATTTGTTCTACTTGAATGATGATAATTAATTAAAGGCTATGGAATTTGTCGGTTCTCAGGTCTCTTTAAATAAAATGATCTTGAGCATTACAGGTTGCCTTTAAAATGGACGAAAACCTACTTTCGATATCAAATCTCGCCATAGTGTCGCTTTCTAAACGTAAGTTCCTCTCTCTAGAGGATCGTGTGAAAGTGATATGCATGCTTAAGTCTGGGTGCTCTTCCAGGATTATTGCCAATGAGTGCGGCGTAGGTCGTACGCAGGTCCAAACCGTGGCTAAACGCAAACGAGAAATTCTCGATGAATATGAATCATGCATTTTCACAATATTTTTTTATGTTTATGGTATGATTCCTTATTCTTTTAATGACAAAGACTTAAAATGAAACTTTGGAATTGCTTAGAATTTGGGGAAGTCTATAGTTTTGCGATCTGGTAATCAGCTAAACAAAAGTGGTACGACAAAATGACTGCCCTAAGGATACTGTGAACAGCATCCAATCTGTGTACAGCAGCCAATTTGGGCCTCTCCCTCTACTGGCTGCTGTACACAGATTCGACTGTAATTTGTATATAACATTTTATTCATTTTTTTTCATTTTTCCCTTCATCTTTCTCCCTGTTTTCAATAATTCTTAAATATTTATTGCACATGGTTATGATTAACCGTTCTCCATTACAATGTAGTGGAGAAAAGTATTCAATTTGAAAAGTTCTTTATAAATCTTTTCATTTCAAAAATACTGTATTAATGAGGGACAAGTCTAAAACTTTGCAATGGGAGACAAAAACAAAATACTAACCTGTATCAATTTTCTTCTTATTTCCTACTTTTTTTTCTTTGATTGTTTTCAGAACCTGCAAATAGAAAGTTATAATAACTATTTATACAAAACTTCAAATCAGGTTTTGTAGAAGCAGTACTGGCCATTTGAGATTATAGTCAACAATACTGGAAGTCCCCATTTGCTGTGGGTTTTCTTTGAAATTGTCTAGTTGAGATTATTCAAATGAGTACCAACATCACAGAATTTCAAAGAAAAATGACCAATATGAAAATAGGATTCTCCCCTTTGATAAAGACCGCCAGAGGACTTTTCATTTATCTCGCAGAGGTACAGCTCAGAAAGGGGTAAAGCAGGTCTAAAATCTTTATTTTGCCATAAAACCCTATGTTGTGGGTACTCATATGAATTGTCTCAGCCAGACGATTCCAATGAGTACAAACAACATTGGATTTGCGATACAATTATTTATTGATCGATTGATTGAATGGAGTTTTACGCTGCTTTCAACATTTTTTCAGTTATATCGCTGCGGCTGGAACACCTAACAATGGATTCCTGGTATTTCTCATACCAGTACTACCATCACATCCTTTCCTAGCCTCCAGCTGCTATCTCACAGGTTTACGATTATCAACCCAATGGTGAGGGACAAATAGTGGGAAAGAATGATTGCCGCCATCAGTGATTGAACCCGGGACCTTTAGAATGACAGTCTGACATGCTACCAACTGCGCTATGACGGCGGCAATACAATTATTGAATTACTTTGATCTAAAATAAAACACACACACACAAAAAAACTCCATCTGCAGTTATTCTCTTAGATACTGATGATTGATCTGGTCAAGTCCAGGATGGCCAGACCATTCAAATGAGTAAAAACAACATTGGATTTGTTATACAATTATTGAAATACTTTGAATTTAAATAAAACACACACACATCGACTCTTTCTGCAGCTATGCTCTCAGATACTGTTGATTGACCTGGTCAAGTTCAGCATGATGACTCCCAGCTGAGAGCAGTCAACATCTTGAGAGCATCAAGGAGCAAAGTAGCTAAATCAGTTTTGGCATCTAAAATCCAAATTCTGGTGCATGCGAAAATGGTACCGACATGCTGAAAGTTAATTAACTTATTGATTTAATAGGGAAACGCTTATGATTTATTGATGACATTTGCATTTATTTTCTTCTGTTCTATAGAATCAATCTTTTTCTTGTGTCTCAAGTTTTATATCATTTATCAAAGACTAATAAAATGTTAAGAATATCGTCCTGAGTACCAGTTTAAGTCTAAACCATTGTCATGCTGAATAAAAGCCTAAACAAAATTGCATTAACCCTTGTCATGCTGATCCCGGAATATTCCTGCTTTGGCAGGAGGTATGGACAAACTTCAGCCTGCACATATGTGCAGTATGATCTTTGTCCATTCAACCTGATTTTCCTTTTAAACCAAGAGAGTTTCAGAAATTATATTTTCAAAAGCAAATGCTGACTCACAATTAGGAAATACAGAGCTTTCAGCACTTTGATTTATATATAATTTTGCCAAGGCTTTTCATTCAGCATAACAAGGGTAAAGTGAGATTGCTGATTGTATTTGATGCACTAGCTAATGGTGAGTCTGTTTTTATTTCCAAAATATCATTTATAAACTATTTTGGTTTAAAACAGATATTCACATGTGTGTGTGCTGATCTTTGGCTATACTTTCTCTCAAAGCAATAATATCCTAGGTTCAGCATGACAAGGTTTAGTGGAAAAATTTGGATTTAGGAAATTTTGCGTAGAAGATAAATATTGAAAATATTTTGGAAGTTCAAAAATATAGTTTCATGCAATTACTTTTATTGATGTATCAATCATTATGAATGAATGGTCAAAATCAATTCACACATTTTTTGATGCCACAAGGAAATGACCACCAATAAAGACAAAAACCTGATTCCTTGAGATGCCTCCTTAAAACTTGCCCATTTCCGTGGCTTGTGTCCGAGGTCCACTTGAAGATGCCACTTAAAATAATTGAAACATTCTTCAAGAGAAATAATTGTCATGAATATTAATTAACTGGTTTGATACACTGCTACCAAGTGAGATATAGCCAAGGCCCAAGTTACAGGAATTCTGTGTGTAGAAAGTATAAAGATAAGAGGGGGTATTGCCAGTCTGAAAATCTTCATTTCTCATTGAAACCCTTCAATGTGGGTACTCATTTGAATGGTCTTGATGAGACGATTCCATAAGGTTTTCAAAGTAAGATTGAATAAGTCTGACTGATAAGCTTTGAAATTGTAATGACTTAGGTTTTCAAAGTAAGAGTGAGTCAGTCTGACTGATAAACTTTGAAGTTGTCATGACTTAGGTTTTCAAAGTAAGAGTGAATCAGTCTCTCTGATAAGCTTTGAAATTGTTATGATTTGGTTTTCAAAGTAAGAGGGAATCAGTCTGACTGATAAGCTTTGAAATTGTAATGACTTAGGTTTTCAAAGTAAGAGAGAATCAGTCTGACTGATAAGCTTTGAAATTGTAATGACTTAGGTTTTCAAAGTAAGAGAGAATCAGTCTGACTGATAAGCTTTGAAATTGTCATGATTTAGGTTTTCAAAGTAAGAGTGAATCAGTCTCTCTGATAAGCTTTGACATTTTTATGATTTGGTTTTTAAAGCAAATCATCAAGCCAAATACATAAATAAGTAATTCTATAGGCATTACATGCTATATTTATTGATCTATTTTTTATATCAAGGTCAAATAGATTATTTCAAATTAAATTAAATCAGTCGGAATAAATTCAAATGATAATGACTATTACTAACACAATAGTATTATACAATGACGTTCGAAATAAGATAAGATAATATGGTAAACATAGATATATCATCTTATCTAATTGATATAATAAATCTGCTATCTGTACATATCAATTATGCAAACCCTTTTATAATGCGTCTTTTACTATCTATTGTATTTCTGTTAATAATTGCTCCAAGGAGCTATGCATAACATGGTCAGAGAGCTTTTTTTTAAACAAAAAAAGTCATTTAACTTATGACTTTTAGGCCCTTTTCCGTTTAATTTGAGGTAAATTTTCTCTAAACAATCATATAAATGATTGTTTAGAGGAAATTCACATCAAATTTGAGAAGAAACCTCAACAAGTTCATAGAATTTAGGCATTTGAAGTGGGTTTTCTTAGTAAAAAATGTAGGGGTGCTACTATTAGAGAGGGCGCTATTATTAGGGGAAATGCGGTATGACTCTTTGACATAAGTTGTTTCTGTGTCAAGTTTTATGGAACTTATGTCTTATAGGTAGTTTCTTCAGACTTAACCCTTATCCTGTTTATTTCTGTTTCAAACAAATTGTAGCCACTGTCATAGCGCAGTTGGTAGCGCGCTGGACTGTTAATCTAGAGGTCCGGGTTCGATCCCCAACGGCGGCACTCAATCTTTCGGTCTACTTGTCTCTCGACAATGGGTCGATAATTGTAGTCCTATGTAGGACAGCAGCTGGAGGCTAGGAAAGAATGTAATGGTAGTACATGTAATGGTGAGAAAAATACCAGGATTCCATTGTTAGGTGCTCCAGCCACCACAATATTACTGAAAAAAAGTTGAAAGTGGCGTAAAACCCCATCCAAATCAAATCAAATTCAAACAAATTTTTCAAGATTTGGGACATAACAACCAGTCTGGTTCAAGTTTTGCCCTCAATAACAGAGTATAGATTAGGCTGTGATCAGACTTCACAACTTTACTAGCTTATCCCAGTCTATACTGTCTGCAAAATTTGGGTGTACAGCAGAATCATTTTGAAGTCAATACATGTAGTGCTAATAGATCGCAAGCCTATAACACACAGGGGTGGGCTCAGGCCCAGCTCTGTAGTTTCATGTGCACCAGCTTTGGACGTCTATAGGTAAACCATCATTAAAGATTCTAACCCATATCATGCAGAATTTATATTTTGTCTTCAACAAATTGCCATTTTTTTGTACATTTGAAACATTCTGGCTCAAGCTTTTCTCACAATGAGTAGAAAGTACAAATAATTGACTGATTTCAGACTGCACTGAGATCAGATTGCACTTCTGTGCAGGCTGGTCTTAGTCTATATTGACTGCCAAAGCTTTGTTTACAGTAGACATTTGCCATGTACAGCTTGAAAAGGGTTAACTTTGTTTACTGCAAATGACTGTGCTGACATTACAAAAATGAAGCTATGGATGTTTTTGAAGTAGACTATTTCAGCCTTTCAAAGCACCAAATAAGGGTTATAATATTGCCTAAATTTGAATAATAAAATGATTTGCATGTAAATATATGTTGATGACCAGGAAATGAGCTTCTTGTATAAACTATATGGCTCACAAAGGAGAAATGTGTGCATTAGTTGCATTTAGATGAAATGTAGTGGTTGCAGGTTTGAGAAATGACAGGAAACTATGGTTAGGTGCACAAGTTGTTGTAATATACCTGCAATATTGTTTAAAGTAACATTAAATCCTGTACAAATAGAAAATTTAATAAATCTTTACTTTAACTGACCCATCAATTTAGCTAAGAACAAGTACATATTCCTTCATCATCTTCTTAAGGTTCCAGTTCCTATATAGCCATTAATTCATGATACCAGTGGCAAAGCAAGAGTCAGACGGGGTTGGGGTGGTGGTGGGTGTGTGTGTGTGAAACAAACCCCTCTGAGGTCTATTTCATCATTATCGTTGGGGAAACTCAATCTAGATTGGGTAAAAAATAAGTACCTTTGGTGATCAACTTCAGAAATGAATTGAAGACTACTAGATGGGCGACACCTCAAGGGTTTCGCAGAGGAGGAATGAAGAGAAGATGATTTAAATGTCCAAATTACTGTTGATCTTACAAAAAACCGTTTGCTAAGGATTTATTAACCTTACATGAAAATTAAAAATGGCTATCCTATACTGTGAATGCAAAATAAAAAGAAATATGGGAATCACAGAATTGTTTCCTGAAAGCGCCATTTTGCACGCGATTGCATGGAAACGTCGATTATGACGTCATAAGTATAATGACTTGCTTAGGTGTGTAATATACGCATTCAGACGTACTTTTCCCTTTAATTCGAATTTTCCCAGACATAACAACTAGCTGTAGACCTAGATGGAGAGCTCCTCTACGAGATTCTGTAACTTTTATCAAACTTTATCGTTTAGATTCGTCTGCCCTCAAATCGCGGCTATATCCGGCAAAATCGTATGTTTTATCGGTGTAGAACATTCCGTTCCGAAGGAATCGAACAAAGTTCAATTCATTCTTCTCTTCATTCCTCTATTTAAAATAGTCTTCTATTCTTTTCTGATGTTGATTTCCAGAAGGTTGTATAGACTTACATCAGATTATTTTGAGAGTCCTGGCTACTATTTTGTGAGTCTCAGACTCGCAAAACCCCTCATCCCTTGTAACCCCATGGGAATTTGTATGTTCAAACCCCCTTTACAGAAATTCTACATCCACCATTGGATACCCATTGAGTTACCAAGAATGTCCTTGTCTCTTAGCCTTGACAAATTTACTCCATTCATCTTTTTTAACCCTTTGCTGTTAAATCCCTGCTTTTTACGTGCCTGTGATTTTATGATTCAGAAAAAATTGTTGAAAAAGAAGAAATTGCTTCTGACAAGCAATTTCTTCTTTTTCCACACTATTTTCTACCCTACTGAATGTTTATTTTTCAAATTAAATCCACTTTAAATTTTCGTCTGCAAAACCTTTGAATTTTGACAGGTTTTTGAAAGTGTTAAGATTATACTTTGATATTCAAACCTCAGAACACCAAATTTGAATCATATGCAATTTTTTTCCGCCAACCATCATATAGTATTTTTTTCTACATTAAAAAACGAGCGATAATTACAATGCCGTAAACTAAACAAATGGTACGTAACCTTGCAGGGCAGTCTACATGATAGGTGATAATTACACCTATTAATTAGAACCGTAAATCATCAAGTTTTTACTGTTTTATTCATTACTCAACAACTTTTTTTGTGTCAGGAGTCACCACATGTTACACAAACCAGCCAAAAGATTCAGGTCGACCAAAAAACAGTGTGTTGATCAGGATTTTTTTCTCTTGTTTAAGATTAAAAACAAATTATTCCGTTTAAGGAAACGTCATTGTCAATAAAATAAGTGAGAATTTACTAGTTGAAATATTCCATCAACTTCATTTACCACTCTTAATGTTCACAGGGTACTTGTCATTAGAAAAGAAAATAACTCCATACTGTCCAAGTAGTCTTATAACTTCAAAAATCAAACCAGTAGTTCCAAACTTTTCCCTTTTAGTAGACTTTTTTCCTCTATCAGACTGACCTTTCTACCCAATCTAATTCTTTTTTTTTTTGGAAATCAATATTTATAATTGATTTGATTGGGTACACTATTATTAAAAGACAGAGACATTATTAACAATGAGCCATTGGTTTTATTTCCCTGCAAAAAAGGATCATAAGGACTAAGTTCAAAGAATTCTAGAACTGAAGTTCTAGTATGTTCAAAACCAGTTGTTGAACTATTTTATCATTGTATTTTCTTTTCTTTCATCTTGTGACCGCAAAAGGATTGATACAAAATTGAATTTAAGCTTTAACATTTCCTAACAAAAATAATTGATGTAATACTAACAAGTTCACTATTTACTACATGTATACTATAAGTGTACATGTTCAAACCTACATGACAAGATGATCATGCATTCCTGGGCCTCGGGGCTTTATTGGACGTGATGATTATGAACTTAAGTATTAAAAATATTACCCCACATGTCAATAATGATTTATATACCGACTGATTTTTCACGCTTTCTCACAGTGATTATTTCATCCTGCTGTTATTGAATCCAGGTCCTGTTATAGTTTAGTACTAGCTCAAAATAATTATACCTGCCATTCATTGTCAATTGTCTAAAATTAACTTACAATATAATGATCAATTGACAGTAATATTAAATCAATATATTTTTCCATCTTCAATATAGCCAAAACATACTCAATTATATTGTCAGTCCCTTGAACTGACAATATTATTGATTGTGTATTGTCAATTTACACCTGCTCTCAATTTTCAAAACTGATGACTGCCAATATATTTTACTTTATCAATAATATTGAAAATAATATCAATATATTGACCAATCTTGAATATGACCCACACACAATCAACAATATTTTCAAATCATTAGATAGTCAATATTATTGATTTGTATTGCCAAGTTCTCAGAATTCATCAACAGTTATTGTCAATAGTGATATCAGTATTATTCACAATTAATTGGCTGCTCAATTTTTCAATGTCAATATTCCCCTATCTTATATTTTATAACTCTATATTTGAGGCAAAATAGTCTCAGGAGGTATGTTACAAACTCAGACTAAAAATTTTCAAAATATAATCAGAAATCATATTTGGTGTCCGCAGTGGATCGCAGATTTCTGTACTAGAGCTCAAAAATATAAATAGGGAGAATTCCTTTTCCTAGTATTACACAATTTTGATTGGATTTCAGCCTAAAAATGAAATGATTAGGCAGTGACAGAGGGGAGATTCTTTTGAACACCCCCAAACTCCTCTGGATCTGCCCCTGAGTATTTGACCTAGTCTCTTGCAATATGAAATATAAGAATATGTCTTACTTTTCCTGCTTTGGTTCAAGAAGATTGAATGCATCACTAAAAAGTCAGTGGCAGATCTAGGGTGTCTGTAAATGAGGTTTGTACATAAAAAATGGGGATGGAGTTCGTTCTCCTAGTTGCTGATTTTAAATTTTGTTTAAACAAATTTCCTATTTTTGGACATATCAACGATTATGCAGCAAGATTTTTTAACACACAAATTAAGTAAAAGCCAGACAGTGAAATCTAAGATTAGACTGCACAACTGTGCAGGCTGATCTTAGTCTATACTGTCTGCCTAAGCTTTGTTCACAATCAAATTTATCTTGAACAGCAAGAGAAGAGCTCAATGAAATTCTGTATGAAAATAAAAAAAAAGGGCAAACCCGCTCTAGATCCGCCACAGTAGGTGCATTTTTGCCACAAATTAAATTAAACTTAATCCAACTTACAGTATAATTTAATACTCATTACTAAAGTCACTTCACAATATATCCATGACATGAAAACAGATGCAGTAGGGAGGTCATTACACTGCGATTATTACAATATGGTGAGGTCATTAGTGTTAATTAGGTCACAGTTACCCCATTGATAGCCTTGCTCCCTCGTCAGTAATTAACAATTACTTATGATAACAAATTGTGTAATGCTTGATATTGTGAGACTAATGGTTTATAAGGCATGAAGATTGGCAAAAGCACAGTTAACAACTTTAAGCTTTGGCTATAGATCGACAAGTTAGAGGGAATCTCCAGAAACGAGTATCTATCCAGAAACCTATCATTTCAATATAAAATTGATTTTTGATCACTCACTTGACATTGTTCATCGACTGCTATACTAAAGGGCTTTATTTAACACAGCTTTAAACAATTATTTGTTTTTTTTATTCCAAAACTTGAAAATTATTCGTTCTTTTCCTGGGTTTTAATCCTTGTCACGCAATACATGGAGTTTTCCTGTTTTTGCAGGAGGTATAGACAAAGATCAGACTGCACATATGTGCAGGCTTATCAAAGGCTATACTGCCTGCCAAGAGTTTGTGTAGAGTAGGCAATTTGCAATGAACAACATCAGGGCCCGAGGCTTTAAACCTTTTCTCAGGCTCAACTGAGAATTATTTTCTCAAATTCTGACTTTTAATAAATGTATGAATATAAAAGATAATATTGAAAAGTTGTTATTTATAACAACTTATCAATATTATCTTTTATGTTCATACATTTATATTAGTATTACAGCACAATTGCAACTTTAATTTCAAGTTGTAATTTGAGAAAAAATCGAGTTGAGAACGAGAAAAGTTTTATAACCTCAGGCCCAGAAGGGTTAATGCTCTAAAAATGTCTTACTTTGCACTGTACAAGAACGGCATGGCACAGGAGCTTCAAGGCAATAAAGTAATAGACATTTTAACACCTACATCACTAGGTAGCAATTATTGTGTAATATAATTAAATTTAGCACCTGTGTGGATATCAGCAGTAACCCAATTAATTGTCATAAAATTCCTGGTAAAAGATAGATGGGTGAATCTACATGATAAACAGGCTTTACAGATAATTTTTCAAGCCTGGTGAAGTTTAGATACAGGTAGGCCTTGAAAAGTTCTTAGAAATTTACATTATCATTTTTTTTATTATAATTGTTTATTATTGTTTATCAATAAGCAATTGTGACGATATCATCATTAATCCAATTAATTGTCATGAAATTCCTGGCTATTAAACCTTGTCATGCTGAATAAATTTTGGCTAAAAATTTTCATCAAAATCATAGGGCAAAAAGCAATTTAAGTACCAACTGTAGGTTAATGTTTTATTTGAAAAACTAAATCTGTTGACTATTCTTGCTTAAAAATGAGATACAGGTGGTGTAAACTAATATCAGACTGCACATATGTGCTCCTGCCAAAGCAGGAATATTCAGGGTTCAGCATGACAAGGGTTAACTTAAAATTTGATGAAGCAATTTATATTTGGCAGTTAAATCTTGCAAGCTGCATGAAGTTGGATATAGACTAGCCAAAATTATTGAAAAGTTTTTTGGAAATGTATATCATGTTATTTTTTTATGAATTGGCAATTAATCCAATATATTGTCATGAATTTCCTGACATAATAGTCCCAAATATACTTAATTGGATGAAAATACAATATATATATTAGACTTTATGAGCAAGTGAATGAAAAATAGCCTCGAAATGTCCATGAGAAAAGTACCCGGTATTATATTCTCCTTCAACTTTCAACAATTTTCAACTACATGTAAATTCTATGTATTGTTTTAATGAGCCAAGTCAGCATCTCTGATTCTCTTAAAAATTTCCCAGCCTTCACTATTCCTTACACAAATATAATCCTCATGAATGTTGAACTTAAACTATTTTTGCAGATACTCTCAAATACACATTTTGTGGGGTCAGTGAATAACTATTGTAAGTGCCTATCAATATACAGGCAAACTTGTATTAAGCGACCACTACTAGGACCACTAAAAAGCGGTCGAATTAGAAAATGGTCGCTAAATAGGGTACGTGTTTTGATAACAAATGAGAAACACACTTTTTTTTTATTGAATATGAATATTATTGGGAGATTGTCAAAATCCCATGTTTTTATAACTCAATAGAATCATCTCACTGAGACGATTCTGGTGAGTTTTAACAACATAAGATTTATTTTCAATAATTTTAAGAACAACAAGACCTTCTTTTTGGAAAATTTTTATTTAAAGAAGGGGATTTTTAAAGTGGTCGCTTAATAAAAATGGTCGCTTAATAGACGTGGTTGCTTAAGCAAGATTGACTGTATAGGCACTTACAATAGTTTTGCACTGATCCCCATAAATTATTCTACTGCAAAGTTGGTTTAAGAATCGGCACCTGGTGAATAATTTTCAAATTCAACTTCTAACTTGATTGACACAATATTTTTTCTCCGTGCATCTGTAATAGATTATGCTATCTTTGATACATATAGCACCTGTTTCACATCTCAATTATCTTGATAATTTTTTATCATATTTCCAGAAAATGCTACAAATTCTGTATCAAAAGAGATACATGATTATTTCATTACAAAATAACACTTATACTTTAATATGCAATTCTAAGGCCTTTGTTTACTTGTGATTTAAATTGAAGCTACCAGGGGTCTAGATAAAAGGTAAAGCCAGTCTAAAATTTTCATTTCTCGATGAAACCCTTTGTTGTTGGTACTCACTTGAATTGTTTTGGTGAGACTGTTCAAATGAGTACCTACAAAATAGGGTCAAAGTAAGGAATACTCAAATATTTACATTTGAAAATCAAAATACCATGTCTGTCTGTAGCTTTGGTGCCTACATAGATCTTTGAAATGACACATTTACTCCTGATGAAGATCAAACATTTACTGAGCCAATTTATTTTGAAATTGACATTCAATGACATTCATCCTTGAACATTTTTGCAAGGGCAATGGAATTTCGTCAAGGCTTTTTTTCTTCAGCATGACAAGGATTTAATCTTTTTCTTAATTTCAACAAAATTTATGCACCTACATGAATATAGAAACTGGAATAAAGAATCCCACAACATTCTACAACAAATATAAGATTCATGCACAATGTAGAATTATTGCAGACATTTTCCGACATGGCTCGATGAAAATGGGTTCCGCCTTGTTACCCAAGTATTCTAAATGTTGACGAAAAATGTCAACTGTTTGCTACTATCTTGATATCTATCACCTAGCAACGGAATAAAAATTCTCACATTATAGTATTCCACATTTCCTTATATCTAATACAAAATCTTATTATATTATATTAATTCATTCATATTTGAGTTACAACAAACCCTTTAGTAATTCATTTTAGGAGGAGAAAGTTTTCTCTTCTCAAAATACCAGGGTTCGAGATTATAAAACTTTTCTCATTCTCTGTTCAAAACTTTCTCAAATTTCAATTTGAGATTAAAGCCGTAATTCAGGTGTAATACTCATTTTAATGTATTAACTTTAAAGATAAAATTAGTAAGTTGTTATGAATAACAACTTTTTAATATTATCTTTAATGTTAATACATTTATTCAAATTCAAAATTTCAGAAAAATCTTGGTTGAGCCTGAGAAAAGTTTTATAACATTGGGCTTGGATTAACAAGACAGGTGTAAATTTAAAGAGTTTTCTTGCAGACAGGGCATTGTATACTTTATGTCGGTCTGAATAAAGAATAAAGTTTCAATAATATTTCATGAATAATTTTTTTGGAAAAAAAGGTAACTATAATACTTGTCACAAAAAATGTTATTTATTTTTTTTTGCAAAATATGTCCCAGTCTTTGAATTTATTCTAGGCTTCACAACAAACAACTGTTTTTTTGAATCGTTATTTCAGGGGTTTAATTATATTTTTTGTTAATACATTTCATCCTCACAGAAAGAAATCAGGCTTTAAAATCAGGTTAGAATTTTCAGACCTGAATTTTATGAAACAAATGCAATGAGCTGCCCTAAACATTTTTTTTAAAGACAGTATGTGGGTTTGTTTTTAAATTTATTTTTAAAACCTGATTATAAACAAAATGATGTATCTTGTCGACATTGTTGTAACTAATTTAAATGATAATCTAATGAATAAATTACAGGACAAACGTTTGTTCAGACGAAAACCTGCATTAATTCCATACAGAAAATGATCAAACTAATTGATGAATCGAGACCCTTTTCTCTTAAAAGACAAAAAGTGGTTTGTATCTACCTAAATGTAGAAGAAAAAAAAAAATTCTAAGCAAACCCAGAGATGTTTTTAATTAAATTTTGTTAAGTTTCCTGATTTCAGCATTCCCTGGACAACGTCATGACACTTCTTGATAGCTGAGCAAGGGCATATTACTACCATTGCCCACATTACGCAAGTATGTAGTACAAAATGAATCCTCCGTCAAAAAAAATAGCTAATAGATTGATCATTACATTGTTATACATCTCACGATGTATTGACCATTCATCAATGTTGAAATGGTTAGATCTAAGATCTATCGCTGAGGCCTCCTTACACTGTCCTCCATTTCTCTCCAACACAAGTGGACAGACGTCAATTTGATGAAGTTTTTCACTGAAACTTTAATGTTTTCGGTGGTTACCAACTTTGTGCATATGCATTTTAAAATCCTGGTTACTCCCATGCAGAGTATTATTCATTTTAGGCATTACTCAATGAAGATTTTAATAACGTCATTTGTTTCTACCAGCAATTCCAAATGTTTCCTATCCGACAGGTGACAAAGTTATCTGAGAAATGTGGACATCAGGCAGGTTTAAAAATTGACTATAACTAAGCTTCTACCTTAAAGAATTTGCTGCTTAAAAAGAATAATTCTAAAACCTTCTGGGCTATGCGCTGTTACAAAGCTCAGCTTTTGTATTTTCAGGAGTCAGCACAATACTATTGTTAGTGCCTATATACTTAAAGACACTTACAAATCAAAGCACTGAAAGTACTGATGGTGAACGAATCTGTTGGCATTCTAAAGTGATATATTGAATTCATTGAGAAAAGAGAAATTATAAATATAAAAAATAATCAAGGGAAAGTGTCTCGTCAAAATTCTAAATTCAAAGAATGAGAAAGAGAGGAAAAGAAAGGTAGAGAGAGTGACAGACAGAGACAGACCGATAGACAGAGAGCGATAAGCCTAGAGAAAAGAAAACAGGCAACTATAGTGTCTAGACTAATGATTCTTTTCTTAACTCAAAAAATAGCAGTCAGAAAGGTAATTCAATTTCCACATGCGGAACCCATATTTTAGCAGATTAAACAGCAGTCTTTCTGCATTTTGACTTTTAAGCGTTATCCGCTATGGCTCTGGTACGACCTGAATGTCCCCCCCCCCCATCCTCCGAATTAAAAGACCACTGTTTCGTAATTGTAATTACAGGGTTTTGGTCTCTTTCGGTAATATTCAGTCTCGTGAAAGAATAATCATCTGATGCCATTGCGTAAAAATGAATTAAAAAAAAAAAAAAAACAAAAAAAAAACCAAACAAAATAATTCAATGAAATCTATGTAGGAAGGTATTTTGTACAGCTAATGAATTGTCCAAATATAGTCGTTGTTTAAATTCTATTGCTCCTACCAAACGGCAGATAATCGTAAACCTAAGAGGGTAGAAGATGGCAGCTACGTACGGATGTATGCTCATTATAGTTCTGGTGCGAGAAATACCAATTTCCATATTAAGGTAAAAGCGCTACTATACAGTTGTAGTTACGATGTCAAGTACTTTGAAAAAAAATCCATTCGATGTTAAAATTTGAAATTATGTCTATCGTGTTGGGATATTTGTTCATTTGATTCTTTTATTTATTTATCTATTCACGACATTCATATATTAGCAGTAAATCGCACCGAGATTGCTATATCCCCTGTTTTCCGGCCTTGTTTGAAACGAAAAAAAAAAAAAAAAAAAAAACCAAACAAACAGGAAATTGGATTTGGGTAATATGATACAAAAATACCCGTAACCGAAGATATTTACATTACACAAGTATGCAACAAAAACGGGATTTAAGCAAGAGGTGTAAATTTGGTAGTTGAGAACATAAGTTGTCTGGTAATGGTTTAAATTTTATTTCATATCAAGGTTGGTCACGGTCAAGTGGTGCGTGTTTATGTTTCAATGAGAATTTAGACGCGCCCTCCCTAATAAACGCGCTCCCCAATAAATACGATTCCCAGGCCCTTGACTATACGATCAACAGCATCCAACCATCCATGGTCCGTAGTGAAAAATCCAGTCTCGAATTTAAATTCAAAAGCTGCTACTCCACGACGTAATGTTCATTAGATTGTGGGTTAACTATCTTAAATTTCTATCAGGATAAGGCTGGTTGCGTCATTAAAAGATCGTTCAACATCTGAAAAATCGCGCAGTCTTCCGGAAGTGCGAAAGGTTAAAATTTAACACAAAATTAAAACTATTTCTCGCTATTCTTCATAAGTCACATGCGAACAAAATCCCATTTCGTTGTTACGAAAATATTTCTGAAATCATTTCACCTTCTGCAAATATACAAAATATCCGAGTCAAATGATTAAATCCTAGTCACAATTAATACTGTTAAAATAGGAAAAACCCCGTAAAATCTCGTGTGTGACTTATCCAAAAGCGACGTCGCCGCTTGCAAGAATCTGGGGACTTCAAAGGGTGCCGACACGCGGTGACCCAGCTAGCTCCAGACGTTTTGTGTTTTCACTACGAAACACTTTCATTTCATCTACCGGGTGCATTTACACATCACGAAATTTTAGGATTTATTACAGGATTATTTATTTCATACGTGAATAGGTATAGAATGATTTATTAGACCGCTTTGTCCATCGGTAGCGGAACATTGAATATTGCATCGTCTGGAACTTCCTACCTTGTACAAATAATAACAATAATAATAATCTCGGCTTCTGCTAACACAAGCACTTGCTTTTGAAAGCTGCAATTCATGGTCGAAGGTGACCGTATTTCGATAGATGACTTAAAATGACAGAATTACAATTCATTAGCTAACATTTTATTTTATTTTCTAAATCTATAGCCGAAATAGATAAATAGAAAAGCGTATTGGGTAGCGTGCGTATTTCAATCGATAATTACGAATATGATAACAGTTTGCTTCCCTAAGGTTCCAAAATACGTATTTTTTTTTAATTAAGTAAAAGAGTCTGAAATAATAGCGCCCCCACGACGTTTTGCATCGCGCTCGGGCGCGTTTAATAAGAGAAATACGACAGGAACATTCCATTCGTTTGTAAACTTGACCTTTCGTAACCTATAAGCAAAGACTTCATTCATAAGAAGGCAGGTAAAATCGTAGTAGGTCATCACGTGGGATATGGCCAATCAGGGGTGTGTAGAAGTTCAAGAGTTCACGACCTCAATAAATACACATATCCGGCAAATTACTACAAGTTGCAATAGCGAAGGTTTAAATCAAAAACATAGTATCTGTCTATACAGTGTACAGACACAACCTTTGTTTTTGCTCTCAACTCTTGACAATCTTATGCCGATCAAAAATTCGCTCGTATAGACATTCCAAGATATTTTTGTGTTTTTAAAGGGTAATTTTCATTATCTTCACTTGATGAAAGATGCTAGAATCATGCATTTCACGATACAAACAGTGATTTTGTAGAGAGAAGTATCTAGAGATACTAAATTGAATCTAAAGAGGTACTGCTTTATTTAAAACCTATTAAGATCCTACAGGATTTTCCAGACACGGTATATAACACTGGTGAACGAAAATTTCGTTCACCAAAAAATTGTCTTGAACCCGTGATTTTATCTTCAGAGGATTTAAAGCAAATTGATACTTGAACTGATTGCAAATTAATTTAAGCCTTTTTATTCCGAGTGTACATATAATATGCAGAAAAAGATTCATTTGAACATCAGTTACCATATTTGCAGAAGGTAATTTAACGAAAGTTTTCCCATAAAAGGATAAGTGTGGGATGTTACATTTAGAAGACAAACTTAATGGCAACAGCTTGATTATGGCCGGTTTAACCCTTATACTTCTTCATTTAAATAACCAGTATGTTAAATGATTGATTGAATGGAGTTTTACTCCGCTTTCAACATTTTCAATTATATTGAGGCGGCTGGAGCACCTAACAATGGATTCCTAGTATTTCTCTCACCAGTTCAACCATCACATCCTTTCCTAGCCTCCAGCTGCTATTTCACATAGGTCTACGATTATCAAACCAGTATGTTTAAACAATCTCACCATTTTCCTGACATTTTAACAAATCTGGTTGAAGATTTTCCAAAAATGATGTAAGTTGAAAGCAAGCATGGTAGGCTAAGGTCAGACTGCACATCTGTGCAGGCTGATCTTAGTCTACACTTTCTTCCAAAGCTTTGTGAATATCAGGAATAAGCTGTGAACAGAATGATGAAGGTAAATTCTAAAACCTCATAACTACAGTTTTAATCAAGTTGAAGTTACAAGGTTTTAGAATTAAACAGACAACGTATAGAGGGGAAAAGCAAGACTGTAGGAAGCCTCGATATGTATTATTTCTTTACTATCACGTCATGAAATCATTAGACACATAAGTTTTGATATTTTTCTATAATTCTGTAAAAACTTGACCGATTTGAAAAAAAAGTTGAAGTAGAGAACTCTTGAAAGCACCAGGAATTTGCTGGATGTGAAAGTTCTTTTGAAAATATGCTGATGAAAAGTTTTTAACAACCAAGTTAACTTCAACTTGGCTGCTAATAACTTTTTTATCAGCAGAGATCACTTCACTAATTTAAGTTTACAGTAAAACCATCTTGAAAAATCAGAGCAATTGTAAAGCTTAATAAGTTATTTCTTAACATTATGTATTAAGCAAAATCTTATATAATGTCTCTTGATAATTCATGCATGCCATGCATTGTTTACAAACATTTCAAGACAAATATTTTCTTTCATCCAACAAAATGTGAAGGCAGATTACCTTGATAAAATCAATAAACTCACTAATAGCCTTATTTCTCGATGAAAACATAAATTGTTCATTACCCTACGATCACTAACTTCGATGGCGAAGATTATTTTTTCAGATTAGCAGGACAAATCGGTAATTGAGTATTGATCAAATACTCCTAAAACATATTAGAAATGTAAACAGAATGTTTGTGATTAAACCTTTTTTAGGCCAAATTTTACTGCCGAGAATCATGAATTTCATCCCATGACTGTTGTTTCCAAAGTGGAAAATTTTGAAAGGCAATTTAAGCTATTAAGGCAGTGGACTTGTAATAATTCTGTAACATCTCGGAATGCATGATCTTGCACAATGTTAACCAAGGTTTCCTAATGAAAGCATAAGAAACCTTGGTTTAACACTGTTTTAATTCATGACTTCCGAAACATTGCAGAACTGTTACGCGTCCACTTCCTTAAACACAATGCACAGTATTTTAATTAAAAAGAAAATTAAAGTTAAACCAGAGTGCCAGTCACAATATACACTGCCCCTTGAAAATTTTGAATGGAGGCCCCTTTTCAGTGATTTTTAGTATCACAAAATGGTGGCTAGATGCACATGGTCATATGATGAGGCCCTTCTGTGAATTTTTCTACCAGTCTGTCCATTATTGAGGGAGGAGTTGAGTCAACAAGAAATGAACAGACAGATGGATGAACAGACAGACAGACAGACAGACAGACAGACAGACAAAGATGATGCTAATATACAACCACCTCCGGAAGCAAATAATTAAGGTTATTATATTTTCTTGCAATGGAAATATCGATCTTGAAATTCCTTATTTTGAAATAATTTTATCAAATCTTTCAAAATATGAATAATTTAAATCAAAATCAAACTTTAATAAATGATAACTTACATTATTTGACTAAAGAAACAAAAAATTGAATCATATAAAATTTTTGTACAACTAAATTTTCTTTCATTTTTCTGGTACTACTAAATCATTTCTGTGCTCATCAAAAAAAAGCAGTTCATAATCATTGCAACTTCCATATATGGAAAAAAATTGTTCAAGGGTGTCTTCAACCCAGCTGCTGCCTCCGTAATGATCATAAAATACAAGGCCGACAAAAGGGCACTCATTAAAAACAAAATTGTTACAGTGTTTTACAACTCCGAGTACACCTAATTATCTTTTTTCTCTTCACTAATTTAACGACAATTTCTCTAATTTTTGTCCTTTTATTATACAGTTCCCTTGATGATGGAATTTTCTTCAAGGGTATTTTGATAACATCATTTAATCAGGAAACTACAAATGGTCAGATGAAACTGATGGCTTATCTGCTCATTACATTTGTTTGAACATTTTAACCTTTGTCCAGCTGAACCAAGAATATTCCTACTTTAACACAATGTATAGACAAAGATTAGCCGACACACATGTGCAGTCTGATCCTATGTCTATATACCACCTGGTTTTTCTCATTAAACCAGGGAAATTTAAGAATTAAAATTTCAAAGTGAAACCTGACTGGCAATAACCTCATTTGCCAAGCTTCTTATTTAGCATGAAAAGGTTAAACAGGTACCCAACGACAAAATCATAATACTTTACGTCAATAAATTGAATCTTAAGACAAAATCATACTTTACGTCAATAAATTGAATTAGGCAGAAATTAGCCTTTTAGAGTTTGGTCAATGCACTCATTATTTTTTAAGAGTCAAAAGTGCAATTAGAAGTGTAATGAAGTCAAACTCCAGTTGATTATTACGATGTCACAATGTCATTTATGCTATTGTGTGAATGTTGGGATTCAAGCCTGTGATATTTAGCAGGTATCAAACTGTGCCGTTACAATAGTCAGATTACCGACTTGCAATGTCACTTTCATCCACTGATGCTTCACAAAGTAACACCATTCACTTCAACACCCTAGTAATGTCATATAGACGACTCAGGGTGAAACGGTTGTAACTGCCTCTAAACATTTATCAAGGGGTCATTGCAATACTATTGTAAGTGCCTATATATTTATAGGCACTTACAATAGTTTTGCTCTGACCCCTTGATATGCAGTTACAATGGTTTCACACTGAGCCATAAATATAGTGGTTTTGTCCTTTTATATATGAACAAATTTCACCATAAGCATAAGGGTAGTATCCTCTAACTATGATTATCCATTATATACCATATTTCCTGTAATAAGACCCCAGCAAAAAAATTCAAGAAATGGTTCTAGAATGTTCTAGAACATGAAATGGTAGTTCAAGAACTCCTAGTTCTTGAACTGGATTAAGAACTAGTTCTTCAAGTTCTTGAATTCAATTAGTAAATTATAATAGTTACTATGTTTGGAAAACTGTAGGTTACATTTAGAGAAAAAATGGAGGTACTTTATAACTTGACAATCATTTTAACTAAATAAAATATGATAGGAAAACTTCTTGAAACAGATGAATTGGAATCAATTATTTTTAAGCATAATTTTTTGTTACCAACCATTCAAACATAGTTAAAACAAAATCATCATCTGACACAAAATTGTGATGGAAATTATGAGTTTTCAAATAAAAAAAAACTATTATCATCATGAGAAAAACTTTGCTTGTTAAAAAAAATATGGATTCTGTTAACAGAAAGGTTTTATTTCAATTGAACAGCTTCAAATAATGATCATACAAAACAGTGTGTTATATCATTTAAACAAACACAAAAATCATCCTATCTGATCTGACCATCTCGCATGGGCTAATTGTACGCGTCATCCGACTACACGACTCGCTATTTATGATTTTCAATAAAAATCAATTTGGAAGCCGTCTTTATTTCTATTTTAAGAATTACCATATATTGCACTAAGTGAAACCCCAGAAATTATTTCAAAACCATAGAAGTTTCTCTAATATTACGTTTTAATGACAATGTTTATGGTAATTTTAAGTAAACTGACTAGATTAAATATGGCTTATGACATCAATAAATCTCTTACGATGTCAACTCCAGCGTCCTTTTCACAAAATCCATCTACCGTACTACCTATCTCAGATATACGATTAATTACAAAAGACACTTTAAAGGTTAATTTTGACGAGAGTGTTGAAATGACGATCTTTATCTACCCACCTGCTCAGCAGGAGCCAATCAAACTACTACTGTATGCCAATTTGTATGGCGTCACATGAAATACTTTTTATTTTGCGTTTATAAATAATTTTGAAATATTTTTGGAGGGTAATGGTAAAACATGTGTGATAAGGAGTTTAAGAGTTTTTTTTAATTTTGTTATGTTGATGGTTAGCCCTTGTAGTGCTCAACCCAAAATAAACCTGCTTAGGCAGGAGGAAAAGGCAGTCTGATCTGGTGCTTTCAGCACTTTGACTTTGACTAAATTTTTGCAAAGATTTCTCTTCAGTGTGAACATTTCAGAGATATGAGCCTGTGTGTGACATTGTCAACAATTTGAGATTTTTGAGGTGCAAACATTGAGTAGGGTAGGCAGCCACAAATTATAAACATAAAATTACCCGATGATACTTTGAGTGAGGTTTTATCTATCTAGTAAACACATAGTGAAAACTCTGGTCAGACTGTGGGGATGCACAGGCTGGTCAGAGTCTTTGCTTTGCCCATGTTTGAAATTGTTGGATATCTAATGCACAAGCTCATATGATATCCTCACAATTTTTCAGTTATATTGCACGAGCTGGAGCACCTAAAAATAGATTCCTCATAGTATTTCTCACGCCAGTAGCACCATAACATCCTTTCTTAGCCTCCAGCTACTATCCCACATAGGTCTATGATTGTTAACCCATTGGTAAGAGACTAATAGTCGGAAAGGGTGAGTGCCGCTGTCGGGGATCGGACCCGGGACCTATAGATTGACAGTCCGACATACTACCAACAGGGCTATGACGGCGGCTATGATATCTAAATTATATCAGAAAGCATGCCATCTGCAGCAATGTGACCACCATGAGTAATTTGATACATTTATGACACATGCCTATCAAGGACCTTAAATCCACTTAAAGAAGTTAAACTCAAGTAAAACAATCTGTCTTTTCTTTATTTAATCCCGTTTAAATCCTCAACTGAACTTGTTACAATTTAAAATATAAAGGAATTTTCTCACAGGACTTAATTAAATCTGTTAACTTAAAACTAACATGTATTAGTCATTTAATTCTATTTTCAAACAACTAGCATTTTTTCAAATCCTATTAGCTCATTACGATTCTCTCTCTCTCCAAAGGCACATAAGTATTGGAAAGAAAACAAGTGCTGTTGTATATGGTAAATAGACACAAGCGTCAGCGAGTGTCTATTTCCCATATACCGCTGCACGAGATATTCTATCTGACTTAGACCACACTTTTCTTACATCTTTTGCATTTTTATAATCAATCCGGTTGTCGATTATTACTTATCTACAATGATGAAAAATATCAAAATTTGCCGTGATATGTGAATTCTCCTTGAATAAGTTATAAATTGACGATCGTTACATTCTATGAACTGTTGATTTATTTGGACTGTAGAAAAATGTCTCCGAGAGAATCGCTAAATGATAACATTTTGATATGACTCGGTAAACGAAAACTGTCGAGATTTGCGTGCTGGAAATCATACTATTGTATATCTGTATATAAGGCGCTTGAGTTGTAGGGGAAAACCGGGTAAATTCGGACGTTTTTTACCAACCTTATTTCAGGCTTCATTTTGAAGCTATAGGTGGAAACCCGGATACTAGCCGTATTCTCATCACTCGAGTGGTAATCAAACTTGCATTTTATCCAAAAAATGTCAAGCAAATGCTGGCCAAAACGTTGTGAAAACGAGAAGATTGAGAGTACTGTGAAACGGATAAATTCGGACGGGGTTGTAAAAATTCGGACATGCAAGCGGTAAAACTCGGACATGTTTATCGTCAAAGGGTGAAATTCGGACAATTAAGGAATTTCAATAATTAGGGGAATAAAGTCACGGATTTTGTTAGCGTAAACGAAGAATGTTAATACGAAGCTTTCAAACTTCAATTCAGGAATACTTTGACTATAGATACGTTAATATTTCATCAACTTTGATGTTGAAAATTGGCAAATATTTCGAATAGAATACAGTCAAATGAGTATATTTACCGACGCCGACATGAAATGTCTAAACGTGTATTAAGTTAGCATGTATTCAAAGGAAAATAGATATAAGGAGATAAATTGATATTACTTGGTTTTCAAAGCATACAATTTATATAGTCCGAATTCTTACTTCTGCTGAAAATTGAAAGTGGAAATTCGGACACTTCGAAAAAAGCTATATTTTACGATTCTGAGAAAATAATTGTTGATTATTTTATTTAAACTGTTTACCTCTTTGACATTTTAATCGAATAATAACCATTTTACAATTTATTCTCGCCAATCCATACCATTTTCTTAACCGTTGATTGAGCCCATATTTGTCAGCAATTTATGAATGTCAGTTCAATTCGCAAGGTAGCCAGGGGTTTGTGACTTCCAATAGTTTTATTTCCACCAACATATCTATTATTTTATCAGAAATTAAACTGACTTATGCGAAATAAATCTTAGAATATATAGAAATATTTTCTAAAAACGCTGTTGTATTTGCTTTTTCATAAAAATATCTTAAAAAGTTTGTCCGAAATTATACGTCTGTCCGACATTCTACGGTTTTCCCCTATCTGTGATATATACATTTGAAATACTGCTCTCTGATTGGCCAATTCAATACAAGTGTGATCTAAAAATTGCGAAAGAAGACTGTCTGAAGGTCACATAAACAAACGCTGCACCAACTATGAGCAAATTAGTATCATAGAAAATATTATTAAAAAATGGAAATTTTAATGGTCTAAATTCACAAGCGATATCACTTTTTAACACAAAATTTTTTCTTCAAGTGTCAAAATTGTGATTCTATACATAGTTGGGCAATCCAAATGTCGTATCAAGCTTTAGATACGACCTTTTGGTTGCCTAAAGAAAATTTCATTCAAGACCTAAGAATTTTCAAGCCTGGACCATAATGACAGTAAGATAAACAACTTTCATAGATCTTTAACTGATAAAAGGACATCAATCCCCCAAATATAAAATGGAAATTCATATCTTTTTACATAATTTACATAGATCATAAATTGAAATACGATACCAAATTTAAACGGCTATTGTGAACCAGTCATGTTTTAACCCTTTGCTGTTTAATCCTGTTTTTTATGTGCCTGTGATTTTATGATTGAGAAAACATAGTGAAAAAAGAAGAAATTGCTTCTGACAAGCAATTACTTCTTTTTCCAGACTATTTTCTACCCTACTGAATGGTTATTTTTCAAATTAAATCCACTTTGAATTTTTGTCTGCAAAACCTTTGAATTTGGACAGGTCCAAAATTTTCTAAAACAGGAAAGGGTTAAAATGGTGTTAGGTGCATGAATCCCCGATAACCAGTCAAAATGTCTCCGCGAGCATAACACTTATAAATTCATCCGCAAATATTAGAACTTATTTATTCGAAAAAGCGGCATTAATTATTTACTTTCTTTATAAAACAGCATACATTATTTACTCTCTTTAAACAGATTACTTTATATGCATTAAAAATATCTTTGAGAAACCAAATTAGTCTGTCACTCAGGGGGAAACAATTGTAACTGCCTAAATCTTTTTTGACAGTTACAACTGTTTCACGCTGAGCCTGAAAATACACATGTCATCTCTTGTCAGGGTTACAGTTCAAAACTTTGTAAGCCTTTGCGGAGCAACATACTGGAAATTACTATTTGAGCCAGTGTGTGACATTTCCAACAATTTGAATTGTTCGTGAGGTGCAAACAATTTGTAGTGTAGAAAGCCACATACTGTAAATATTATGTTACCTGATGGTCTACAGTCACTCTGAGACCTTATCTATTTACTAAGCGCATGGCGAAGGCCCTGGCCACAAGTCGGATGCACAGACTGGTCTGAAACTTTGCTTTGCGCATATATGAAATTGTTATAAATCTCACGCACAGGCTCATTTAATACAATGAGCAACCAGGCTTTTAAAACATGGGCATTGCATATAGGTGCCTATAGCTGTCGGACGCTGGATAGTAGATTAAAAATGTAAGCCAAAAAAGGGGTATATTTGGAACAAAATCTAGAGTTATCCACTTTGGTAGTGAGTATGTGTGCCAAAATTTTAATGAATGCCTAATGAGTAGAACCAGAGACATCAAAAATGTCAACAAATACGATGATAGCTATACCTTGAGATTTTCTCCATAAACAGCAGAGCAAATAACTTCAATGATGCAGAATTATCATTATTATTATTATAATAGTTTCACAAAGTTGTGACAATATAACTATGGTCACATAATGAGGAACATTCTGTGAAAGTTTATTAGCAAATCTATTCATAACATTTAAGGAGGTGTGTTAACAAGAAACTGACATACAGATGGACAGACAGACAGACAAGATGAAAAAAGATTGGTGGTTTCTAGCAAAAGGCCAGTAAAAAAATTATTATCTTATGCCAGCAAGCAAGAAACTGTTACATAAATAACTTGTATTTGGAGATAATTTAACAGATTCCCTAAATGAAAATATTTTCTTTAGGGAAATTCAATCTATTTGAGATGGGACTATTAGTGGTTTATTTCCCCAAATTTTACCCCTAATTGAGAGCATAATTCAACCATAAAATTGGACTTGGTCGGTTAACAGACTGATGTCTAAGTTAACCGCGTAAGTCGGGCATGTCACGAATGCATAATCACTACAATCAAACAAAGAAATTCATACTGAAATATTATGTTTGTCAAAATTAGTCTCATCGATAACGGAGTAGTTTTACGAGCAATTATGAATGTAAACGATCGAAAATTGATACACATGAATAGTTAAAGATACCCTTTTATAGTTTTTCATAGCGTTACTTTTATTTGACATCTACATTTCTATGTGTAATATCAATTTAACATCTCAGTAAATACATACTTAAAATGAAATTCAAGAGATCTTCGATAGATTAATATCAACTTTTTACTCCCTATCTGATCTTCTACTTGTCAAACAATAAAGTTAATATTAACCAATATGGCCAATGTTTTTCCCATATTATTGCATAAAACATGCGTTTTTGGGTGATTATGGACATAGGTTAATGGACAAAAACTGTGGCTTTAACGAGAGAAAACGTGGATTAATCAGTAAATTTACGTGCCCTTAATACCCCGCTTTTTTTACTTAAATATCCAATGACTGGGCCTATATATTTTATTCTGTTATATAGTTTATACTGTCTGCAAAAGCTTTAGTTTATACTAATTTATTTTTTTTTAGGTTCAATTGCGACGAGGCGTAAGCTTATAGAATCGCTCTTGAACACTCAATCCTGATGTTTTCAGTCCCTGAGAAAAAGCAGTAGTTTAAACTCACTGCTACCCAATTTTAACAGCTGGGTGAACTGGGGCTGAAGAGCATTTTTTAGAGCAAGAAGAAAAATCCTGCTAAATAAGACTATAAAGAGGTCACAAGAAAAGATTTTCAAAATTTTGAGTGAAAACATTCGACGTCATCAAGGCTACTCGTTTTAAGCCAATACAAAACAATCTTTGTTTCCTCATTTAGATATCTTAAGATTCTTATCAAGCAGCTTAAAAATCTTAATGAAAAAATGCTACATCTTAAAATTCTTAATGAGGTTCATAAGAATCTTAATCTTTGAAACGCACCACTGGCTATTAGGTGTTTTGCCCATACACACCCTGGCAACAGTGGGGCTGGAACCACAGACCACTAGGTCACAGGTCGAGTGCATTTTCCATTAGGCCCCCTAACAATATTTATGCTGTCACAAAATCTTTCTGCTGTACATTAAGCTTTTGACTGCCTCAGTGGTGCTTGAAGACATCTACCAAAAGTACAAAGCTTTTGACTGCCTCAGTGGTACATGAAGACTGAACCAAAACTACAAAGCTTTTGACTGCCTTGGTGTACATGAAGACATATACCAAAAGTACAAAGCTTTTGACTGCCTCAGTGGTACATGAAGACATATACCAAAAGTACAAAGCTTTTGACTGCCTTGGTGTACATGAAGACATATACCAAAAGTACAAAGCTTTTGACTGCCTCAGTGGTACATGAAGACATATACCAAAAGTACAAAGCTTTTAACTGCCTTGGTGTACATGAAGACATATACCAAAAGTACAAAGCTTTTGACTGCCTCAGTGGTACATGAAGACATATACCAAAAGTACAAAGCTTTTGACTGCCTTGGTGTACATGAAGACATCTACCAAAAGTACAAAGCTTTTGACTGCCTCAGTGGTACATGAAGACATCTACCAAAAGTACAAAGCTTTTGACTGCCTCGGTGGTACATGAAGACATATACCAAAAGTACAAAGCTTTTGACTGCCTTGGTGTACATGAAGACATATACCAAAAGTACAAAGCTTTTGACTGCCTTGGTGTACATGAAGACATATACCAAAAGTACAAAGCTTTTGACTGCCTCAGTGGTACATGAAGACATATACCAAAAGTACAAAGCTTTTGACTGCCTTAGTGTACATGAAGACATCTACCAAAAGTACAAAGCTTTTGACTGCCTCAGTGGTACATGAAGACATATACCAAAAGTACAAAGCTTTTGACTGCCTTGGTGGTACATGAAGACATATACCAAAAGTACAAAGCTTTTGACTGCCTCGGTGGTACATGAAGACATATACCAAAAGTACAAAGCTTTTGACTGCCTCAGTGGTACATGAAGACATATACCAAAAGTACAAAGCTTTTGACTGCCTTGGTGTACATGAAGACATATACCAAAAGTACAAAGCTTTTGACTGCCTTAGTGGTACATGAAGACATATACCAAAAGTACAAAGCTTTTGACTGCCTTGGTGTACATGAAGACATATACCAAAAGTACAAAGCTTTTGACTGCCTCTGTGGTACATGAAGACATATACCAAAAGTACAAAGCTTTTAACTGCCTTGGTGTACATGAAGACATATACCAAAAGTACAAAGCTTTTGACTGCCTCAGTGGTACACGAAGACATATACCAAAAGTACAAAGCTTTTGACTGCCTCGGTGGTACATGAAGATATCTACCAAAAGTACAAAGCTTTTGACTGCCTCGGTGGTACATGAAGACATATACCAAAAGTACAAAGCTTTTGACTGCCTTGGTGTACATGAAGACATATACCAAAAGTACAAAGCTTTTGACTGCCTTGGTGTACATGAAGACATATACCAAAAGTACAAAGCTTTTGACTGCCTTGGTGTACATGAAGACATATACCAAAAGTACAAAGCTTTTGACTGCCTCAGTGGAACATGAAGACATATACCAAAAGTACAAAGCTTTTGACTGCCTCAGTGGTACATGAAGACATATACCAAAAGTACAAAGCTTTTGACTGCCTTGGTGTACATGAAGACATATACCAAAAGTACAAAGCTTTTAACTGCCTTGGTGTACATGAAGACATCTACCAAAAGTACAAAGCTTTTGACTGCCTCAGTGGTACATGAAGACATATACCAAAAGTACAAAGCTTTTGACTGCCTCGGTGGTACATGAAGACATCTACCAAAAGTACAAAGCTTTTGACTGCCACAGTGGTACATGAAGACATCGACCAAAAGTACAAAGCTTTTGACTGCCACAGTGGTACATGAAGACATATACCAAAAGTACAAAGCTTTTGACTGCCTCGGTGGTACATGAAGATATCTACCAAAAATATGAGGTGAAAGATCAAAATGTGATTGAAATCGCTTTACCACAAAGTTTTAAAGTCAAAGTTAATGTAACATTATAATTGCTGTTTAACATTTAATTGTGAAATTAAATTTGGTAATAAACTGACATGTTAGTCCTTCTAAAGAGAAATAGAGACCTTTTTACTCAAATTTTAACACATGAATTACAAGCAAACAAAGAAAGCCAGTGTTAATAGGATGATTATTTCAAGCATTACATTTTTTGATGATAAGCTTATGTGATTTTTTTTGTTGAAAGTAAAGGTTTTGTTCTTTATTACCAGCACAGTTTGAACATTTAAGACTTTGATCATTTAAGTCACCCATTTTGAAAATACAAGCCTGTTTTGGTTATTCAAAACTTAACTGTAAAAGTCCTTGAATCTGTGACAGGGCCAGGATTTCATTAAAGGGAGTTTGAACAATCCAAAATGGGGGTTCATTTTACATAGGAGTAGTACACAATTTTCATTGATTTTCTGCATGAAAATAAGATAATTAGGCTAGAGTGGGGTTCCTTTGAACCCTACCCCCACCCCTGGACCTCTCTGCATCTGAAACTGTTGAATACACAGTAAATCTCTCCAATTTTTGTTTCGTGAAAGACAAATGACCTCATAGCCAAGTCATTTGAACTTCAGTCAATCCTAATGAGTCGAGTTATACTGGGACTCAAGCCTTTGATCAAAGAAACACACTTATATATAGAGACATACTACCTTACAAAAAGTACTGCTTACTTCTCCTTTCTTGCTTAACTAAGTTTAGATTCCAATTGAAAAAAGAAATCAGAATGAGAAAATTGAATACTACGGACAGTGTTAAACCTTTTTAATTTAATTATTTCAGGAAAAGAAATATTGTAGTATTTTTATATAAGTAGACTTGTTTCAAAATTCTGAAATCAATTTGGGTAACAGGAAGGACAATGGCTGTAACAGGAAGGACAGGAAGCTAAACGGGGAATATAAAATCATCAACTAGTCCTTTAACTACAGATATGTCACATTTTGTTAGATTAGAGAAACCATTACAGGGATCCTTCAGACACCAAACATAGATAACAATTAATCTATCCTTCTCTGGTGTCTATTATATTCTGCCATTGCAGGCTAAAAAGTCCAATTTATATATAGGTAGACTTGTTTCTAAATTCTGAATTCAATTTGTCCTGCAGAGTGACTGGAAGGACACTGTTCATCACATGGTAACCAAACATTCATGGTTATAGCTATGTAAAATAGGGTCTATGAGCTGATCATTTATAAGAAGGACAGAACTAATGGGAATATAAAATCATTGAAGAGTTAAATCATCATTTTAACACCCCCCCCCCCCCACACACACACACACACAACCCACAACCCAACCACCCAGTTGTGTGCTGGAACCCACTTTACAGAAATCCTTGAATCTGCCCCAGTCAAGGCAAGTTAATTAAGTAAAATGTTAGAAAATGTCTCATTTAAATGAAGTAAATGGATTATCTATATTGACAAGGTAACTGATAAATGATTGACTCATCTGGGTCTAGTTATATTATAGGACAATATGGAAGAGTAGATGACAAATTCAGAAAAATTGCAGACTAAAACAAAACATTAATGAAAACTAAATAAGCCCCCTTTTATTTTTTTTTAATTTTACAAACAATTCCTTTCTATCAGGAATTCAACATTTAATTAGTATGAGATTAACAATACAACAATGCATGCACATCATTTTATTTCCTGAGTTTTGAAACATATTGCTGTCATTATGGTCCATACTTGAAAAATTGAGTAACTGCATCTTTATTCAAACTATAGTTATGAAATTTTGTCTCGTTTTGAACAATCTTAACAGTACAAAAGCACAATGTACATTACTGATATACATGAACAATTAATCATGAAATTATGCACATACTTATTAAGTTTGCATCAAAATGCATGAATTACACTGACAAGTGACAGACTGCATTTATCACAGGTGCCGAATACAGCAGTCACTCCCTTCTGTTCCTTCTGCTGAGACAAAATTCTGCTCACAGTGAAGATTTATTATGTCTGCATGATATTTAAACCTAAAAGAAATTATCATTGCTGAAAACAATAAAATATTTCTGCTTTAGCATTACTTTATAGAAAAAGATTAAACTGCACATGTGTGCAATCTGAACTGAGTCTATACAAACTGCTTTTCCTATCTAAACCAAAAGTTTATCAGCATTTTAATTTTGATAAAATTTTGTTAAGTTTTTATTCAAAACAACCAAGTTTTAATACAACTTGCAATGTTTCCCTCCTATCAAATTTCAATATAAAAGTTAATATTATCAATTAATTTAAGCAATTAATCGTTTACACATTTATCATTTTAATGTCCTTATGATGTTAAATTAATATCAGAAGAATACTTGAGTAAAAAGATTGTTGTTCATTATCAAAAATCATTCAATTTGAAACATAAGTGATAAAAAATCTCTTCAATACAAAATAACACCAAAAGAGGAAATTTAATTGTCAAATTGTCAATTATGTTTGATTTACTGACCTTTCATAAGGAAATAAAACTATCTATTTCTATTTTGTTAAAGTTATCAATAAGTTACCGATGATAATGATCAATATCAGACAAAATCAAAACAATATTCGTCAACCTAGACATTTAGAGGGATCAGCACAAAACTGTTGTAAGTGCCTATATATTTATAGGCACTTACAATATGTTTTTGCCGTCCCCAATTCTTAAAACATGATATCAAGAATAACTGACTGGTTAACTAACTATACATGTAATAATATTTGTTTTATAGATGTTTGATCTGTAATTATTATTGTGACAATTGTTTTTTCTGAGTTTTAATCCATTTGAATCAAAGAATACTAACATATAGTAAGACAACATTTATGACCTGGTTTAATTTTTTTGGAAACAATTTTTTTTAAACTGTCTATTAAACGACATCATGTGGGTCAATTTCATAAAGTGATCATCCTTGATTTCATTTAATGGTAAAATCCTATTATTTTTTGTCTTTCTGAAGAAAAAACAGGGTAAAATTGCATAGAATTCAAAGTGCTGAAAACACTAAACATATTAATTGTGAGCCAGTATTTATCAAATATAATTTTCAAACTCAGCTGGTTTCAAAAGAAAAAATTGGTGTGGTGTAGACTTAGATCAGACTGCAAAAGACCAGTCTAAAACCATTTCATTTTTATCTTTTTATACTCTAATTGATTTAACCTGATAACTTAAGTATACTGTCTTGGCTAACCATGCCCAAATAAGGAAAAGAACAAGTGTAATGATGTATAATGATGAGTTTGGTGAAGTATTGCGCAATAATTAGACATTTTGGACAGGTACAAATGATGGTCAACACTTTATAACCTAGTCATGACAGGTTTAAACACTTATCTAATTTATATCATTAACCTGTCTGCAAGCAATAGGCTGTGGTATATATGGACAAGTAATGCAAAACTGTTGTAAGTGCCTATAAATATATCATAAGGTACTAACAACTGTTTCACGCTGTACACTCATAATATTAAAGGCACTTTCGACCTATAAGCCATGTTAAGTCATAATGTCATGTTCTGAGAGTTATGAAACAAGAACGCTATATACCCTTGCTATGGCTGTAATATGTATAGGATAGTGGAACAAGAGCTTCGCAGAGCGGCGCATATACGCCCGAAGGGGCTTGTCAGTAACCTTGGCTTGTCAGTAGCGTGAGCTTGAATGATAGCTAAAATTATTGCAAACAGACAGACAGACAGACAACTGGTGCCATAACATTTAAAAATGAAAATATATTTAGTCCTAAGCACAAAAAGACAACCTACAGAGTCATTATGGCAAGTTTCCTTTCATTCCCATCCATAATGTAGGAGAAAATGAGCCGACAAGAAATTTTGTTTTTCATTAACACAAGGGCAGATAATCCAAGATAACTCTAGAATAACTGGAACATTTTGAATTGAAAAGTCTTATGCACAACTAGACATCATAAAGAGTAATTGTGTCTAGTTTCAGCTAATTTCAATTGATAGTTAAGGAGGAGTTGCACTCAAAAAACAGTGATTTTCGTTTAATTCAAGGGCAGATAATTCAAGATTTCTCTGGATTGACTGGAGCAATTTGAATTTCAAAGGTCTTATGCACAACAAGACATCATAGGGAGTAATTGTGTGTAGTTTCAGCTCATTCCCATTGATAGTTTAGGAGAAGTAGCGCACACAAAAAACAGTGATTTTCGTTAAATTCAAGGGCAGATAATTCAAGATTTCTCATGATTTACTGGAGCAATTTGAATTTCAAAGGTCTTATGCACAACAAGACATCATAGGGAGTAATTGTGTGTAGTTTCAGCTTATTCCCATTGATAGTTTAGGAGAGGTTGCGCACACAAAAAACAGTGATTTTTGTTATATTAAAGGGCAGATAATTCAAGATTTCTCAGGATTTACTGGAGCAATTTGAATTTCAAAGGTCTTATGCACAACTACACATCATAGGGAGTAATTGTGTGTAGTTTCAGCTTATTCCCATTGATAGTTTAGGAGGAGTTGTGCACACAAGAAAACAGTGATTTTTGTTATATTAAAGGGCAGATAATTCAAGATTTCTCAGGAATGACTTGAGCGATTTGAATTTCAAAGGTCTTATGCACAACTAGACATCATAGGGAGTAATTGTGTGTAGTTTCAGCTTATTCCCATTGATAGTTTAGGAGGAGTCGCGCACACAAAAAATTGCTAACGGACAGACAGACGGACGGACAGACAGACAGACGGACAGACAGACAGACGGACGGACAGACGGACGACCGAGGCCATAACATAATACGACCCTTCGGGCGTATAAAAAGTCTATGTCGAAAACAGGGCACAACTTGCACAAAATGCATATAGAGCTTTTTCCCCTTCATAGTATAGGTTGCCCTTTTGATAGTGAAAATGTGTGCCAAGTTTCAAGTGAAAGCCCTTCATAATACCAGAGATTATGACAGAATACTATGCTTTTGGCACATCAATTACCATGACAAAGACAACAATGCTAAGGCCATGGAAATATCTCTGTTCTTCTCTGAAAACAGCCCAGCAAAAAGCTGATAAAATTTATATAATTGTATACTTTTTAACTTAAAATACATGTATAAGTAAAAATATTGTCATCTATTATAAAGTATCATAGGGACTTTGAAATGCATCATTAAAATAGGAAAAATAACAAAGAAATAAAAATATACCATATAAGGTGAGGGATTTTTATTTGGAGGGTCCAGGAGAACAGGTAAGGGGATGCCATAATAAATTGATTATCTTAACCAGCAGGACATCTCAGTGACCAAGGATTGGTCACTATTTTCAGCTTAGGACAAACAAATAAAGATAAACTCTAGATTCATACAGAAAATGGGTCAATCAATGGATTAATAATGCATTAGACAAAGAATCTCAGTCTACTTCAAAGGACCGAAGTGACTGGAGTGTATGTGAGATTATCTAAGGTCATTCTTTCAAAATAAATTGAATTGTTAACTTATGTGCATAGAAACACATCCCCTACGCATAAATTGTTGATTTTGAAATCATCATGTCAATTACAAATTAATGCTCACGGGCAAAAACTCGGAACAAGCTTGCACATTAAAATGAATGCAACTTAGTGTAATAGAATTATGTAAAAGAAACTTTTTGACACATTGTGCAGAAATACATTGTTAGAGTTACTTTTTGACCAATTTCACAGAAATATATTGTTAGAGTACCTTTTTTACCAATTGTGTAGATTTATATATTGTTTAAAAACTGGAGTAATTTTTTCACTAATTGTGCAGAAATGTTTTGTTAGAGTAACCTTTTGACCCATTGTGCATAAATGTTTTGTTAAAATAACTTTTTGACCCATTGTGCGGTAATATATTGTTAGAGTAACTTTTTTGACCCATTGTGCAGAAATATATAGTTAGAGTAACTTTTTGACCCATTGTGCAGACATATATTTTTATAGTAATTTTTTTACCCATTGTGCAGAAAAATATTGTTATTAGTAAATTGTCCTTTTTCTGCAGCTTTGTTATTATTGTTTGAGTTACTTTGTTTCTCAAACAAAACTTCCAATTATGCACTTTGGACAGGTTATATCAGCCAAAGCAAATACTACCCAAGGTAAAGGTGAGTTAAGAGAGATGGATCTTGTGGCTTAACAATGTTATCTACAATTTGATAGACTATAGTTGACAAATTATGGTATTATTGATAAGATAGGGCAAGTCCAACCATATACCTCATTGAAATATTGACTGCAGGCTTACTTTATTAATATACAGTGGCAGGTCCAGAGAGGGGTCTGGGGTTTCAATCAAACCCTTCTTTGCCTCAGCAAAAAAGGTTCAATAACTGTTTCTTGAACGTTCTGAAATGTTAAATAGCAGTTAAATAACTTCTAGACCTAATTCTTTAACTTCTAGAACTAGTTCTTGAACTTGAGCTCAAGACAAGAACTTGTTCTAGAAATTCAAGAACTAGTTCTAAAAATTCAAGAAGTTATTGAACTCTTTAACATTCTAAAATGTTCAAGAGCCAGATTTTGAACTTTTTACAGGAGCACTGAAAATACTTTTGTCTTATTTAATTCCTCAGGGGGTTGCACACAAAATATCAAAACAGGAATATACAAGTTGCATGTTTATCAATGACGGAATGAAATTTTATAAGAGCAGAAAAATACACATTCCAAAGTTCAATTGAAGATGAAAATATCTTAATAAGTTGATACAAGATATTATGTATCCCAGCAACAAGGTTCAAGGACCTGTTCTTGAACATTCTAGAATGTTAAATAACAGTTCTGGAACTTCTAGAACTAGCTTTTGAACCAGTAGGTTCAGAACTAGTTTCAGAAGCTCAAGAAATAGTTCTGAAAGTGTCATTTTCCTTTCAAGAATAACCGAAACCCAGTTCTTTGAACTTTTTCGCAGGGTTGAAGAGCTAAATTCCTCTAAATTGAATGAAAAACATTATAGTGCCCTGATTTTATGTAGCATACATATTTTTGAACTCAAAGAGCAAACTTTGAGGCAATTAGTCAGTTTAAGGCGTGTTTGGATTATATATAAATGTTCCATAAAGAGGCACTTCAACTTTGTACATTTGAAATTGATTTTAGAAACTCGTAGGATCAGTACACAGAGACCGTCCAAATGAACTACTTAACGACATGTCACACAAGGTCAAGAAAATTGTTTGACGATTTTCAATTCATAAATTAAACTTTGACCATTTATCTAACTCAAAATCTGTATTTGAATAAAGATTTTGTTAAAAATTTTGAATCATACTCAAAGAAGAACATAAAGTATACTTAAATTATTCATGTAGCAACATTAGCTTTCTTGACAGTGTGGTCAGGTTTTTTTTCTTCCTTTTTACGAATGTGATTTTTAATAATTTATACAAAAGTTTTTTAGAAAAAAATTATCAGTTTAAACTAAATATTTTAGTTCAATTGACACAAAATCTTCAGTTTATAGGTTACCTTAGACATGATGCTTTCAAGTCCCTGTGAGAGCATCAGTGACTTTGACTAGGAATGAGGAATTCCCATGCCCAACTTGTCCTACACAAGCTTTTCCACTTGCTGGCAAGTACATTTTCTAGGCAACTTGTCCGTGGACAAGTAAATACCAGAGCAAATCTTGATACAGTACTAAACATATCTAGCAGAAAAGTCATACTATTGTTTTATATCAAAGGGGAGAATACATTGTCTTTAATGAAGAAAATGCTGGGATACAACATTTTCTTCATTAAATACAATGTTTTTTTTCAATATTTATTAATAAGTTTTTAGTGGGCATTAATTTAGTTCATTTTGATCCTGGACAAGTAGGAAATCTACTTTTACTTGTCCATAGACAAGTGGAGAAAAGTCGTTTTTCCACACCCCTGCTTTGACCCACTGCTACCCAAACTCTACAGCTTGGTTGCCTGGGTTTGGCCATTAAGTCTTTTTACCCATACACATTTTGTGGTTCTTCAGGGTACCAGTCGAGAGTCTGTACCGCTCATCCACCGAAAAACATTACAGGATTGTAACAGAAAGGAACTGTACAAGTGAATTACTTGTATGTCTAAGTAAAATATTGAAGTATCACAGTAAACCTATTGTATTTCTTGTTGACAAAATAAATAAATTTGTATTACTGTTTACTTTTCTATGTATGATATTGGGGTAACATTTGTGTGTTTCCTCAAGTAAGAGTGCTCTCCCTAATAGTGGATGATTTTTAGACGAACAATGCCTGCTTTTCAAGATATTTTAATTTAAAGAAGGGGCTTTTGGAACTGGTCACTTAATAAAAATGGTCTTTCAATTAGACATGGTTGATCGAGTAAAATTTGACTGTATCTTTTTCTCTATTTTGAGATTAATTTCCTCTAAATTGTTTAGAACTTTTGTTTTGATGGTAACTAATTGTCATCAGGATCATTACTTCCAATTAGGAAACTTTGGGTTTCTCTTTGAATAAATTTGAAGCATTATGATGGCTCAGTGCAAAAAAGTTGTAACTGCCTATGAACATACATTTCACAGTGATCCGTCAAATTATTGTTGAGATACAGTGTAACTTACATTATGAAAAGGTTAAAAAAATGGCCTTTCCTTTACAAGTTTTTGGCATCTTTTGTCCTCAAATCAATCTAAATGTAACTGAACATTGATGAAAATTTACATGATTCTTTAAAGTATTGGACCTATAATAGTTCATCAATATTTCTGAAATCTTTAACAGTGTTAACTGAGGTTTCCTAATGATTTCATTGGGAAATATCAGTTACCATTGTGAAAGATCATGTGTTATGAAATGTTGCGAAACTATTACGGGTCCACTACTTTAACAGAATATTCTATTTCCATTGCCACATTACAAGCATTGCACCTTTCATCAACATCTTAAGATACTTGGATGGAAATTTTAATTTACAGGTTATTTAGAAATTTAGGAAATGATACAATTATCCCTTTGCTGTTTAATCTCTGCTTTTAACGTGCCTGTGATTTTATGATTGAGAAATCATTGTGAAAAAGAAGAAATTGCTTCTAACAAGCAATTTCTTCTTTTTCCACACTATTTTCTACCCTACTGAATGGTTATTTTTCAAATTAAATCCGCTTTAAATTTTGTCTGCAAAACCTTTGAATTTGGACAGGTCCAAAATTTTGTAAAACAGGAAAGTGTTAAATATACTAGGATTAAAACAGCAAATATTTATATATGGATTGTGCACTAAATGCAATATTCAAAAATTAAAACTGATTTTTAACATTTTTTCAGTTATATAACATTATTATCTCAATGCACTACGGGCAAAGAAATTTGAAAAACCAATTTAAGCTATATAATTATAAAGCCTGAATTTATTGAGGGGTCAGTGCAAAAATTTTGTAAGTGCCAGTGTTACATGTATCTTGACCCTTGTCATGCTGAACCCGGAATATTCCTGCTTTGACAAGAGCTATAGACAAACACCAGCCTGCACATATGTGCAGTCTAATGTTAGTCTACACCACCTGTTTCTCACTTTAAAACCAAAATTGTAAATAGATTTAGTTTTTCAAATAAAAATTGACCTACACATGGGACTTTCAGTGCTTTTTGTCCTTTGATTTTGGTGAAAATTTTTAGCCAAAATTTATTCAGCATGACAAGTGTTAATATATAATATATCTAAGGCACTTACAATAGTTTTGCAATGACCCCTCAAAGTCCAAGACGATAAAAAGAAGTCTATATTCAAAAATCTTTTGTTCTAAAGGGTTTTCTTTATTCAAGCATCCATAATTATACCATAATTGAACAAAAGAATGCGTATTTGACATTTAGAATAATCTGCAAATTATTCTAAAAGGCCTAATTAACAAAGATCTCAGAGCTTTTTGTACAAGAAAATAAAAATCCACGGATATGACATTTAGGTTAACCAGGAACGAGGTAATGATTTAATTTCAGTCACAAGGGCGATCAAACTCTGCAAGATTATTCTTTTTGTACAATATTTTGGAAAACTGTGAATATCTAGGAGATGTGACCCCAAAGGATTGCATTAATGGCTCAGTGCAAAACAGTTGTAACTGCCTATAAGTTTATAGGCAGTTACAACTGTTTCCCCGCTGAATCGTGGGCATGGGAAATGGTTAAATGAAGTTATGTTGATCATAGTCATCTATGGATTAAACTCCAAATGTCTTTTACATAATGGAATAAAATACTCATTTAGGATCTGACTAAAATAAAATACTCGTTTATGATCTGACTAAAACAAGAGCTGTCACTGTAAGATGACAATGCCCCCGACACCGCTTTGATTTAGAAGTTATGGCCAATGTTAAAGTTTTTGGACGGAATGACGGACGGACGGACAGACGGACGGACAGACGGACGGACGGACGGACAAGTCAAATTTATGATGCCTCCCTATCGGGGGCATAATAAAATAATCATTTATAATCTGACTGAAATAAAATAGTAATTTATGATCTGGCTAAAATAAAATACTCATTTATGATCTGACGAAGATAAAATACTCATTTATGATCTGACTAAAATAAAATACTCATTTATGATCTGACTATATATTTTACTATATTCACTTTGCATGTCATATTAATTACATATACTTCATTGTATTAAAAACTTCATTACCAATGAAAGCTGTGGTATTCAAAGTTTAAGAATAACATTACAGGAAATCCAAGTTTTTTAGTATGTATTTGCACTACATTTGATTCAAAGAAGGTTGTTAGCAATGATTGAGAATAAAGTCTTTCTATTGCATTAAACCTTCTTTAATTTTGATGTCACTAAAGAGAAAATCTTTTAAAAGAGAAAACTTTGTAGAAAATAAAGAAATTGCTTGCTACAAGCAATTTCTTCATTGTCCAGATTTTTTCTCTTTAAATGGAAATGAACCTTTTTAAAGAGAAGGAAATGTAATGGAAAGGAGAAATTAAAAATAATACAATTTGTCCTTTTCAAAAAATGTTTTCAGAAATTTTTCTGGAGCCTCTAACTAAAAAGTGTCTCTGCACGTTTAAAACTTATATAACCCTAAAAATTCTTTAGTTTTGAATTTGTTTTGTAAGTAGTTTAATAGAAAATTATAAGATTATCCAAAAGAGTCTAAAAGATGATTTCTTAAATAGTTTCTTCTAAAATGTTACAATGTAATGTTATACTTTAAACAGAAATCATATGAATAAAGACTTACCAATAAAGATAAATAATTTCCAAACTTCACCACAATTATATCCAGATTATATAATGTTATAATAGAATATTGTGCAAATATAAATGTGATTTATATATCTTTAATTAAATACATTCACTAAAAGTAAATCCAAAACTATTGCTCTCACTTTGAAGACCAAGTATAATCCAAAGTAAATTGTGAAGAAATGATTCACAACATCACTCAATATATCTTTAGGTTTTCAACATCCAAATAAATCACCAAAAATTTTCATCCAATTTCAACGAAATTTTAACCAATTTAACAGGTAATTCCAACGACCCTATTATAGCCCGGCCAGGTGTATTTACTATCAGTAGTAGTTATAATCCAGTATTGCCGTCTATTGGTCGTCAGTGACTGACAGCCACTAGACCAGTTAGCTCCGCCCACTATATGAGTTCTCTAATCTGTCAAATCAATAACGCAGGATCATGATTACCTTTATCACTATTTTATAGACTGACACATGAATATGAAAACAGTGTGAGTAAATGAGAGAAAAAAAATAAGAATATATCATGCAATTCTATATTCTGTGAGTAAAAATAAGAATAAATTGGTATGTATGACAAAAAGAGAATCAAATATTGCTGGCTCAGCACAAAACAGTTGTAACTGCCTATAAACATATAGGCAGCTACATTTTTTTTCTGTTGAGATATTGACAAAGTGAATGTTATTTGATGATGCACAACAAAGCTTTCTTTATTAACTAGATATTGTAAATATCACCATGAATTTTAAACCTGTATTTTATTCATTAATTAATTTTAAATGTACTTATAATTAGACCGGTATTACATGATTTTTTTTGTTTTCAAACTAGTTAATTGAAATAAAGTATCAATTGTAATTAAGTTCAATAAGTCTGAATTTCAGATGTCGTAAAAAAAAAAAAAATCCAACATTTTTCCAATGAACCTTTAAATTATCCTGATGAATTAATATTGCAAATTTAGAGACCATGATTCAAACCAATTTGTTTCATTTTTCCCTAACAATTAGATAGAAAACAGGCAATGAAGGACAATATCAGACTGCATGTCTGTGCATTGGTCAATCATTGATTTCAGTCCATTTACAATCCTTTTTGCAATACTGTCTTTCTGAACTTAGAATATTCCTGCTTTGGCAGAAGGTATAGACAATCATCAGCCTTGTACAAAAGTGCAGTTTCATCTTTTATAATACCACCTGATTTCACCTTTTGTATTCAGTATGATAAGGGGTAATAGCTTTAAGTATTACCCAGAACTGATTGGCTGAGTACACTTCCATTCCAACGGCAAAAATCTATTGATCAATTTCCTAAATTGATTTTAAGAATTTTCATAATTTTTCAATCATTTTCCTGATTGTAACATTTCAAAGCAGATATGTAAAGAATCTGTTTAAAAATTGAAAGTACAATATTGAAAACATAATAAGACATACTTTAACACAATTTAGAAAAAGTTTATAACGGGACTCAACCAATTATGTCATTTAAAGATCTATTATCATTCAACATTTTCTGAAGCAGATACTAGAAAATTGTCATATTTGTATGTTTTCTCACGATTTTTTGGCACTTCTAAATAGATAACCTTTTTTCCTAAATCATTTGATAAGATTTTTCCTTTGCAGATTCTAATTTTCTTCACAATCACAATCCAATGTACAGACTTTTGAAGAATTGCATTAGAGTCAAACAGTCGTCTTTTTTAAGATTTTGATGGCTCAGCGCCAAACAGTTGTAACTCCCTATATAGTTAAAGGGAGTTAAAACTGTTTTGCGCTGAGCAATTGACTTGTGAAACATTTTTTTTCTTGATTTCATTGATAACATAATTTTGATCAAATTCCCCATGAAAGTGGAATAAATATACCTCAATGGGGAAAGAAGGGGGGGGGGGGTGTTGAGTGTTTTGACTCTTTCCCCCACCCCCCAACGAACCACCTCTGGATCTGCAAATGATTTTTTTTTCTTAACCCTTGTCATGCTGAATAAAAACCTTTGATAAATTTACATTAAAACCAAAGTGCCAAGAGCACTAGATGCACTGATTGTGAATCAGTATTTATATTGAAAATATTTAACTAAACTCTTTTGATCAAAAGAGAAAATCAGGTGGAATGGACTAAGATCAGACTGCACATTGTGTCTATAGATCTTAGTCTATACCTCCTGTCAAAGCATTAATAATCCAGGTTCATCCTGACAAGGGTAAATTTCTAGCAGCATCTAGATTATCAGGAAAACACTCACAATGCCGAAATGGTAACCATTTTTCCTGATGATGTTTGAAGTAGCTTTTTATCTCGATATAAAAATTCCTTCCAGAGGTAGTAGTCACGCTGGGTAAATGGAATTATCATCAATTCTCAAAATAGCAGGGCACAGTAAACTTCTTCAAAAGATCGGCATTTGATAAAAACCTTGCATAAATTTCAAAGACTTATCTATAAATTGCCATGGTAACGAAACAAAAAATATCTATAAAACATCGTTATCAACGATGATGAGTGTTCATTTCCAGTCAGCTGAAGACATGTTTCGGCAGGAGGGCGTAGACAAATCTTATTTTATTTCAAGATTAGCCGATTTTCTTGAAAATTATTTCCTGCAATACCTTTACCATAATCTTAGGCATTGTTTACACTTGTTTCAACAACATAACCAACTCATAGCCAGCTTTTAATCTCCTACAAATAGGCAAAGAATATTGTTTACCCCTGGGAAATAGTTCAAGAACTGGTCAAATGGCAGTTCAAGAACTTCTTGAATTTCTAAAACTTTGAACTACAATTCAAGGTTTAGTTCATGAACTAGTTCTTTAACTGACATTTAACATTCTAGAACATTCAAGAATCAGTTCTTGAACTTTTCTCACAGGGGTAGCATTGTCCATATATCATCCTTCTGTCCATCCATCCATTCAAGCTTACAGTCCAGATCAATTCTCTTACATTTATGGATAGATTTCAATATTTAGCTCCAAGTTCAAGGTAATAGGCCAAGGTCTAGGGCATTTATCTTACATTTATTAATGGTTTTTCGAAATAATTCGGTATATTTCTTGTTTGCTTAGTGCTTTGCACTGAGTGATCAGTATGTTCTTCATCATTAGTCTGTAGATCTATGTGCACTGGGCAGGAATTTTGGGTACTATCTTCACATATTCTGCAGGTAATTTAACTTCAATGAAGTAACTTTTTCATTTCGAATAGAACAAGAGGCCCAAGAGGGCCTGTATCGCTCCACAGGCTTTAAAATCTTTAGACTTTCATTAAATAAAGCTTACTTTAAATGAATACATTAACACTCCAAAATCTCCTAAGACCTATTTAGTAATGATTAAATGGTTCTGGTCCATATTGCACCTAAATACTCAATCGCAATGAACCTACAACCCAAATCTTATTAAAACATAAGGTTCAGAAGATGTTGATCAAAGATTTCAGGCTCAAAATAGGCCCCACCTGACATGCCTATATTTATGGACCAAACAAAATTTTTTGAACTATTTAAGTAAATAGTCACCCAAGAAACATTCTTGTAAAGTTTCATTGAAATCGGCTGAGTGGTTCCCGAGGAGATATCCTTCAAAGATTTTGGCCTCAATATAAGCCCCGTCCTGCCACGCCCAAATTTATAGGCCTATCAAAATTTAGCAAATAATTTTTGAAAAGAGACACTCAAGGAACATTCTGGTAAAGTTTCATTGAAATCAGCCAAGTGGTTCAAGACAAAATGTCATGTGAAAATTTTAGGCTCAAAATAGGCCCCGCCCTGCCACTCCCATATTTTTAGTCCAATCAAAATTTCTTGAACTATTTAAGTAAAGGATCACCCAAGGAACATTCTGTTTAAGTTTCATTGAAATCGGCCCAGTAGTTCAGGAGGAGATGTCATTCAAAGATTTCGGGCTCAAAATAAGCCTCGCCCTGCCACGCCCATATTAATGGACCAATCAAAATTTCTTGAACAATTTAAGTAAAGGGTCAACCAAGGAACATTCTTTTAAAGTTTCATTGAAAACGGCCCTGTGGTTCAGGAGATGTCATTCCATGATTTCAGGCTCAAAATAAGCCCCGCCCTGCCACGCCCATATTTATGGACTAATCAAAATTTCTTGAACAATTTAAGTAAAGGGTCACCCAAGGAACATCCATGCCAAGTTTCAATGAAATCGGCCCAATGGTTTGGGAGGAGAAGATTTTTATAGATTTCAAAGTGAAAAAATGCCACGCCCATATTTGGGGGCCAATCAAAATTCTTTGAACAATTTAAGAAGGGGGCCACCCAAGGATCATTTCTACCAAGTTTCGTTAAAATCCGCCCATTTGTTTTGGAGGAGAAGATGTTTAAAGAAAAAGTTTACGCACGGACGCACGCACGCACAACGGACACTCCGCCATGACAATAGCTCGCTGGCCTTCGGCCAGTGGAGCTAAAAATGGACAGCCAGATGGACAGAGGGATGGACAGATAGATAAAATGATACCAATATCAATTATGTCTAACATTTGCAGTGTATGAAATTTTACCAGAAGCAAATATGGCTCATGTTGCCTAACCCAAAAGCCCTAGGTTCAAGATAATAAAGCTTGAGAGAGTGCTAAGAAATTGATGGCTTGTCACAAAACAGTTGTAATTGCATATATGTTTATAGGCAGTTACAACTGCTACGCACTGAGTCATCGATTAATGGTCACCTGAACTACCCAGTAAAGCATATCAAACCGATGTTTCAAACTTTACACTCTGTATTGAGCTTTGTTCCACAGTGCAGATTTTAGATTCCACAAAAAAGTGAAGAATTCATTTGTTGAAGTAAGCAAAAATTAGTGTATTCAAATTTTTCTATCTCAAAATCAATTAGCCGGCCACTTAATTCTATATATAAACTTCTTATCACATACAAGGGCAACAAAAACATATTTTAGGTATACTAAACATTTTAAATTCAATTTTACTTATGTCTTTTCAAACACCTGACTATTAACCAAAGCCAGAGAAAAAATATTGCTTTATAACAATAATCCCTGAAATGACAGTTTTCCAGCCTTTACCTTTTTAGTCCAAATCCTTTTTTCTTTTATGGAAATCTTTGGTTAATTCATACTTGATCTGAAAAATAATAGTAAAATCTGTAATAAAATTTTCTAATTGATAAAATTTGAAATGTAACTTGCAACTTTTAATCTTGAATTTCAGTGCTGGGTTACCAAATTGTTTATCTGAAGCTATAGCTATTATGTTTTGATCACTTATCAAAAATTTGCATTTTCAGATTTAAAATAAAACTTATGCATTAACCCTTGTTGTGCTACATCTGAAACATTCCTTATTTAGCAAAAGGTATAAACAAAGATCAGCCTGCACATATGTGCAGTCTGATCTTAGTGTATACCACCTGATTTTCCCTTTTAAACCAGAAAAAATTCAAAAATTTTATACTCAAAATATTCTTACCACTGCATACATGCAGTACTTTCAGACCTTTGATTCAATGCCATTTTGCATAAAAAGTTTCAGCATGATTTGTGGGGTTTTAGAATTACACCAGCACCATTTTATTGAGTCCATACGGAAAGTGTCTAGACTTTTCAACCTTTAACAGAGCTACAGATCGAGCGAATATTTTCAATTTCAAATCAAATTATTTCAAAAATACTTGTACAAATCCTATATTGTGGGTAATCACTAGAATCCTCTCATCGAGATGATTCCAATGAGTACCCACATTATAGGGTATTAATTAAAAATAAAGATTTTAGACTGGAAATACCCCCTCTTATCAGAACCTCTGCTTCAAGTCTACAGTCAGGCAAAAATAAAGGAAAGCCTTTAAAGAATCAGCAAAAGGACTAATGTTAAGTCCAAAGAAAAACACAGAGTGTCAGCTTAGAAAGACATTTCTTTTGTTGTTGTTGTCATTGTAAAGTTCATGTTTGGATTAAGTAAAAGCCACTACCGGTACCTTACAGAATATATTTATCTTGCTTAGTCAACTGCCTTTAATTTGTTTTTATTTTCTTAACCCTTGATTTAACAAAGTACTCCTTGTACTAAACGACAGAAATAGATTTCAGTTTCATTCCCCAGCAAAAAGTTCAAGAACTTGTTCTTGAAAGATCTAGAATATTTAAATGACATTTCATGAAATTCATTCTGGAACTGGTTCAAGAACTAGCCATGAACTTCTAGAACTAGTTCTTGAACTCAATTTCTAGAACTTAAATTCAAGAACTAGTTTCAGAAATCAAGAACTAGTTCTTGAAGTTAAGTTCTTTAATTGAGTTTTCTGAGATTTCTGCTATTGATGGCTTTTATGACACTTGAAGAAAATTTCAAGGCTTATAGGTTCTATTTTCCCCCTACAAATGACTGACTATAATGAAATGCCATGTTCCATCAAAGGTCCATAACTCTTAAAAAGTCAATGTAGGCCAAAATAGGCCTTGCATATCTCTGCCTGATACTGATCATATCTGCTACAGAGGGATAGACCGACAATCTGACTATGTACCCCCCAAACATAGTTTTGGGGGAGGGGGGGGGGGGGGTATAATTATAACGACTTTATTTATTGAGGCTACAGAGCATAGGTCAATACTCCAGAAATGAACAGACTGATGCACAGACATGCTCATGTTTTCTGGTTGTTAATCATGTTTTTATTCATTCGTAAAAATATTTTCAATAATAATATAGATTTCTATAAGTACAGGATAAAAGATATAATGATTTAATTGCCAGTGTGTGTAATATTTTTTCAGACAGACAGATCAACAACACTTACCAGAAGTCAACAGGATTATCCCTGATTACCCCTTAACCAGCCCCGTGTTTAGGATGACCAGGGGCCTGTTTACCAAACATCTTACAAACATTTTTTCTGTCAGTCGAAAAATTAAAGTTGCCCTTACAGTAGTAACTAAATATGGAATTCTGCCATGCTTTATCCATTGGTATTATATTCTAAAGAGGATTCCAACAAGATATTGCAAGGCAGAATCTAACAATGAATGAAAACATAAGGTACAATATTTGATATTGACTAACGATGAATTCTTTCGTGGTAAGTAAAACAAGCTTCAAGAGCTTTAAAGTGTGAAACATTCATAAAATTAGCTAGTGTAACCCGCAAATAAATATTCGACTCCATTGGGATTCGAACCCGGGACCTCTACATCCCAAAGCGAATGCTCTACCACGTCGCTATAAAAGCTAGCTTGTACGGCAAGGCAGTACAAACACCCCTTATACACATCCCGGCTACACTAGTATGAGAAGGGCAGTTTATGGATTTCTAACATCAACCCACTTATTCACCCCTGCAGAAACTGGATCTGTCTCACAGCGGACTAATCCCCCCCCCCCCCCCCCCCCCCCCCCCCCGATGGTGCTTTTTCCAAGTTCTGATAGCCATTTTCAGACAAAGTTCAATTGTGACCTTTATTACCCAAAAAGGGCACCTCCCTGGGTCATGGGCAATAATTGTGCAAAGTTTCATAATTCTAGGTCTCTTTGTTCTTGAGGCAACAAAAATGGTCTACAGCTGAAGGACAGATAGAACCATAGGGTCTGACAGATATAGTAAAACCAATATGCCCCCTCTACTTTGTAGGTGGGGGGAATAAATAAAACCAATATGTCCCCTCTACTTTGAAGGTGGGGGGGATAAATAAAACCAATATGCCCCCTCTACTTTGTAGGGGGGGGGGGATAAATAAAACCAATTTGCCCCCTCTACTTTGTAGGTGGGGGGGGGGAATTACTAAAACCAATTTGCCCCCTCTACTTTGTAGGTGGGGGGATAAATAAAACCAATATACCCCATCTACTTTGTAGCGATAGGGGGTACAAATTTGGATAACATTGTGGCAAATGAAGAAAGCGCCCACATATATTGCTTGTTAAAAGCAATTTCTTAAGAAAAAATGCAATTTCTCCTAAAATTTTGTTATCTGGTTATGGTTAAATCACATCCTTGCTTTTAGAATTATTTTTCTCTAGTTTTGTTGTAAAACACATTACATCAAATTAAATATTAACTCTTGACACGCTGAACCCGGTATATTATTGTTTTGGCAGGAGCTATAGACCAACATCAGCCTGCACATATGTGTTAGTCTACATCACCTGTTTCTCACTTTCAAACCAGAATTGTCAATAGATTTAGTTTTTCAAGTAAAAATTGATCTACAGTTGATACTTTCAGTGCTTTTTGCCCTTTGGTTTTGATGAAAATTTTTAGCCAAAATTTATCCAGCATGACAAGGAGGAAAGAGATCAATGCAAGTTAAAATCCAGCAAGTTAATCTCACATAATCCATTCAATTAGAATGGTGTAACAATTTATGCTTCATTCAATTTGATCCAATTACCTAGGTAAAATCTTGTTAAAGAATTAATGTTGAAAACTTGAAAATATTGTGTTTATGTTGAGAAAAGACATGGACAAATATGTCTTCCACGCAATATCATACAACAAAACATTTCATGAAAAATTATTTTGTAATAACTTCTACTTTTTCTGCTTTCAAAGGCTTTTATGACACTTGAAGAAAACTTCAAGGCTTGTAGGCTCGTTAAACACCACCCAAAATCCCCCTACAAGTGCCTGTCCATGAAATGTTATTTTCCATTTATAAGAGCCAGTCTGTGCAGTCGCACAGTCTGACCAGAGTCTTCTCTCTGCACCATATAAGAGATAAGGTCTTAATCCTTCTTCTGGCAGTCAGATTGTACAATGAATTGTTATTGCATTGTGTCGTTGTCTAAACTGCTTAATGTTTGCACCTAGCGCACGAGTGAAATTGTTGGAAATGTCACACACTGGCTCAAATGATATTAGAATTGTTATTGACGAAGAAAAGGATGGACCCCTTCAACTTGCTCTCTATAAAGGCTGCAGCCTCCAAATGTGAAGAAAAAAGACTCCAACTGAACTCACAAATGATTGAGAAGATTATAATTTCAATGCCGGAAATCAAGGTGCAAGTCAACCATTAAATTTCAAGTTTGATAGTGCATTTTTATTGGGTACCATATTAAGTTCAGGCATGCCCATAAAATTTCAGTCTCTGAAACTTGAGATGTGACCAAATTGAATGACTTTTCATCTCTTGAAATTTGACTTCCTTTACAATAGCATGGGACAAATTGGATCAGAGATTTATGGTTTTGTTTTTAGACAGAATCATTAAATCCATGCAGACATCTTTCTTAGATAAACAAAATAAAATGAAGACTGCAAATAATGAATGACCATTAAGCTTAGTTCAAGAAAAATTATGACTTTCACTTCAAACTTTTTGAGCACTTACAATAATCAGACAGCTTTGACGAGATAAAATAGGTTATGGTTAGCCTGTACATATCCATGGCTCAGGGTAAAATAGTTGTATGCAGTTAAAAATGTTTCACCCTGATCCATTAATATGTGCAAAACAACTTTTAAGTGGTATCAGTGATAAAATTGGGGACTAGTCATCAGCTGACTAGACACTGGTAGTTGCATCCATCTTTTCAATAGCCGGTGTCCCAGGGTAACCTATCCCCTGGGTAATGTGTCCCCAGGGACAGGTTACCCCAGGGTAACATGTCCCCGGGAACACATTACCCTAGAAATCAGCCGGGGTAATCTGTCCCCCCCTGGGTGAGATTGGCATTGCATCTAAAACTTTACCGAAGAGTTATTTTGTATTTGTGGCAGTTGTTATTTCATCAATAACTTATTAGTCAGGACTTTGAGGACTATACTGATTTTGTACCCATCACCAATAGATTTTTTGTATTTTACTGACCTTCTTACTTCTGTTAGAGTGGAAAATTAGTCGTTGACACGTCACCAGTATATTGGTGGCAAAGTGACAGCATCTTGCAGGCATATCCACAGCATGTCTTGTAATAAACCAAACACTTGCAGCTTCATTGCTGGTCAAGCCATCATCCTGTCAATGGATTTATGTGAGTGGAAAAAAATTGTTGGTCATGATATCCCTACGTTGGTCCAATACTTCTTTTCACAAATTGGCAATTGAAAAATATGTTAGTGACCCTAACATATTGATGGCTCAGTGCTAAACAGTTGTAACTTCCTATATGTTTACAGGCAGTTACAACTGTTTCGCACTGAGCCCTCGATATGGGTTATGCAAATTTTTATATGACTTAAGCATAAGCCTTCAGTTATTCAGTCCACAGAGGCAAGTGTTCATCCATTAAGATAGCTAAATAATATTTGTTAGACAGCATATTGCCCAATACCAATGGTCAAACCTATGACCCTGTGACTTGCAGCTGTCTGCATACCAAGTGTATATAGAATTATATGTTAGTGTCTTAAAATATCAATGTTATCTGGTCAAGGTTGGGGGAATTTATCATTATCAGGCTTTGCTGCCTCAAAATAATTACTCACAACCGAGATCATATACATTGATATTTTAAAACACTGACAAATTATTCTATTTATCATGGAATCATTTTTCAGGAATTTAAATTTCACTTAAACTTTAGAATAAAAGAAATTCAGGTGAAAGTTGTTCTGGTTTTGATCATGAATCTGTATATTATTTCTAAAAATAGACTGCCTGATGTCATTTTAGGTTACCAGCTATGCAGGTAATATCAGGTCAATACAAAATTCATTGCATGAAATTACAGAATTTTGCAGTTTCTACACAAAAATCTTATCATACACACATTCATATTAAGAAAAATCAAATAAGACCAGATGTGCTCTTCAGACAAGAGTGTATCCTTTAAAATAGGAGACATAAATAAATCTAAAGAAGAAAAGACAGTGACAGGTCTTTAACATTTCACAGACAGGCAGATACTTATTGCTGTTTGTTTGGGATTTAAAATCTTACAAAGAGAGATAAGGTTTTATGGCCCACTTCTGAATAATGGTAAAAAAGAATGACTGTGCATACAAATTTTGTCGAAATTAATCCCAGCTTGTGTCAGGCTGCCCAAATGTGTAGCGTATGCATTTAAAGGTAATTGAATATTGTAAGGGGAGAAACAATCTGCCCACCCAGACTTTGTCAAGTTAAGTATCACAAGGGTGTATCGAGTATTTAAATATTATAATGGAATCCTCCGAACGGCAAAAATGGTTAAGATCAAGGTCAAATCATCAAGGACCTTTGTAACTTGTGAAAACATATCACCTGGTGAGTGTGTGTATTAGGTTATGATGTCTGTAGGTAAAAGCATTGAAACACTACTTTTTGGTGTCATTGGGTCCGGTGCAAAGAGATAGAGTAAATTCAAAAAAAAAGTAGTTCTTTGCCTATACCAGTATACAGACACCCTGTAGACTATCACGATATACACCCTTCCAGCTAATCGCAAATGGCGACTTAATATTAAAGCAAAATTACAGTTTTTGGGTTTAAGTTTTTAGGTTAAAGATATAAAGTCCATAAAATGTTAAGGTCAAATTGTTAAGGAGCTTGACATAAGTAGTAAGCATATGCAATATGAAGGTTATATTACTTACCATTGCAAAATTATGGCCAATTTCAAAGTTTAAATTTTCTGAATTCGGACCTTGACACATGACTTTGAACTTAACAACAACAAAAAGTGTTTGTCACAAGCAATGCACATGTGAAATATGAAGACTATATCTGTAACCAACAAAATTTATGGTAATATATATGTTTTTGCTGGACAAAAAGAGAGCTTACAAAAAAGCTATCAACATTCATTAAAGGCCCCTTTTCCCATGACACATTTTTTTAAACATAAATTTACAAAAGTTTAAGGTCAAGAGGATCTGATTTGTTGCTACTCACACATGAAATTTCATGAAATTCTGATGATAAGACAAGGAGAAAATGGAAAAAAAAAAAATTCATACTAAGGCCCCTTTTTCCATGATGCAGTATTGAAATGAGAAAATTCAATACAGGTGTCTTGGATATTTCCTATGAAGTTCATCAAATTAGGCCTAGGGGTGCCATGAGGTATGAGGTCAGCCGGAAGGCCGAACAGATACGTGCACAAGCCAGCGACTATATGCTTCCCTGGGAAACATAATACAAGCCTTTATAGAATAATCAGGAACAAGATGTGTTTGTGAAACACGAATGCCCCCGAAACGGCATTTTTTTTCAAAGTTTGACCTTGACAGATTACCTTGACCTTGTCACATGACCTTGACTTTGGTACCAGCAGATGCAGATCATTGAGATCTATCATCATGCCAAATATTAGCTTTGTATCTTGAATAGGCTTGAAGATATTGGCAAGGTTAAGTTTTCGGGTTAAGTTTTTTTAAAGTTTGACCTTGACAGATGACCTTGACCTTGTCACATGACCTTGACTTTGGTACCAGTGGATGCGGATCATTGAGATCTATCATCATGCCAAATATTAGCTTTGTATCTTGTATAGGCTTAAAGATATTGGCAAGGCTAAGTTTTCGGGTTAAGTTTTTTCAAAGTTTGACCTTGACAGATGACCTTGACACATGACCTTGACTTTGGTACCAGAGGATGCGGATCATTGAGATCTATTATCATGCCAAATATTAGCTTTGTATCTTGAATAGGCTTGAAGATATTGGCAAGGTTAAGTTTTCGGATTAAGTTTTCGGACAGATGGACAGACAGACAGACGGACATGAGTAAAACAATATGCCCCCGATCTCTCGATACGGGGGCATAAAAATAATCGGTTGAAACAATTCAGACAAAATAAAAGTTTTTTTCAGAGATTGTAAAGATCTTTAACCCTTTGCTGTTTAATCCCTACTTTTTACGTGCCTGTGATTTTATGATTGAGAAAACAATGTGAAAAAAGAAGAAATTGCTTCTGACAAGCAATTTCTTCTTTTTCCACACCATTTTCTACCCTACTAAATGGTTATTTTTCAAATTAAATTCACTTCAAATTTTCGTCTGCAAAAGCTTTGAATTTAGACAGGTCCAAATTTTTGAAAAACAGGAAAGGGTTAAATCAATTTTGGACCTGTATTTGTGAATACTCAAGACATATGCTATAGCAATGATGTTCTTTTCATCATCCATCAACTATTTAATACATGTAGTTTTGGTTGCAGGTACTTTCATTAAAATATCTTTCTTATAACAGGCAAGTCAGAATCGGAGGAAAATTCACTTCTGTAAATGTTTGAGAGGTTAATTCATTGAGAAGAACTGGTAATCTCATGATTGAGATATGATTTATGGATTTCCATGTCGTCCCTAATTGAAGGTCTCTCTCTAGGAAAATCAGCAGGTGCTCATGTACAGTGTTAATCCGACTCTCATAGAGGGGTGTGGAAAATAGGATTTTTCCTTCTTGTTCTTGGGACAAGAAAAAGGTGATTTTCTACTTGTCCAGTATCAAAATGAACTTGTCTGCAAAAAGTGAGTAAATAAACTTGCAGAAACATTGCTTTTAATGAAGAAAATCCTGAAAATCAGCATTTTCTTCATTAAAAACATTGTCTTCGACCCTTTGATATATAAATTAGGATTATTTATTATCCAATTCTACATAATACAATTCCAAGATTTGCCATGGTATTTACTTGTCCATGGACAAGTGGCCTAGAAAAATGTACTTGTCACCAAGTAGAAAAGCCGATGTTGGACAAGTCAGTCATGTGAAGTCCACGACCCTGCACATAGATTTTTAAGTATTAAGAATCCATCTTTATAATAGGCTTGAGAAATAAAGGTTTCCTAGGATCCAAGGCCAAACAACAAATCTTTCATTGAGTAAGGTTTCCTTTTAAGGAATGAAACAAGTCTAATTTCTATTCTAAGGTAACCCTCCTGCATGAATGCGATTGCGATCTCCAAGCAGAACTATTAAGACACTAGATTTTCAACAGACTTTTAGACTCCCCCTTTTGTTGACAGAATCTCTGGAAAAGAAACATGCCTATCAAAGAATCTTCATTACCTCATCAGAGAGATGGCTATGTTAATGAAGCTAAGCTACACCCTCTTGCACCCTTTCCACATCAGTGCTTCGAGTCTTTCCATGATACATTTGGCATCTCCTTGCTTACACTTCAATTTCATTAATATAAGCCCCCAATATCAACATATCACAATGTATGTTATGCTTAGAACTCATCTGAAGAAGCCTTTTTCTTTATTGCTTTTCGGTGGTTTATCGAGAAATAACGGTAGATTATCACTTGATAATCTCACCGCAAAAGCAGTGAAATTATCAAAAACTTATACCCTGCTTTTGTGCATTTCATCCTATCTGATGTCATCTATGAAATAAGTGACATCACAATGAATGTTGCATAGGGGCAATGTAGGCTTTGATCAGATTGCATGTTTGTGCATACTGATCCTAGTCTGCACAGTCTGCTTAAGGGCTGTACACAGCCAAAACATGCTTTGAACAGCAGGAGAATTGTTAAAACTGATTATAACTAAAGGTTTCATAATATTTTGATTAAGAACAATCACCCTTTTGTAGCAGAATTTGTTGTCATTTTCATCAGCAAAGCATGTACTGTCACTTGACTGTAAATACATCTCAACTGTAAGCAAATTCATTCACCTGATATGAAATAAATTTAATAGATTATCAGATTAATCATCTTTTGATCATTAGATGAAAAATCTTATTTGAGCCTGTGTGTGATATTTCCAACAATTCTATACGAGTGCAAAGCAAAGACTCTGGCCAGTCTGTGTAGCTAAACAGTCTGTTCAGAGTCTTTGCTAAGCATGCACTCGATAGATAGACAATTCTTTTTTCCCTCTTCAGGCAGTCAATTAAAATTTTTTATGTATTATACAGTTCTCTAGGCTTCTAGGTGTATGTCCATCAGACAACTACCAAATTGTTGAAAATGTCACACACAGGCTGTTAATAAATTACCAGAATCATCATCTTTTGATCATTTCATTATTATTGATACTTCCATCAATTTTATATGTGTGCAAAACAAAGACTCTGTCCAGACTGTGTAGTCACACAGTCTGTCCAGAGTCTTTGCTTTGCACCTTGTAGATAGATAAGGTTTGGAATCCTCTTTTGGAGGACAGTTAGTATTCTAATTGTGTGATTGGTTGTCTAAGCTGTACAGGGTATGTCCATCAGGCAACTACAAAATTGTTGAAAATGTCACATACAGGCTGTTAATAAATCAAGTAAATTAAGTATCATCTTTTGATCATTCTATTCTTATTGATACTTCCATCAATCTTACATGTGTGCAAAGCAAAGACTCTGGCCAGCCTGTGTAGTCACACAGTTTGTCCAGAGTCTTTGTTTCTCGCATTGTAGATAGATAAGGTTTTGAATCCTCTTTTGGAGGACAGTTAGTAAATTCTAATTGATTGTCTAAGCTGTACAGAGTATGTCCATAAGGCAACTACGAAATTGTTGAAAGTGTCACACAGAGGCCCATTTTTCTATATTCCATGAGGTACTGTATTTTCTTTGCCATTACCAGTCACTATTTTAGTTTTTGCTTCAGAAATCTGACAAAAGTATTATCCTCATAGATTATATGCTTAATTTTTGTTTGTTTGAAGATTCGTTTTGAATTTGATTGATTGAATGGAGTTTTACACCGCTTTCAACATTTTTTCAGTTATATCGCGGCGTTTGAGCACCTAACAACGGATTCCTGGTATTTCTCTCACCAGTGCATCCATCACATTCTTTCCTAACCTCCAGCTGCTATCTCACATAGGTCTACGATTATCAACCCATTGGTGAGACAAAAAGTCGGAAAGAATGAGTGCCCCGCAGTCGGGGATCGAACCCGGGAGATTTTTAATTTGAATGTACAAATGCTTTTGTACTATGCTTAATTGATGAATTTTGTGTAGAGGATGAGTGTTTTAGTTTTACATGCAGAAAACTTATTTATTATATTGAGTGGTAGTGCAATACTACTTTAAGTTCTCATTTTGCAATATTTTTGTGCCGACCCCTTCATAGCTAAGTAACGCGTACCTCTCTGCTATGAATATTATCAGTAAAACAAGAATTACAAAGGATACAAAGATGACCATTAAATGTGTATGGCTAACAATTTGGCTTTATTAAAAAGCCGATGATAACAATAAATCTTGTTAGGGACTCATTATATCTGGTCAAGCCATGTTCAGCCCATACATTCATGTTATTAATATAAAGAGGAATCATATTCTGCTGATTTACAGCAAAATCAATGTTGGTAACTACTTGGTGTTTTAGCATGATACCTTTATTTGAAGGGTCAATGCAAAACTATTGTTAGTGCCTATTATTAAATAATAGGCACTAACAATAGAATTGCACTCAGCCCTTATTGTTTCAAAATGACTTTATTTTTTGAGACAGGCTGCAAGGCATAAAAGTCTTTAAATTAGCTCATCAGAGTAATAAGAAGTGAATGAGAAGAAACTTGCAATAAAAAAAGTTTTAAGAAAGGTCACTCAAGGAACATCCATACCAAGTTTAGTTGAAATAGACCAGTGATTACTGAGGAGAAGACTTGTAAAGATTTCAAAGTCAAAATAATCCCACAAAGTCTGCCATGCCAACAGCCAATTATAATTTTACAAACAATTTTGAGAAGGATGACCAAAGGAACATTCATGCCAAGTAAGGCAGCAGAAAACATTCAACGCTTATATAATTAAATTTCTAAGTAAAAATCAGCCCTACCCTGCTATGTGTAAATCAATAGCCAACCACAACTGCTTTCTGCTGGGCCATCCATATAACAGCCTCTGTGGACCCATGTAATGGATTTAGAAAGTTTCAAAGAGTTCCTTGCACTTATCCCTCATGCTAAAGATCAATTGTAAAGGTCCTTTGAAATTTCCCTTTTGTTGCCATGGTTTTTTCATGGTTTTCAATTCTTTCAAAACATACTTAAAGAGTACCAATACCCTACCCCTGTGAAAAAGTTCAAGAATTGGTTCTTGAGCATTTGAGAACATTTAGTGGCAGTCAAAGAACTTCTTGAACTTCTAGACCTAGTTCTTGAACTCCAAGAACTATTTATTGAACTTCTAAAACTTGTTCTTGAACTGAATTTCTAGAAAGTTCAAGAACTAGATGTAGAAGTGGTTCAGGACACATAAGAAGATTAAGAACTAGTTTTAAAAGTTCAAAAAATAATTTTTACCCAGTTCTAGAAAAGAGTTCATAAACTACCACTTAAAGTTCTAGAAAATTCAAGAACCAGTTCCTAAACTTTTTTGCAGAGCATGGCGCATTGATTTTTTGCAATTTCTATGTGGTCTTTTTTTTGCAAATAGGTCACATCTATTTGGTAAAACTATAGGACACTGTGTCATAACTCATGAATTGGAAAAATATAACTTTTTGAAAATCCTTGATTTTTATAAGATATGTGGCAGTTATTGAAACTTAGTTTGCGAAAACACTTCTTGACTCAGTGCAAACATTTTGAAAGTGTCTTTATATTCATAGACACTTCAACAGATTTGGACTGTCCCCTTGATATGCTGATATAAAAATAATAAGTCAAAAATTCCTTTTACAGTAAATTAAAATGCTAGGATTCAAGAAATTTTACACTGTGCCTCATACTGTGCAAAAGCCATTTATAGAATCTCTAAGATGACTGTCTTGTCATAAAGAGAGGGATTAGACTTAAGGAAAATTGAATTATAATTCTGCATTCATTTACCAGCTTGGGTGCATCATTTGGTTGACTGAAGCAATGAGAAATAAATCTTCTCAAAGTGACCACTGCAGATAAAGGTGATTTGCTTTCATCAATACAAAATCCTTTATAGTCCCGATAGCTTCTTGATGAGAAATTATGAACAACTGCAGTACAAGCTTTTCAGAGATAATGATATCTCAATTGGCTCTTTACATCAATCCAACATGCAAAATTGTCTGAAATTAATCAATATTTATAGATGCTTTTTCACAAATTACTTATAGATGCTTTTTGACAAATTACTTAACTGTGGAGGTGAATTTTGACAAAATATCAAGGTGGCTTACTTATTAAAAAATTACCTAAATGTTTGTAAACTCAAATGAAGTTGATTGAAAAATGAATGAATTGAAGGACTGCAAGAAAGTTGTATCCATCTTTCTCTTATTACTCCTATATGTCAATTATTACCTATTTTCACTAGGGAATTATTGATGAATTGGTTTATTTTTTTCTCTTTCTGCAAACAATTCACCATAAATCATTTTCAATTGTTTGAATTTCAGAAAGAAGCATACACTGCGTCAAAGCATTAGATTTAAAGAATAGTAACAGTTCTTTTTAATTGCAAATTCCTGTTACTTGCCAAAACCCTAACTGTAAGCAAATTAGCACTGGGACTGACAGTGGGAAAACTGAATGTTTCAAACATTTATCTCGATCAAGTAAAGGATCCCCTTTGAAGTGATCTGATGGACAAATCGTGGGCCCTGATAGAACTTCCGGTATTCACCTTAACTGAAAATTGATATCAGTCATTGTAAATTGATAGGGCAGTTCTTGATATGTTTCGATATTTTCTATCTGTTTATCAACCAATATTGATCCAATAGGAAATTAAAAGGATTTGATAACTATTTCTAAGATTGTATTGTTTCCCCATTTATTTTGTTTGCTTTTTTCATAAAGGAAAACACACTTATGGCTGTGTCACACAAAATTTTAAAAGGTAAATCCATGTAATAATTTTAAGTAATACGATTGCTCAGCATGAAACAGTTGTAACTGCCTATACATTTATAGGCAGTTACAACTTATTTGTGCTGAGCCTTCGAATGGTAAAATCTAGGTAAAGTGTCACAAAACTGACTGCATGAGCACTTTTCATACTTATAGATTCTTTAATGCATTTACAAATTGGGCTAATTTCACTCATAATAAAAATTAGATCTACTTTGCTTCATAAATATATTTTTTTTCTGCCAGCTAGTGATGCCCCTCTGTCACACAGTCAACAACTTAATTATTAAGACATTTATAATGATATCGTATATATGTACAAACCAACTTCTGACATTATTGGATCTGTCATGAAAGTTTATTTGAGACCAGCTGATCTTAACCGAGTCTAGAATTGAAATGTTATTAAGTGAGCCTTGGCAAACTTAATAAGCTTTCTATTATAGACAAGGTTAAGATCAGCTAGTCTAAAATAAAATCCAGCAACAGATTCTTTCTCACACATAAACAACATTTTGTATGCTCAAAACCAGTTTTTGAAATGTTCCTATGACAGAAATACCACAAATACGTGTTCATGATGACATCATTTAGAATGTGATCTTATACATGTTTGAGACAAGGATATCTCTGATGGCTGTTTGTTTCAAGGTCAGCTTTGTGAGAAAAAGATCTCTGTAATAATTTTCCATTTTACACCTTAAAATTTGTGCTATAATGGATTTATCCTGTAATATTGTATTTTTTTTAGATACTGTATCTGTTGATTTATTTAATGTATTGTAATATTAATATTTTTCCGCCAAACTCATTGACATTTTTTGATGTTGTTGCTGTTGACGTCATGTGACGTTAATGACATCATAATTTGTTATTGTTCATGAAAAAGTTTTTTTTTAAACCAAAACTAGTCAGGAATAAAATTAAATTAAATCAGCTTGAAAGTTTGATCTCTCTTTATCCCTATTATTGCTACAATGGAGGTATTTATAACATCAGGTTTTGAGTCTTTGAGTCCAGTACTTCAAAAATAAACCCAGTATTTGATAGAATAATTTGGTTTGAAATTCATCAGTCGATTGCTGATTTGTCATTGTGTCAATGCCTAAACTGTTTGTCATGTGACCAGCTGAAATGTATGATAGCGGTTCAAATTTATCTATGTCATTGGTCGAGGGCCAGTGGGCATCCTGCAGTGTCCAACAATAACAGAGAAAATTGTTCACATTTTTTATCTCATCAGTCCCACACTCCATCAATATGAAATGTTTGACCCTCGTCATGCCAAATAAAAACTTTTTAAAAATTGTTTGAAAATCAAAGTGCTGAAAAAAATTAATTGTTAGTGAATATTGACTTTTTGTTTTATTTTTTTTATTCAAAACTTTTAATGGTTTAAAAGGGAAAATCAGGTGGTAAAGACTAAGATCAGACTGCACACCTGTGCAGGCTGATATTTGTCTTTACGTCCTGCAAAAGCAGGAATAATCCAGGTTCAGCATGAAATGTTATATGTCCAGTTCACACAGGCCACTTTGGGTGTCGGCTTTTCACTATTTGCCAAATATGAAAGGTTTTACAGAGCTACAGATCAAAGGATGCAGTGCAAAAACTTTTGTAAGTGCAAGTCTACAGATAAATCAGGGGTGTTGAATTCCCATGCCTGACTTGTCTGACGCTGACTTTTCAACTCGCGGGCAAGTTCATTTTTCTAGACAACATGTCCCTGGACAAGTAAATACCAGAGCAAATTTTTGGAATGGTACTAAAAAGATCTAGGAGAAAACTCATCCTGTTGTTTGTAATAATGGGGAGAAAACATTGTCTTTCATTAAGAAAATGCTGGGTTACAGCATTTTCTTCATTTAAATCAATGTTTTTCTAAAAGTTGTTCTAAAATTTCCTACACATTTTTAAAAAAATTTATAAATTCATTTTTTTGTTGACATGTTCATTTTGGTATTGGATAAGTAGGAAATCAACTTTTACTTGTCCTCAAACAAGTGGAGATAATTTGTATTTCCATACCCCTTGATAAATTAAGGGGTCAGCACAAAATTACCATAAGTGCCTATAAATATATAGGCACTTACTATAAATTTGCCTTGACCCCTCAAAATCAAAATCAGACCTTCTATGAAGATTGCCTAAAGGTACTTAATTATTTCAAAATGGTTACCAAAAAAAAAAATGCAGTAATATCTCAAAATTAGATCAGAGAAGATTTTGAGTTGATAGAAAGAGATCCTAACAGCCTTAGACCTATTTTAAAGTTATTTATTTTCTTTATACACTCGATTAAACAGTAATCAGAAAGCAGTAGTAATAATTCTGCCGAGACTTTCAATATTACTTGAATGTCACTATAATAGTTTTATAGCCAAACAGGGTAATAAAATATATTCATAGGGTCTATCTCAATTCACTGAATCTAATTTACTGGACTATAAATCTATAATACTACTTTATAGGAAATATTTACGAATATAAAACCTTGAAGTCCTTAAACATTAGGATTACATTTAAATAAATAAAATCTGTGTAGTTTTTTCATTTAAGGTAGTGGACCCGTTATCGTTTTGCAATGTCTCAAAAGTGATGAACTTTAACAGTGTCAACCAAGGTTTCCTAATGATTTTCATTAGGAAACCTCGGTCAACATTGTGAAAGTTCATAAGGTCCGAAATGTTGCAGGCCTATTACAGGTCCACTACCTTAACCCTTTCCTGTTTTACAAAATTTTGGACCTACCCAAATTCAAAGGTTTTGCAGACGAAAATTTAAAGTGGATTTTATTTGAAAAATAAGCATTCAGTAGGGTAGAAAATAGTGTGGAAAAAGAAGAAATTGCTTGCCAGAAGCAATTTCTTCCTTTTTCACAATTTTTTCTCAATCATAAAATCATAGGCACATAAAAAGCAGGGATTAAACAGCAAAGGGTTAAATGAAATAGTTATGCTGAAGAAGTTCAAGGGGTTATATTCAGAAACAAGATTTAGATTCAGCAGGATAAGGGTAGAATTTTCCAGATCTCAAGTGTTGATTTACAAATAAACATAACATAATTATTGTTTTCCTAGAATACAACTAGCAGGTGTTACCAACAATAAAATTCTTATAAAAATAAAACTAGTCTAATATCTAAGAAGGTGGTCTACCTAACTTATCTTTATTTCTTCCTTATTCATTCATATTCAGACAACAAAAATTCAAATGAATCCAATTTCAAAGCAGATATCATATAGATAGAAATATGAATTTTAAGTCTATAGAATTCAAAGTATCCCTATCTTTTGGGACATGAAACAATGTGGTAAGTGAAGAAATGGCATGTATCTTAAAATTCTATTTCCAAGATGCTCAAACTGATCAGACTTGCTGAGAACCTGCAGTAAATTACTTTTTTGAAAATATTTAGGCCAGGAAACGCTATTTAAATGGCTCAAACTGAGACTCCAAGGCAGAGATATACATCAGGTTTTGTCATTACTGCATGTGGGAAAATTGGTAAAAATACATCATTTGTGAAAAATTAATATGGGAAGTGAAATCCCCAAAGAGATACCAAAATTTAAGTGCTAGAGAATAACGGAGCATCCTGTCAGAAAAGGATGTGTGCCGTCACCAGGTTTAGATGATTGTTGCCAGGTATCGATAATCGTCACGAGGTATCGATGATCGTCACAAGGTATTGATGATCATCACCAGGTATCGATGATCGTCACAAGGTATCAATGATCAGGCATCTTGATGCTCTACCAATTGCGCTATGACAGCAGTAATTTGAAAATTTCTAGTTGTTGAAGTTTTGAAACTTATTGTCTATTGAGGAAGAAAACATTGTGGACGATGAAGAAATTGCTTAGATCAAGCAATTTCTTCATTGTCCACAATGTTTTCACAAGTTTTTTCTTTCTGGTGGATCAACCAGCTTGATTTTTTAAAATGGAGTTAGTTTTACACCGCTTTCAACAATCTTTCTGTTATATCACAGTGGCTATAGCACCTAACAATGGATACCTGGTATTCCCAACGCCAGTATATATAGCCTAGCACCTGAAATAATTTTGCACTCACCCTTAAAATGAACCTACGCGTGACATTTCTATAATGGGCACTAAGGAAAGGCTCTCGCCAGCATGTTCATCTGCACGGTCTGACCAGAGACTTCAATTTGTGCTTTGTAGATAGATAAGGTCCTAATGAATCTTTAGACACCAAGACAATCTTCTTTTTGCAATTTGTAGATTTGTAGGCTGTTTATAATCAGTAATTTTTTAATATGAAATTGTTGGAAATGTCACACACAGACTTATATATAATTTTTAGGCTATCCTTTGGTAATGGTAATACTTGACATTATTGAAATGCAGTTTTGATTTCTTAGTAATACTTTGAAATCAAAATGCTTTAGCGGCAAACAAGTTATCAAGGGTTACATAATGTATAAAACTTTTTTTTATTTCACAAGACTGGAGCCTGGAAGTTGATATGTGCTGATAAGCCCATGATGGCTTTTTCAAGATAAGAGATCATGGCAGCTTCTAAGCTTCTGTTTATATCATAACTGATATTGTAAGATAACAGATAATGAAAATTCCTCTATATAATCTAGGCTTTTTTTTTATTCTGTTCCAACTAAATCCTTTGCTACTAGATAGCATTCTAGCTTTCTGATCAGATTAAACTTGTAGACAACAAACTTAGATTAATATACTAACAAAAGTAATGCAAGATGATGCCATGTCAATCTAGGTCAAAAAAGGGACATAAGTCTTATAAAAATGCTTTAAGAGCTACCTGTTCTTGAAATATTTGTAACTCCTGTGATGGTGAACACACATGCCAAATTTCATGAAAATATCTTCAATAACAACAGAGGTTTGTCCAAGGTTGAAGTTTGTCATGTCAACACCAATGCCTACACCAATGCAAACAAAATCAAGAATGCTAACAATACCCTCTTCTCTGAAAAACACAAGTCAAAACAGGAACACACCTGGTAAATGTCAGAGTTTTCTTTTATTACAAATATGGATAGTAAACATACATGCTAAGTTTCAAGAAACAAGAGGCCCAAGAGGGCCTGTATCGCTCCACTGGCTTTAAAAACTTTAGACTTTCATTAAATAAAGCTTACTTTAAATGAATACATTATCACTCTGAAATCTCCTAAAACCTATTTAATGATAATGTACTGGTTCTGGTCCACATTGCACCAAAATACTCAATCACAATGAACCTGCAACTCTTGACCCATCATATTAAAACATATGGTTCAGAACGAGATGTCATTCAAAGATTTCGGGCTCAAAATAGGCCCCGCCTGCCACGACCATATTTATGGACCAATAAAAATTTCTTGAACAATTTAAGTAAATAGTCACCCAAGAAACATTCTGGTAAAGTTTCATTGAAATTGGCTGAGTGGTTCTGGAGGAGATATCGCTCAAAGATTTTGGCCTCAAAATAAGCCCCGCCCTGGCACCCCAAATTTATGGGCCAATCAAAATTGAGCAAATACTTTTTGAAAAGAGACACTCAAGGAACATTCTGGTAAAGTTTCATTGAAATCAGCCAAATGGTTCAGGAGAAAATGTCATTTCGAAAATTTCGGGCTCAAAATAGGCCCCGTCCTGCCACGCCAATACTTATTGACCAATCAAAATTTCTTGAACAATTTTAGTTAAGGGTCACCCAAGGGACATTCTGTTAAAGTTTCATTGAAATCGGCCCAGTGGTTCAGGCGGAGATGTCGTTTTAAAAATTTCGGGCTCAAAATAAGCCCCTCCCCGCCCTGCAAATCAAAATTTCTTGAACAATTTAAGTAAAGGGTCACCTAAGGAACATCCATGCCAAGTTTCAATGAAATCGGCCCAATAGTTTGGGAGGAGAAGATTTTTAAAGATTTCAAAGTCAAAAAATGCCAAGCCCTGCCATGCCCATATTTGGGGGCGCACGGACGGACGCACTCACTACTCACACTCCGCCATGACAAAAGCTTGCTGGCCTTCGGCCAGTGGAGCTCAAAACAGAGCTTAAGATTGACAGTTGGCCTGTGCTAATCCTGCAAATTTTTCACAGGAATGATCCTTTGGATAGGCTCTTTGAGATTTCTCATAAAACTCTTAATAGGCTGATGAAATAGGCTCTATGACTATACTATCATTAAAATTATTAGGTAATTTTAGTTAAATGAAAATGGGGTTTTCTTGGTAAATGATATAGGGGATGTTACTTTTAGGGTGCTCTATAAAGGACATAATTATGTTAAATATCTTTTTATCTATCCTCCTTTTTATTTCAGTATTTTCTTAATCTTAAAGAATTCATTTTCAAATGCATTTAAGATTTTAAAATTTCCATTATAAATAATTATCTAACACGATGGGGTAAAGAGCATGATGTAATAAGAAGAAATTACCTAAAACTTTTTTCCTAGCAAAACTAATATGTCATGTGGTTTAACTTGTGTACACAGATAGCTCCGCCCATTTTTACTCAACGTCATCTTAAGCACAAACATTGATTCTTTTAACGTCATTAATATCTGGCATGCTAAATGATGCGCTTTGCTTTCTGTGAAATTCTTCTGTCAATATCATTACTTTTTTTATTAATTCTACATCCAGGAAATATTTATCAATACAATTTTACAACCAGAAGAGGGTAAAACTAGAAAGCCATGAATGGCTTGAGTCGCTCCACAGGCTTGAAATTCTTGTAAAAGCAAATAAATGTTTTGACTAGATTTTTTGATATTTGGGGTTCTACTGATGTTGAAAATGATTCCATCAGTTACATTCTGAGAAAATGATTTTCATAGTTTCCACTATTTAACATAATGAGGAATGACCTCCGCCCATAAAATACATATTTTTCATCTTATCAAAATAATTTTTGGTACACTGATAAAGGGTCACTCAAGGATCATACCAGTGAAATTTGGTTGATATCCAAAAATTAGATTCTGAGAAAATGATTTTCAAAGTTTCCACTATATAACATATAGAGAATTGACCTCCCCCCATAAAATGCATATTTTCCATCCGATCACAATGATTTTTTGTAGACTGATAAAGGGTCACTCAAGGATCATTCCAGAGAAATTTGGGTGATATCCATCATTTACATTCTGAGAAAATGATTTTCAAAGTTTCCACTATATATCATATAGAGAAATGACCTCCGCCCATAAAATGCATATTTTCCATCCGATCACAATGATTTTTTGTAGACTGGTAAAGAGTCACCCAAGGATCATTCATGTAAAATTTAATTGGTATCCATTAATTAGAATCTGAGAAAACTCACTTTTTACCATATTTGGAAATTAGCCACGCCCATTAAATCCATGTTCTTCATTGGATCAAAATTTCTTGAACAACTTTGAAAGAGGGTCACCCAAGGATCATTCCTGTGAAGTTTGGTTGAAATCCATCTGGTAGTTTCTGAGAAGAAGATTTTTAAAGAAAAGTTTACGACTGGACGCACGCACGGACGGACGGACGGACGCACAACGGACACAACGCCATGACAATAGCCCCAGTGGCTTTCAGCCAGTGGAGCTAAAAACTAGTTTTGGAATTGTCATTGTGTTATAATGGATATAATTTCTTTTTCGCTATGATGTGTCAATGAATAAAGTCTGAAGGGTTGGAGGAGTTAAAAGGAAAGCAAAATCCTTGGGCCTGCCCTCAGATTTTTCCTTTTGCATATAACTCCTCCTCCATCAGACTTTATTCATTAACATTTCATAGTGAAAAAGAAATTATTTTATAATTATAAATAATTTTGTTACCTTGCACAACCATATATGTGTGCATGCAGGCATGAGACATCATTTTTTAAGCTTTCCCATCTTTGTTAAATCATTTTCATTCATGTCACCTGTTGTTTCAAACTGAAAAGAGACATGGTCATAATGAAGCTAACAGTAAGATGGTCACATGTATAAATTGTGAGTGGGATCACTGTAAAACTAGTGTAAGTGCCTATAAATTTTAAATTAGGCACAAATCTATCTATAATTGAAAGTAGAGTTGTTTAAACAAGGAATTTAGATAAGGATATATAGATGAACAGACACACAGACAGATGGATTGACAGACAGACTGAGAAGATGACACAACTATAACATAGCTTGATACCTGCTTCAGGGCATAAATAGAGTATCTTATTTTCAAGTTTCAAACAAATATCCATAATTGAAGTTGAAGTTGTTTTAATGAAAAACAAGTTTAAGAAATTATTGAATGATGAACAGACATACAGACAGATGGATATGCAGACAGACTGAGAAATGATACCAATATAATATAGTAATCAAAGTAAAAAATAAAGGGGTGATGCTATGAGTAAGGGCACTACTATAACCGGAATCTGAAGTAAAATTTACTTTCAAAGATATTGCCAATTTAAAGGGACATTCCCACCAGTCTGGCTCAAATTCTTCCCATGATGATTTTAGCTATTTTTAGCTCCACTGGCTGAAAGCCACTGGGGCTATTGTCATGGCGTTGTGTCCGTCGTGCGTCCGTCCGTCCGTCCGTCCGTGCGTGCGTGCGTCCGGTCGTAAACTTTTCTTTAAAAATCTTCTCCTCAGAAACTACTGGATGGATTTCAACCAAACTTCACAGGAATGATCCTTGGGTGACCCTCTTTCAAAGTTGTTCAAGAAATTTTGATCCAATGAAAAACATGGATTTAAGGGGCGTGGCTAATTTCCAAATATGGTAAAAAGTGAGTTTTCTCAGATTCTAATCAATGGATACCAATTAAATTTGATATGAATGATCCTTAGGTGACCCTTTATCAGTCTACAAAAAATCATTGTGATCTGATGGAAAATATGCATTTTATGGGCGGAGGTCATTTCTCTATATGTTATATAGTGGAAACTTTGATAATCATTTTCTCAGAATGTAATTGATGGATATCAACCAAATTTCACAGGAATGATCCTTGAGTGACCCTTTATCAGTTTACAAAAAATCATTGTGATCAGATGGAAAATATGCATTTTATGGGCGGAGGTCATTTCTCTATATGTTTTAGAGTGGCAAATTTGAAAATCATTTTCTCAGAATCTAATTTTTGGATATCAGCCAAATTTCACTGGAATGATCCTTGAGTGACCCTTTATCAGTTTACAAAAAATCATTGTGATCGGATGGAAAATATGCATTTTATGGGCGGAGGTCATTTCTCTATATGTTTTAGAGTGGAAACTTTGAAAATCATTTTCTCAGAATGTAATAAATGGATATCAATCAAATTTCACTGGAATGATCCTTGAGTGACCCTTCATCAGTCTACAATAAACCATTGTGATCGGATGGAAAATATGCATTTTATGGGCAGAGGTCATTTCTCTATATGTTATATAGTGGCAAATTTGAAAATCATTTTCTCAGAATCTAATTTTTGGATATCAGCCAAATTTCACTGGAATGATCCTTGAGTGACCCTTTATCAGTTTACAGTTACAGTTCATCAGTGTACCAAAAATTATTTTGATTGGATGAAAAATATGCATTTTATTGGTGGAGTTCATTTCTCAACAAGTTAAATATAGGAAACTATGAAACTCATTTTCTCAGAATGTAACTGATGGATATCAATCAAAAAAATTCGGTATGATCTTTGGGTGACCCATTATCATGCAGCCAAAAATCATTTAGATTTGATGAAAATATGTCTTTCAAGAGCGGAGGTCATTTCTCTATCTGTTATATAGTTCAAACTTTGAAAATCATTTTCAACATCAGTAGAACCCCAAATATCTAAAAATCAAGTCAAAACATTTATTTGCTTTTACAAGAATTTCAAGCCTGTGGAGCGACTCAAGCCATTCATGCTTTCTAGTTATTAATGGCAATATATTGATCACCCATGACAATTTTCAAGTCTGTAGGGTTCCTGATCCAGGAGAAGAATAAGGTTAAAGATTTCAAAATTGATCAAAAGTACTACCCCCTGCCCCTAATGCTCCGCATCTAGTGGCTTTACATTCATGATTTTAGCTATATTATTTTAGATCCATATGCTTATCATCCATGCCAATATTGAAGTCTGTAGGGCTCCTGGTTCATTAGTAGATGAAGATTAAAGTTACAAAATTTTCACAAAAGTACTTCCCCCTCCCCCCTGGTGCTCCGCACCTGGTGGCTTTACAGTCATGATTTTAGCTATTTATATTTAGGTCTATGAGCTGAACCTCCATGCCAATTTTCAATTCTGTAGGGCTTGTGGTTCAGAAGAAGAAGAAGGTTAAAGATTACAAAATTTTCACAAAAGTACTACCCTCTCCCCCTGGTGCTACGCACCTGGTGAATCTACAGTCATGATTTTAGGTATTTTTATAAAGGTCCATATGCTGATCATCCATGCCAATATTCAAATCTGTAGGTCTCATGGTTTAGAAGAAGAAAAAGGTTAAAGATTACAAAATTTTCATCAAAGTACTTACCCCTCCTCCCTGGTGCTCCGCACCTGGTGGCCCTACAGATATGATTTTAGCTATGTTTATTAAGGTCTATGAGGTGATGATACATGCAAAATTTTAAGGCTGTAGGCCTTCATGATCAGAAGAAGAAGAAGGTTAAAGATTACAAAATTTACCCAAAGTACTACCCCATCCCCCCCGGGGCTCCGCACCTGGTGGCCCAACAGACATGATTTTAGCTATTTTTATTGAGGTCTATGAGCTGATCATCCATGCCAAATTTCAAGGCTGTAGGGCTGCTGGTTCAGAAGAAGAAGAATTTTAAAGATTTTCTTAAATTTCTAACTTTGGTTACCATAGCAACCAGAGTTTTTCACCGATTTCAATTCTTTTAGCAATTCTTAAAGGGGAACATGTCTGCCAAGTTTGGTTAAAATTGGCCTAGTAGTTTAGGAGGAGATGTCTTTTAAAGAAATTGTTGACGGACGACTGGCGACGGACGACGCACGGACGCCGGACAAAAGGTGATCACAATAGCTCACTTGAGCACGTTGTGCTCAGGTGAGCTAAAAATTAACCGTGACCTTGACATTCGACCTATGTGACTCAAACACTATTGAGCACTTCCCTTGATCATAAGCAGCATTTACATGAAGTTTCATGATTCTAGGTTGCTTTGTTCTCGAGTCCGAAAACGAAAAGGCCAACAGAAAGACGGAGGGACAGACCGACGGAATCGTGAAACCAATATAACCCCTCTCTCTGCTTCGTAGATGGGGGTAGAGTAATCAATTGCTTGCAACTTTCAATTTCTTCCTTTTCTACTACATTTGTTGCAATGTTTTCTCAATAGCAACTTTGTCTCAAATTCAAATTCATTCAAACGAGAAAAAGAGCAGATGAATGTTACGTTTTTTATCATTTAACAAAGGGCAATAACTAATGATAATAACTTGTCTGGACAAAAGCGGTCTATGGACGGACGGATCGACTGACAAGTGCAAAGCAATATACCCCCTCTTCTTCGAAGGGGGGGGGGGGGGCATAATGAAACTTATTTTTATTTGGATATAAGTGAAATTATATTGTTTTTAAAATTTACTCTTTGCAGGCCTTAACTTTCATAAAGCTATATCCTTCGTCTTTTCACATTATCTGAATAATATTATAAATCCCTTTTCTGTTTTTTCAAATTAGATATTAATCAAATTTCAAATGTGAGAATTTAAAAGAATTGCTACATTGCTGGTTCTAAAATTGGACTGGGAATAATGGGAATTATTTGGTAATCTCAGACCTCATGTAAACAGATGGAAACTAATGGCCTACTAATTGGTGTGAGATGACCATGCCAGGGCTACCTGTTTCAAGATTTATTTGACAGGTAACAGTTTTAATGACTTGAAGTGTGAGCTAAGTTTTAGCAGTCTGTGGTACTTTTTCCAGGGACTGGATTGAGATGCATTTCTGTGCAGCCTGCAGGAGTCCAGATAAGAGGGGGGGTAAAGCCAGTCTAAAATCTTTATTTCCAAACGAAACTCTATGTTGTGGGTACTCATATGAATAGTTTTGTCAAGGTTTAAGTCAGGAATAATGAAATATTTAAATTTGAAAACCAAAATACCCCCCTCTATCTGTAGCTCTGAGCTGCCTGATCTTAGATTAAACTGTCTGCCAAAGCTTTGTGTACTGCTAGATCAGTTTTTGAATAGCAAGTTACAGTTCAAAGTTCATAATTTGGTATAATTATCACTACTTTGATATTTCACACTTAAACTACATGAAACCAAATCTTATATACAGTTACTTCAAACAGATTAAGTTTCATGATCATTACCAAAATTTTCATGAAAATATAAAACGGTCATTATTCAATTTACCACAAGTTTCGCATAATTAGTGCATCATTAAAAGATTTCATGTTTTAAAGAACCCTTAAATTTAGAATTACCTTTGATTACTCATTCTGCCCTTCCGTAGTTGTATACCCACAAAAATACCCATGGTCAAGTTTTGGGTTCATATAATTGAGCCCCATCAAATTTCACAGGTCATAAATTTTCTTTATTCAAACCACAATATCATATGAAATTGAAATTAACATCCTCATTTTAAATTTGACACCTTGTCCTTATATGTACAGTAAGAAAACTTATATAAAATTTGGTATTTTATATCATTGTCTAATTCATAGATTATAGGAGCCAGTATCTGACATTTTCAACAGTTTCGCATTTTTGCATTGTAAAAAAAAATACATAATTGAGCATGACGGTGACATTTCCAACAATTTTGCATTTGTGTGCATTGGGGACATAGATCATAATTCAATGCAAGATGTGACAATTCTAACAATGTCTCATCTTTGTACAATAAATGCAGATAATTTTCCAAAAGGTGACATTAACCCTTGTCATGCTGAACCTGGAATATTCCTGCTTTGACATGAGGTATAGACAAAGATCAGCCTGCACATGTGTGCCACAGACTATGAGGAAAGTGTGTAAAACAATTCATTTCCGAAATCAATACTCACTCCCATTTGGTAACTTCCAGTGCTTTTATCACTTTGATTATCATTTATTTTGCAAAGAATTTCATTCAGCATTACAAGGGTTAAAAAGTCAAAATTAAGCCTGAAAGTGACATTTCCAACAATGTTGCATTACTGCACAGTAAATAAACAGATCATAATTAAGCCTGAAGGTAACATTTTCAAAAATTTCTGCACATTAATGACTATGACGAGCCTGCACAGCCACACAGTCTGCTCGGAGTCTTTATGATGAACCATGTAGGTAGCTATCAACTCAAAATTCTTTATAGATGATCAGAGAAAAGTCAATTACAGAATTCAAGGGGTCAGAGCAACACCATTGTAAGTGCCTATAAATATATAGGCACTTACAATAGTGTTGCACTGACCCCTGGAGATAGCAATTAGTAGCTGTATTGTTTATTCAAAATCTGCCCTTCATACACAGTAAAAATTGTTGGAAATGTCTCATCCTGGCTTTATTCAAAAAGCGTTGTTATCCTATGTCCTTCTCAATTAACCCTTTGCTGTTTATTCCCTGCTTTTTACGTGCCTGTGATTTTATGATTGACAAAACATTGTGAAAAAAAGAAGAAATTGCTTCTGACAAGCAATTTCCTCTTTTTCCCCACTATTTTCTACCCTACTGAATGGTTATTTTTCAAATTAAATCCACTTTAAATTTTCATCTGCAAAACCTTTGAATTTGGACAGGTCCAAAATTTTGTAAAACAGGAAAGGGTTAAAATTATGAATCAAACTAATTGTCAATTTTTGGGACAATTTAAACAGTCTGGCTCCAGCTCCCTACAACAATTTAGTAGAAAGCAGGCAGTCTAGACAAAGATCAGACTACACATCTGTGCAGGCTGATCTTAGCCTATACTGTCTGCCAAAGTTTTGTGTACGCGGCTTGGAAAAAGGACCATGAACAGCATGAGAAGTGTTAAATGATGAAGAATGAGATGGATATACAGTGAGTGTTTGTTTGAATTGGGTTTCATGCCGCTTTTAACAATTTTCCAATTATATCGCGGCCGCCTGAGCACCTAATATTGGATTTCTGGTATTTCTCACACCAGTACCACCATCACATCCTTTCCTAGCCTCCAGCTGCTATGCCACATAGGTTTACAAATATTGACCCATTAGTCGGAAAGGGTGAGTGCCGCTGTCAGGGATCCAACCTAGGGCCTCTACATTGACAGCTCAATGTGCTATCAACTGCATTATGACGACGGCTGATGGACAGAGAGTGACTTGATGAAGTAAATTTATACAGTTATTTGGATGCGTTACCCACTAAAATTTGAAAGAACCCAAAATATTGAAAAGTAAACTCGTCATATTACGAAACGGCTAAACCATGACCTGCCAGGTCATTTATAAGGCAGAATAATATATTACAATATCTTATTTTAAAGCAGCCATGTTGCAATTTGAGACATTTAAGCCTTATATACATTTTATTTCTGACATGAAAGTCAACATTTTAACAAGAAACCATTAATTTAATAGTTCTAGAAACCATAAAATTAATAGTTATAGAACATTGACAAGCCAAGAATAGCTAGAAATAATATCACAATATTGATTCTGGATTAATATTTGCGATGATTTGAGTAGAACTTTCCACACAGCTCCTGTTTTCACGGAAACAGTGTCAGATTACCTCAGGTAAATGTCAAGATTTATTGACCAAAGCAAGATACCATATTTCCCCTTATAATAGCCCCCTCCCCCTAATAGTAGCACCCCTACATTTTTACTGAGAAACCCACTTCAAACACCTAAATTTTAGGAACTCTTTGAGACTGCTTCTTTAATTTGAGATGGATTCCCTCTAAACAATCATTAATATGATTGTTTAGAGGGAATTCACCTAAAATTAAAAGGAAAAGGGCCTAAAAGACAGAGAGTTAATGATTTTTTAAATCAGAAAATGCATATGTATAAAAAAACTCCCTGACAATGTTATAGCTCCTGGGCACAATTATTAAGAAAAATACGGTATGTTTGTGAAACAGTAAAGTACCTTAAAAGTATCATACGGAAGTATAACATTGACAATGTCTTCAACTTCATAGATGAATTCTGGTCGCTTTAAGTCTGTAAACTAAAAAAAATCATGAATTTATAGGTTGCCTTGGGTATGCAAACTACCAAAAATCTCATTCTTACAGAGGTTTTACCTTGTCAGAAGACCTTTACCTTATTCAGATGTTAACCTAAAGGTATCAACAGCTTGATATCAATTATCAAAATCAGTAATGTAGCAATGTGCATTTGATAAGCTCAAAGAACCTTTTGAAAATAATATTTGCTCATTAGAATTACCTAAATATCAAAATTCTTTGTCAATAATGATTAAAAATCGTCCCTACCAGTTCTTTCTCTTCTTAAAGGTCACTATTTTATATCTTATGACATTAACCCATGTCATGCTGATCCCGGAATATTCATGCTTGGCAGGAGGTATGGACTAAGATCAGGCTGCACATATGTGCAGTCTCATCTTAGTCTATATCACCTGATTTTCCATTTCAAAACAGAAAATTTTCAAAATTGTATTTTCAAATCGAAATGCTTACTCACAATTAGGAAATACAGAACTTTCAGCACCTTGGTTTTCATATAATTTTGCAAAGGTTTTTATCCAGCATGACAAGGGTTATTAAAGGTACCTTTACAAAGGTTTTAACACTAATGGGAGTCCAGGAGTCTGAGAATCCTTATTTTTTAGGCAGGACTCCTTTACTTTGCAAGTTAGAGTCTGCTGGCATCCTTCATTTAATGAGAATATTTTAACAAACATATAGGCAGGGCAATTTTCTTTTAATCTTTGTGCCATTTTTCTTTAGATCTGTTCAATAATTAAGTTTATGTAAATAACATTTCATTAGCCTTGGTATGCATGCATCCATTGGTTATTTTGAAGGAAAATCATCTTATAATGGTGAGGAACTATTACGGAAAAGAATAAATTGATCAATTTCTTTTTTTTCCATGAGAGTTCCTCACCGGCACGTAATTCAGACTCCCTTCTTTTAACTCAGACTCCCTGATTTCATAATTTGGGAGTCTGTTGGACTCCTTACTTACAGAAGTTAGTGTCATACCGGTATCCTGTATATTCAAGCAATATAATTGACAATAAGAGATGTTCTAAATTTTCCGTACATAATCATCAACATTATATTCCAGGTTCATCATGACAAGGGTTAAGTTAATTAATTCGCTTATTTTATATTTATACGATAATTTCAAATCAAAACTAGTAAAATCTGCAGATGTTTTAATGTGAAATGCCTTCATATCAACAAGGATTTAATAATGACAGCTTAATTTCAAAGGTGCATGTTCTAAATAAGTTGCCAAAAGTGTGTAACTAAAGCTCTGAGGAAAAGAAGAGTTAAAAGTTTTAAACAGCAAAGTGTAGATATTATGTTAAAACAATTAACCCTTTGCTGTTTAATTCCTGCTTTTTACGTGTCTGTGATTTTATGATTGAGAAAACATCGTGAAAAAAGAAGAAATTGCTTCTTACAAGCAATTTCTTCTTTTTCCACACTATTTTCTACCCTATTGAATGGTTATTTTTCAAATTAAATCCACTTTAAATTTTTGTCTGCAAAACCTTTGAATTTGGACAGGTCCAAAATTTTGTAAAACAGGAATGGGTTAAGAAAGGATACTCCCTATTCCCACCTACTAGCAGCCTACAACAGCTAAATAAACTTTTCGGGAGTTCAAAGCATCCCCGATGATATGTTTGGGATAGCTGTTAGCGGAACAGAAAAATGAGAAAACCAACTGGCAGTTTGCATGAAGCATGATATGCTAAATGGATTTTTGTGGCACTTTTAATAAAGACCTGAAGATGTCATTTTTGGTGGACGTTTACGTTCACCAGTGTTAATACCACGTTTGAACAATCCTGTCAGATGTTAATAGGTTTTCAAAACAGTAGTACTCATTAAGATTCAATTTACTCTTTTTGAAGAATTGTAATCATCTGACAACTATGCATTTCAAAAATGGAGTGAAACAAGGGGTCTACGTAACTTGTTGCAACCTCAAAGACATCTTTTAAGTGTGAAATCATATTCAATTCTGAGATCGGGTGAATTTTTTCCTTGCGTAGAACTACTTTTCTGACAGAATGAGTAATTTGCCCCTTATTTCCCAATGGTCAATGGGAGGTCACTCATGAAATGAAATTACTGGAATGGCAACCTCCCCTGATACTACTAATGTATATAAAACAAAGGCAAATTAATGGAAATATCGGTATACACATGAATACGGATACAGTCTGAGCAGGTAAAGTAAAGCATTCAGGCCATGCGATAAAGGTTTATGTAAAGGGGTTTTATTTTACATTTCAACACACGAAAGCCAAACTCGAGACGAGTGTCTGCAATTTTTTACGCGTTTATATGAACACTTAACCTTTCTTTTCTTTGAGAATGAAAATCGCGGAACAATCAATTAATATCCTTTTATAGAATTTTTTATCTCCACTGACCGAAGGCTCCTGGGGCTATTGTCATGGCGTTGTGTCCGTCGTCCGTTCGTGCGTCCGGTCGGATGAAAAATAATTATCTAAATGGGCGGAGGTCATTTCTCTATATGCTATTAAGTGGAAACTTTGAAAATCATTTTCTCAGAATGTAACTCACCGGAATGATCTTTTTGAGAAACCCTTTATGAGTCTACCAAAATTACTGTGATCGGATGAAAAATATGTATTTTATGGGCAGAGGTAATTTCTCAATATGTTATTTTGTGTAATCTTTGAAAATCATTTTCTCAGAATGTTATGGGTGGATATCAATCAAACTGCATTGGTATGATCCTTGGGCGACCCCTTTATCATGTAGCCAGAATTATTGTCATTGGATGAAATATATGTTTTTTTTATTAGCGGAGGTCTTTTCTCTATATGTTATATAGTGGAAACTCTGAAAATCATTTTCAACATCAGAAGAATCCAAAATATCTAAAAATCTAGTCTTTTTCTTTTACAAGAATTTCAAGCCTGCCTGTGGAATGACCCAAGCCATTCATTGCTTTCTAGTTTAAGCAGATAACACCATAATTTTCAATAATGAGATTACGGAGAACTGATTAGCATTACAATATAAGAATAATAACCTTGATCATCTAATTGTCATTTCTTTACTTTTATAAAAAATGGATCGGAGAATCACTGTTTAAACTACACCGGGAATAATTCCGAAAGTTATCGAAACCTTTTAATTACAGGACTTTGTTGACGATCGACGATATATGTTGAGAAACGTATATCTGAAGCAAGATGCGGTCAGGTCATTTTCCTTTTATCGTAATTTTACATGTAAAATTTCTCTTTTCTCCACAAAAGGAGGAATTACTCTAGTATGCCAACAGAAACGTCCACCATCAGTACTTTCAGTGCTTTGATTGCTTTATGCCTGTCAATTTATATGCCATTTTCTGCTTGTAAGTTTATTCTTTTTCACCAGGGGAGAAAAAAAAATCAAACTAGTCCAACTTTCAAAGGATTATTGGCAAAAACTGGTTCATATTCATAACAAGAGGGCCTTTGGCCCTTGTCCGCTCACATGAGTCAAAGCACCTAAGGGTAACTTGCATTACTTTTGATTCAGATATGATTAAGTTATTGAACTGTAACAAATTTATGTGTAAAGGAAAATAATCTTTTGGTCAGACCAGTAAGATTCCACAGTCTCAGTTTTACTATTTCTGTTTGAAAATACAAGATCCAAAATGGAACTGTTATCAGTCGGGTTTTTTTGCATGATCATTTTACAAGAGAATATCTGGGATAACTTAAGTAATGTGCATCTGGTGGCCCAACAGTTATAATTTTAGCTATCATAATTAAGGTCTATGAACTGATCATCCTAGGCAAATTTCAAAGCTGTAGGGCTTCTTGTTCATCAGTAGAAGAATTTGAAAGATTTTCTTAAATTTCAACTTTGGTTGCCATAGCAACCAAAGTTTTTCATGGATTTCAATTCTTTAAGCTATCTTGGAGGGGACCACCTATGAAACATTTCTGTAAAATTTGATGTATATTGGCTCAGTAGTTAAGGACAAGATGTTGTTTAAAGAAATTGTTGACAGAGACCATTAATGCCATCCAAAGGACGGAAGCTGGACTTTGTGCTCAGGTGAGCTTAAAAAAAGTTCAAATGTTAAAATTGACCTGAAGTACTACCCTCTCCCCTCTGTTGCTCTGCATCTCTTGGCCCAACAATCAGAATAGCTGTTTAAATTTAGTTCTATGAGCTGATTATTCTATATCAAATGAAAAAGCTGTAGGAATTCAAAGCACTACCCCATCCCCTTGGGTCTCTGCCCCTGGTCACCAAAACAATCATGACTATATCTATTTTGATTAAAGTATATGAGCTGATGACTCATGCCAAATTTAAAGGCTGTAAGATTCCTACTTCATCATCAGAAGAAGGTTTAAAATTTCAAAATTGACCCGAATTCTACCCTCTCCCCCAATGCTCTTTACATGGTAGCCAAACATTCATGGTTACAGCTATGTAAAATAGGGTCTATGGGCTGTTCATCCGTGTCAAATATAAAGGTTGTAGGGATTCTGGTTCACCAGAAGAAGGTTATGGATTTAAAAAATGTTAACAAAGTACTACTCCTTCCACCCCAGTGGCTCCGCACCTGGTGGCCCAACAGTTATGATTTTAGCTATTCTAATTATGGTCCATATGCTGATCATCCTTGCCATTTTTCAAGTCTGTAGGGCACATGGTTTATCAGAAGAAGAAGGTTAAAGATTTAAGAATTGCTCTGAAAAGCTACCCTCCCGCCCCCTGGTGCTCTGCACCTGGTGGCCAAATATTCATGATTTTAGCTATTTCAGATAGGGTCTATGAGCTGATCATTCTTGTCAAATATAAAGGCTGTAAGGATTCTTGTTCATCAGAAGAAATCAGTCAAAGATTTCAAGCCCCTCCCCAGAGATGATCTGCACCTGGTGGCACAACGGTCATGGTTTTAACTATTTTGATTAAGGTTTTCAAGCTGATTATCCATGCCAATTTTCAAGTCTGTAGGGCTCCTGGTTCCAAAGAAGAAAAAGGTTAAAGATTTCAAAATTTACCCAAAGGACTACCCTCTCCCCCCTGGTGGTCTGCACCTGGTGACCAAACAGATATGATTTTAGCTATTTTTATTAAAGTCTATTAACTGATCATCACTGCTAATTGTCAAGTCTGTAGGGCACCTGGTTCCAAAGAAGAAGAAGGTTTAAGATTACAAAATTTACCTAAAGTACCATTCCCTCCCCCCTGGTGCTCCACACCTGGTGGCCCAAGAGATAAGATTTTAGCTATTTTAATTCAGGTCTATGAACTGATCATCCATCCCAATTTTCATGTCTGTAGGGCTCCTAGTTCTGAAGGAGAAGTAAATTTAAGATAACAAAATTTACCCAAAGTACTTCTCCCTCCCCCCTGTTGCTCTGCACCTGGTGGCCCAACAGATACGATTTTAGCTATTTTTATTCAGGTCTATGAACTGATCATCCATGCCAATTTTCAAGTCTGTAGGGCTCCTGGTTCATCAGAAGAAGAAGGTTAAAAATTACAAAATTTACCCAAAGTACTACCCCTTCCCCCCTGGTGCTCTGCACCTGAAGGCCAAAGAGATATGATTTTAGCTATTTTAATTCAGGTCTATGAACATGCCAAATTTTAAGTCTCTAGTACTTCTGGTTGAGAAGAAGAAGAATTATTAAGATTTTCTTAAAATTTCACCTTTGGTTGCCATAGCAACCAGGATTTTTCATGGATTTCAATTCTTTTAGCTATTTTGGAAGGGGACCACCTAAGCAACATTTCTGTAAAATTTGGTGTTGATTGGCCCAGTAGTTTAGGAGGAGATGTCGTTTAAAGAAATTGTTGATGGACGCCGGACGACGGATGACGGAGGGACGAAAGGTGATCACAATAGCTCACATGAGCACTTCGTGCTCAGGTGAGCTAAAAAGTAGGAAAGGGAAGTTTTAGAATTGACAAACTGGAAAGAAAAGAATTAATCTTGACCAATTGGATAGGAATTTTCAGCCGGACCAGCTCAAAAGGAAAACTAGATATTGAATGGGCTACTACATGGAAAACAAGAGCTTTGCAGAGCAGTGCATATACGCCATGAACAGTGATTTTCGTTCAATTCAAGGGCAGATAATTCAAGGTTTCTCAGGAATGACTGTAGTGATTTGAATTTCAAAGGTCTTAAGCACAACTAGACATCAAAAGGAGTAAATGTGCCAAGTTTCAGCTGATTCCCATTGATAATTCAGGATGAGTTGCGCACACAAAAAATTGCTAACAAATGGACAGAAGGACAGACAGACAGACAACTGGGGCCATAACATAATATAACCCTTTGGTTATGACATACAAATGAAAACAAGAGGGCCGTTGGCCCTGGGTCGCTCACCTGAGAAAAAAGCTTCATTACATAGGTATGTCCATGCAACCACAGAAAAAGAGATTTTTACTAATTCAATCAGATAACATTTGAAATAATCCTTCCCCACCCTCCTCTGCTCCTCCCCTGGTCATTATTTATTTAAGCTTTTTTCATAAAAGGTCTGTGATCAGTTAATCTATGCCAGATATACAGGCTGAGTCTGAGACTTTTAAAGTTTTCTTTAATAAGTTGATCAATCCATGTCAAATATAAAGGCTGTAGGGATTCAAAATTCTCAACAAAGCACTCCCCCCTCCCCCAAGATGCTCTGCACCTGGTGAATCTACAGTCATGATTTTAGCTAATAATGTCCATATGCTGATCATCCATACCAATTTTCAAGTCTGTAGGACTCCTGGTTCATTAGAAGAAGTTTAAAGATTTCAAAAATGATCCAAAGTACTACCCCTTCCCCAAGACACTCAGCACCTGGTGACCCAACAGTCATGATTTTAGCTATTTTTATTAATGTCAATATATTGATCACCCATGACAATTTTCAAGTCTGTAGGGTCCCTGATCCAGGAGAAGAATAAGGTTAAAGATTTCAAAATTGACCCAAAGTACTACCCCCTCCCCCCTTATGCTCCGCATCTGGTGGCCCTACATTCATGATTTTAGCTATTTTATTTTAGATCCATATGCTTATCATCCATGCCAATATTGAAGTCTGTAGGGCTCCTGGTTTATTAGAAGATGAAGGTTAAAGTTACAAAATTTTCACAAAAGTACTACCCCCTCCCCCCTGGTGCTCCGCACCTGGAGGCATTACAGTCATGATTTTAGCTATTTTTATTAAGATTTATGAGCTGATCCTCCATGCCAATTTTCAAGTCTAATGGGCTTATGGTTCAGAAGAAGAATAAGGTTAAAGATTACAAAATGTTCACAAAAGTACTACCCTCTCCCCCTTGGTGCTCTGCACCTGGTGAATCTACAGTCATGATTTTAGCTACTTTTATAAAGGTCCATATGCTGATCATCCATGCCAAAATTCAAATCTGTCGGGCTCCTGGTTCAGAAGAAGAATAAGGTTAAAGATTACAAAATTTCACAAAAGTACTACCCCCTCCCCCCTGGTGCTCCGCACCTGGCAGCCCAACAGATATGATTTTAGCTATTTTTATTAAGGTCTATGAGCTGATCCTCCATGCCAAATTTGAGGGCTGTATAGCTTCTTATTCAGAAGAAGAAGAAGGTTAAAGATTACAAAATTAACCCAAAGAACTCCCCTCTCCCCCCATGTGCACCGCACCTGGTGACCCAACAGATATGATTTTAGCTATTTTTATTGAGGTCTATGAGCTGATCATCCATGCCAATTTTCAAGGCTGTAGGACTGCTTGTTCTAAAAAAGAAGAATTTTAAAGATTTTCTTAAATTTTCAACTTTGGTTGCCATAGCAACCAGAGTTTTTCACTAATTTCAATTCTTTTAGCAATTTCCGAAGGGGACCACCTAGGGAACATTTCTGTAAAATTTGGTGCAAATTGGCCCAGTAGTTTAGGAGGAGATGTCTTTTAAAGAAATTGTTGACGAATGATGGACGACTGACGATGCATGGACGCCGAACAAAAGGTGATCACAATAGCTCACTTGAGCACTTTGTGCTCAGGTGAGCTAAAAATGGTCTGGGATATATGGAACATTCATACCAAGATTGAATTTAGTCCAATTAATTAGGAGACGATCTTTTAAGTTTTCAAAGTGAAATTTGGCCCCAGCCTGCCACATAAACATTTATGGTCCCACCATAGGAACATCCATGTTTAGTTTCATTGAAATCAGCCTAATGGTTTGGGAAGAGAAGATTCTTAATAATTTTACAGTGAAAAAAGATGCCCATATTTGGTTTTTTTCAAAATTTCTTGAACAATTTAAGTAGAGGGTCATCCAAGGATCATATCTGCCATTAAAATCCACCCAGAAGGAGAAGATATTTAAAGAAAAGTTTATGCACTGACAGATGCACAGATAGATGGGCACAGCCACACAACGGACACACCACCCTAACAACATGTCGCTGGCCTTGCTAAAATGGAATGTAAGTACATTATTCAATACAACTACTGTCCACATAGTTGAAATACTAAAAGTTCTGCCGTATGTTAATATAAGAGGTTAAAGTTTGTTTGTGTATGTAATGTTTGTAATACTTTATGTCTATGTCTATGTGTATGGGCCGGTGGCCTAAATATCACATTAAATAAACTATTAAAAAAGTTTGACAGTTGATATTATCAGTAAAATGAACAGATAGAAAGAAGTTTAGAAGAGTTCTTAAGAGCTAATTTGTTGTTTGTTTAAAGTCTTATCTTATATTTGTTCAAATAAATTTACCACTCCTTCACTTCCTAAACAGGATTTCAAATGATCTTCTATTTAACTGTTTTAACACAGGTGGATTTATCCTTGTCCCAGCAAGAGACTTTTTATTGGTCAATCTCTGCAAAAATGATTGGGTTATGATTTAAAACTATTACTGTAAAAGTTCTTATAGAGCCCCATACTCTATTACAACCCAATCCCCTTCTATTGACGTCAAGGTTGGCCATTTTTGTATGATTTTTGGAAAACTTAAATCCACCATATTAAGCTTTTGTTCTAATCCAATGCTTAAATTAATGATTTGCCTTAAGTTTTTCTCTGATTTTCTGAGTGTACTGTACCCAAGATTATTCAGATCTGCAGATTTACAGTTGTGAAGATGTGGAAGAATGGCTAAAAATGCAGAACATGATGATTCTAATAAACCCCTGTGGTTATATTAGAGGTTTTATGGTATATTTAAGCTATCATGATGCCACAACATTCTGGTCAGTGTTTTCAGAATGTGTCTATTTTCAACAAGAGTGCCATCGTCACAAAATACGCCGCCACTTTGCTGCTGTTTCACGAAAATAATTGTAGACACTACTAATTTTGACAGAACCAAATTGAAAATGACCAAGTTTCATTTAAATCAAGACAAAAAGTTAGGAGGAGTTGCCTTCACAAGGCTGCAATTTCAATAAGCCCCAGACACTAAGTTTTAAGGGGGCATAATTCAGGGAAATAAATGAGCCATAAAATCCTTGATCCATGTACATCTACAAATTATGGTGATGACATTGACCAAGTTTCATTTAAATAAAGACAAAAAGTAAGGAGGAGTTGCGTTCAAAAGGCTGCAATTTCAATAAGTCCTAGATACTAAGTTTTAAGGGGGCATAATTTAGGGTAAAATTAATGAACAGTAAATTCCTTACTTCATGCTCATCTATCAATTTCGGTTATAACATCCACCAAGTTTCATTTAGATCCAGCCAGAAACTTAGGAAGAGTTGCATTCACAAGGCTGCAATTTCAATGAGCCCCATAGACAAAATTTTAAGGGGACATAACTGAGGCAATAAGCCCCAGAGACTAAGATTTTAAGGGGCATAACTCAGGCAAAAATCAACGAACCATAAAATCCTTCCTTCATGCACATCTACCGATCCAGCCAGAAACTTAGGAGGAGTTGCGTTGACAAGAAAAGTGGACCCAGAGACTAAGTTTTTAAGGAGGATATATCAGGCAAAAATCAACGAACCATAAAATCCTTCCTTCATGCACATCTACCAATTGAGGTGATAACATTGACTAAGTTTCAAGAAGATCCAGCCAGAAACTTAGGAGGAGTTGCGTTGACAAGAAAAGTGGACCTGGAGACTAAGTTTTTAAGGGGCATAACTCTGGCAAAAATCAATGAACCGTAAAATCCTTCCTTCATGCACATCTACCAATTGAGGTGATAACATTGACCAAGTTTTTAAGAAGATCAAGCCAGAAACTTAGGAGGAGTTGTGTTGACAAGAAAAGTGGACGGACGGATGGACGGAGAGATGGAGAAGATGACGCCAATATACGTCCACCTCCGGCGTTATAATAAAAAGCATGTGTATAACATATTTCTTGCGACTGTACTTAAAGATGCCAAAACTGTGTAACAGCAACCAATAAAGATATATACCAGTAGGCGTAACTATTTGGAAATTTTTATGCACTTAGAAGGCAACCACTAAAGTACATATAGGATAAAGGCAATAAGTGGACTGTGATAAAAGACAAATGCCATTCGCCTGCTCCCCTCTTTAATGATTTGATCGTTGGTGAACAATCAGAACATCATTCAATTTTTTGTTATTCATCAATGATATTTAATCAAAAAGAGAATTTATTTCTATTATGCTCTTGCGTAAATTGCGTAACAGTAGAAATGCCCTTGAGATACATCAGAAAATATAAACCTTTTAAAAAATGTGCTTCTATTATGCAGTAATGTTATGCCAGCATTCTCCAATGATTCTCTGCTTTTTGACCAATACTTAAAAGGCATTCACACAACAATTTTCCTGCATTAGTATGAAGATCATCGGCGATCATCAACATTTTCTCCAGTTGCTGGCCAGAACCCTAAGGTGCGACAGACTAAGTTTGTATTTTAACCAAGGTTCAGTATGATATTTGGCATAAGTCAAAATCTTAAGTTTCAACAACAAACTTCAGTCTATACAGTCCAAGCAGAGAGACTAGTGCCAATTATTTTCGCATTTCAGAAAATAGTTTCATTTTGCCTGAAAAGTCATGTACAATATATATTTTGGAATTTCCAATTCATTCTAAAGATTATATAAATAAAGTAGTAAACTTAAAACAAGAGTGCCATAGTCAAAATTTATGTTGCCACAGGTAAATTGTCAACTAATGCCTTTTTTTAATCAGTGCTCCAACATAGCATCACAAAATCCAGATGACATGGGCATGGTTACAAGAGAATCATTCTGTGAAAGTTTCATGAAAATCTGTCTATAATTGAAGGAGCTGTGGAGCTGTGGATGTACAGAGATGAAACTGACATCTGACCACTTTGGGTTTTTTTTGTTTTTTTTAAATGTGATCTGTCACGCGGAAAGGGACCATCTCAGAAATCCGTAAAATAAACATTTGAGAAAGAGGTTGGTTCTAGTAAAGGCCAACCAGAGGTGTATTTCATAGATTCTTTCACAGGAAGGTAGATCGACTATTCTAGATTCAGAAAATAAGTAAAGTGCGTAAAATTTTGACCCAAGTCAGTCTACGCAGTCTGCACAGTCTGACTAGGTTGACACTTTACTCACTACTGAGATAGTCCCTTTTGACATGAGGGATCACAAATAATTTCCAAATTAAACACTGACTCCTGATGAGAGCATCCAGTGCATTCTGCACTTTGATTCATACGCAATTTTACTAGCCTTTTACTCAGCGTGACAAGGGTTAAAAAGCACAAAAGACTATAAAATATGATATTAAAACCTTTGTGTGAGCTACAAGTTTATTTGAATATGTATTTTAATGTTTCAAAAGGATTTCATCAAAGAGAAATCTTTAAATAGGCAAGCATGTCAGCCATATGACACTTATTTACTTAATCAATTCATGCCAACAAATGGAACTTTTTTTTCTAAATCTGGATCACTTAACTCATTTCCATACAATACCAATTTTTTGACATCCTTAAGAAAAATCTATAAACAAGAAGTGCTGTATATCGCTCCACTGGCTTTAAGATCTCTAGATTAGAAAGTCATTTCAAAATAAAAAAGTTATCAACGATATAATATTATACTGCCAATCATGCTTGAGTAAAAAAGGGATCTAGCATAGGTTAACCTGAAAGCGTATTTCCAAAATAGAAAAAATCATTCTAGATTCAGAAAATTATCTATTAGTGAAAAGTTTCTGCCCAAATTGCACAGTCTGACTCGGGTCAATACTTCACACACTTCCCAGATGGTCCCTTTTCATGTGACGGGTCACATATATTAAGGAACTTGCTTTAGTTTACTGATGACTCCTAATTGTCACCATTTTCAAAATGTAGAAATAAGGATTTTCTATCAGAGAAATGACAATAACGCATTTGCTAAATGTACTGAAGAGTATTGAAATATGTATTCATCAAATTCAAAAAAGATAGAAAATGCACTACAATAGTTTTAAAAAGATACCAGTCTGCAAACAAACCAGAGAAAATTAGACAAGGACAATTTATATTTACTTTGTAAGAAAATGAATACCCCCTATAATATTCTGTAATGTTTGCACTATCAAAACCACTTTATTAAAGAGTGATGAAAAAGATGTATTTGTTAAACAAAAATAAAGCCTGTCAGCTCCCTTTTTAAATCTTATGTATGATTTTTTACAATACAGTTTACATTTTGAATTTATATAACCTTGAAATATGTCCTCGACCTTGGCCCATGATCTTAAATTTTCGTTTAAACAGAGAGATCTTACTATAAAAGTCATTGCATGCAAAGCGGAATACAATTGAAAAACTGCTTGCACCGTTTTGTCATCCTGAACGCAGCACTGTCATTATGTCAGTTTTATTCTAGATGAATATTACCCTGAAAATCCTAGATGAATATTACCCTGAAAATGCCCTCGACCTTTACAAAGAATGGTAACCTTGGTATCAGTGTGTCAAATCATTAACCAGCCCTGCATTTAGGATCACAAAACGATGCAAAGCAGGAAAAAATTGGCAAACTGTAAGAACTTAATTTTCAGACCATGCTAAAATTTGTGTCCTTTTATATAATAATTCAAAATATTATCAGTCGACAGGATATATAAATCTCTAAAAGCCTAAAGTACTGATAAGCCATCAGACAGAATGCATTAATTTAATCTCTGCAGTTCCTATGTTTGAATTAGTTTTTCCCAAATAATAAAAAGAGTTTATGGCAAATCATTGTATAATTATATAATAATAACTAGGAACAATTTCATCAGCAATGAAAAAACTAAGAAAAATTCCAATGAAAATTGAAATATGGTACTTAAAATTTATTTAGCTTTGTATCTATGGGGTTTATACCACTTTCAACAAAATCTCAAATAAAACGCTCCAGCTGGTGCACCAATCCACCCATGGTTGCCTGTCATTTCTCACTTCAGTAAAACTAGAGCTGTCGCCCCCAAGGGCTGACGAGAATACCCCACACACCGCCACGAAGGCTTTTCTATGAAGGAGTGGAATTTGAAGGAGCATTTTATGACCCCTTTTTAACTGGAAAACTTGCGATATCCCAAAAGTTTTTCAAATTGTTTTTTAATAAAAGGAACCGACTAAAAACACCAAGAGGAATTCCATGCACACAGAGGGAAAAACTGTCTGAGGAGATGATGACACAAAATTATATCCACAGAAAGTCAATATGAGCCTATGTTCAATTTTTGACCCCAGGGGAGTGGCCCCTGGCGTCAAATTTGACCTCAGAGAAGAAACTGTTCGACATTTTGTAGAGGTCAATAAGATGTTGTTACTTAGCAAATTTGGTAATTTTGCTTTTGCTGAAACTGTAAAATTCCCTGACCAATTCCAAAATTCCCTGAAAATTACCTGAACTTGAAAACATATCTTTTTCCCTGACTTTTCCCTGACTGTGGACACCCTGAGTTATAATTAATATAATACATGGAATCAAAATGATCTGTTTAATATTATGAAAAATTGTATTAACCGTTTCCTGTTTTACAAAATTTTGGACCTTTCCAAATTCAAAGGTTTTGCAGACGAAAATTTAAAGTGGATTTAATTTGAAAAATTACCATCCAGTAGGGTAGAAAATAGTGTGGAAAAAGAAGAAATTGCTTGTCAGAAGCAATTTCTTCTTTTTTCACAATGTTTTCTCGATCATAAAATCACAGGCACGTAAAAAGCAGGGATTAAACAGCAAAGGGTTAAGCAACTACTCCCATAAGCATCGCTCTAGTTATTGTTGGACCCATAGGTGGTTACTGTATTTCTTGGCTTATTTTTCTATCCTCATTATGTCTTACACCATCTAAAAGGATCAACCATTTTGAATACAATGGGAAGCCCCTCTCCTGCTGGTTTTGACTGACATTTCGTACATAAAAGGAGATATCATTAATTAAAGACTTCTCTCCACACGAGAATGACCTTTCGTTTTTTTGTAAGTCTGAATACACCCCAGTGAAAATATGGATTGAAATTTCACTGATATTTCACTGAGATTTCAGTGAAAAATCAGTGAAAGAAAGGGGCAAAATAACAGTGAAATTTCACTGAAGTTTCACCAAAATTTCAAAGAATTAACAGTGAATTTCATCAAAATTTCAATGAAATCTCACCAAAATTTCACCAAGATTATATTGAAATTGAAATTATGGATTGAAATTTCAGTGAAATATCAGTGAAATATAGTGAAATATCAGTGAAATATAGTGAAATAACAGTGAAATTTCAGTGAGATATAGCAAAATATCAGTGAAAGAAAGGGGCAAAATAACAGTGAATTTCACCAAAATATCAGTGAATTTTCACCAAAGTTTCACAAAAATTTCAAAGAATTAACAGTGAATTTCACCAAAATCTCAGTGAAATTTCATCAAAATTTCATTGAATTACACTGAAAATTTAAAAGAATTAACACTGAATTTCATCAAGCTGGACAGACAAGTTGAAACCAATATTCCTCCTCTACTCTATAGGAGGGAAATACCCCTCTACTCCATAGGAGGGAAATATAATTACATATTAGTATCTATATGGTTGTCCGAATACGACTGACTCCAAACCAGATGTTTGACTTTGAGATGTGACCTTGACATAGGAACTTTAAGATTTTTTTTAAAAATCACATCTCCTCATGATTGAGAACATACGAGCTATTTTGAAATCCATCTATTGATTTAGGAGTATTTGTCTTGACAAAATCTGATGGATGGATGGAGGATAGACTAATGGATGAAAAGACAGCACTGTAAGGCACATACACTGAACTATCTATCTGACAACTGTGTTTACCCTAACTCCGCCTGATATGAATCACTTGATTATATAAAAACACAGGATGTGGAATTCCCATGTCCTAACTTGTCCAACATGGGCTTTTGTACTTGCAGACAAGTACATTTTTCAAGGCTACTTGTCCATGGACCAGTGAATATCAGGGCAAATCTTTGAATGTTACGCAATAGATCTAAGTGATAAATTATTCACTAATATTCTTGTAAAAGGATGGAAAAAATTGTTTTAAATGATGAAAATGCTGGTTCCACATTTTTATCATTAAAAGCAATATCTTCTCAAAATGTATCAATTTACTTTTTTGCAGACATGTTCATTTTGTTCATGGTCAAGTAGAAAGTTCAAGTAGTAGCAAGTTCAAATACCAAAAGATCTTACCCTCAGATATCTGGGTATTTTTTAACTTTTTTGCAGCCACACAAGAGAGGAACGTGAAGTTACAAACAGTTTAAACCAGAGAAATACATTTCAAACTTTAAAAACAGCTATTTATATAACAAGGTTAATTATTTTCTGAAGCAGTCTCTTCTGTCTCTAGGCTGGTTCCATATAGTGTATGTGCACATTCACAGTTGATTGTGGTACCAAAAGTTTCATGCCATGACCTCGCCTGTCTTCTGTTGAATTCTTCCACTTTCTGAAGTTATTGAAAAACAAAATGTGAAAAAATGACCCTTGTTAAGCTCAATCTAAAATATTCCTGCTCTGACAGAAGGTAAAGATAAAGATTAGCCTGCACATGTGAGCATTTTAATCTAAATCCTGACCACTTGATTTTCTTTAAAAACAATATTTTTGAAATGAAACTTATTTTACCCACAATAAGTGCATTCAGGATATCGATTTCAATTTAATATTCTATGGTTTTTATTCTGCATGACAAGGGGTTTAAAGGTAAGATCCAGAATATTAGCTATGGTTTTAAAATATATTACATATGGTTATAGTGTATGGAGCAATATATTGGAAACTCTCTCAAATAAGGATAAGCAAAGGCAAAAATGACAACAGCAATGTCAGACATGGCCATCCCCAATCATGAAAGCTTGATAGTAAACTGAAGCTTAATCTATTAAAGATTCTTTTGTACTTGAAGAGATATGCCCCCTTCAGAATATAAGTCTTTAGAATATCAAAGGGCAATAACTGGTAAATTATGCAAGCAAGAGTTATAGTTCTTGTGCATTGCTCATTTCAATAAGAACTATCAACCTATAGAGTTTCAAGCTGATAGCTAGCTATTTTACTTTAAGAGATATGCCCAAAAAAAGAGTAAGAGTTAAGAAATAACAAAGGGCAATTAATCCAAAATTATGCAAGCGAGAATTGTTGTTCTTGTGCAGTACTGCACTTCTTCATGAGATCAATCCATCTTTAAAGTTTCAAGTTGATAGCCACTGAACTTTAGGAGATATGCTCCAGCCAAGTTTAGTGACAGAATGTCGAAATGACAGGTGGAGACCATTACTATATCCCCTTCGCAAAAATCGGTGGGGGATAAAAAATTTAAAAAACCAAGTGGCAATAACTAAGTTATTTTTATTATACTGCATTTATCCTAGTCAAATTGTGTAAGTGCATGAGTTAAAAGCTTTACTAGTAAAGAAGTAATACCTGTTTAAAAAACATGGGACAGACAGATGGATGAACAGACTGACATGGTGACTCCAGTATAGCCACTTTACTTTGTTATATATATAGTGCCTAAGTGGGGTAAAATAAAGCAAGATTGGCGTCTCTTAAAAAATGTGCACTGTGCATCTCTTCAATAAGATCTATTCAACTATAAAGTTTCAAGTAAATAGCACTTATACCTCAGGAGATAGAATGAAAAGAAGAGTGATTAAAAACAGCGAGTTTACAATTATGATAATATTAGTGGTGTGACATTTAAATTTTATAAGATACTCCATCAAGAAATTTTGAGGATCTACTGGAAAGCATTTAACTTCAATACACTTACCTACCTTCAACTACATAATTTTGTTCCAGATCTAACTTAATGTTGTTGTTTTTTCAAGGCTACAGTTGTTATCTTCTTCACTCATGTTTTTCTCAAGACTCCAAATTATTCAGCATTTACACTATAAGGTTTATTCCTTTACTATATTTTGAGTTGTATCTGCAATATACAAGAAAACTGAAAATGTGGAGGTAAGTATATATAATAGCTTGCACTTATGGATTTCAATTACAATTATTCTTACGCCTACTACCATTTGAACGATTTTTTCTTAAATCTCAAAGGTCAAAGCTCAAGGTCTAATGATATAATGATAAAAGGACTGTTGTAAGTGTGAAAACTTCATATTGAAATAGATCTTTAAGAGTCATATTTGGTATGACCATCCCAACTGCAAAAGCTTGATAAACTAGACTGTCGACTAATACCGTATTACCCCAAAACAAGTGCTTGTCAATAATGTAAAGCCATTTTCCATCATCCCATAACTCTGTCAAAACACAAAAGTCAATGAATGGATCATAACCAAAATATCACTTGCACATCTCTACCTGATACTGATCACATCTGTAAAGTTTAATGGAAATCTGCCCATTAGTTGCTGAGAAACTGAATGGACACATAAAAACTAAAAATGGATGGATGGACTAAACGATGAAGAGACAGATTAACCGACCAACAAGCTAACTCCTAATACCCCCCCCCATATTTTTTTGGGGTACAATACACTGAAGCTAGCTAGAATTAGGGTCCTTAGATACTGCAATTCTTTCTCCTCACTAAGATCAGAGATAGAAGATGAACATCCCTGATGGCATGTAATAAGACCTGAAACAGTATTTTTAGTTTTGATAAATTTGACTTAGTAAGATGACCTTGACATCAAAATATGTGGAATGGAATGGTGAAAGAAACTTTTATGCATTTTTTTTTACATTTTAACTTGAATAGTGTCCAGGTTATAGAAAAATTTTTAGTTGGCGCATCAAGTTTTCATAGACAGTCAGAGAGATGGACAAATAGCATAAAACATTACACCCTTGATCTTTTTATGTGTGGACATGTAGTAAAATAATGAATACAGTGTCATCTTATTCTACTTACAAATTACTTGAACATATCTGTTTTCACAGTGACAATCTTGCATGTATATATGGCACCAGTAATGCTGTTAGGCCTACATGTCTGAGTGACATTTATCTGAAATGAATTTTTTTGTATTTATTCAAAATAATAAAATACCAAGTCTAAATTATTAAATATCACTGAATATGATCTATCTATTCTTATTGATACTAATAAGAGAAATCTGTTGTGAATTTTACCCAGTTTTGAGAGACTATGTATGAAAGCCTCCCAATCAGCAAATTTCTAAATACATTTTCTAATAAAATTATCAAAAGGGGAGATTATCATTTCTCATATAAAATGCTAAATTGATATTTGATGTTATTTTTTTCAAATTTAATCTAAGAAAGATATTTTTTTCAAAAATGTGAAAAAAATCTATATTCCTTTTTGTGATTCAAAAATTATTTGTCAAATCTATTTCAGTTTAATGTATTAATCATAAATTCTGATGGGTATAAATACATTTGTTTGGTTTAGCGAATAAATGTCTTTGTTTATCAATATCTGAAAAATGGCTTGTCCAGTTACTATTACACTTTACCTGTCAGCTACGAATTATTTAAGTCATGTTAAGATTATATTTAGGTGATTTTGAAAATATTATGGAGGTTAATAATTAATTCTGAGGGAAGAAGAAATTCTACACTTTCTTTTCCTATCATTTTTTTAATTAAAATTCTTCTACAACAATGGTGCAGATGAATGTTTTCCTGGCACAAAATCACTACCAATGACCAGTAAAATACTAACAAGTCATAAATACCTTGATATCATGTCCATTTATAAACACTCTTTACTTGTTAATAACGATTTTGAGGTTTAAAATATTTATTCTATTTCACGGGACATCCAAAGGGTAAGATACTTTAACAGCTGTGGGAATTCCGTGTAGTCTAAAAATAGAATCAGTTGACTGTTTGTTCTACGAGAATTCCTGACCACCATTTTGATAATCATTCCAAGGACAGAATTTCATTTTGAAATACGATTTAATGACATTGGTTGAGGATTTTATCATTGCTGATAAGACAAGTAAAGAATATCTATTAAATCAAATTTATTTATTTTAATTTTTTTTCGTTACGGAATAAGAATTTAAACTGTGGCCAAATATTGCACAAATCCGCGAAATAGCAAGGTCAAGTTGATAACGAAAGTTGTTTATTTTCACTTCAAAAACTCACGTGTTTCTTTACGTTCCGGTTTGTAACTCGTCTTTCGGTTGGATTATGATATTAACAGCATATCAATAGCATGACGTAGCCATCTCTTACGGATATTTTTTTATTATACACAAAATGAGCGCACAATCTCACCTCCGTCGTTTGCATCATGGCGCGTGATAAGTTTGGCCGTGTAACATTTTCATTGGTTCTTAACGATCACATGACTTAATCTAGACTAGAAATTTTAGACTGGAAATTTCTGTTTACTCAACGGCATAAAGAAAATTTTCATTTTACCATTTAAATTTGCTATTTAACAAAATAATACTAATAGACAAACTAAAAATGAAAATGGTTAATTGCATGAGAAATAGTTCATTACAAATCACATAATATCATTTATTATTCTGTAATATTTTTTAAGAGATTCTTTTGACTTGAAATTGTCCCAGCCATTATCAGATAAAGAGTATGGTCGTGAAATATATCTATGCTAAAGTAACAGATATTGTGGTTGTAGTATGATAGATTTCCTCGCATAAATGAAGAAAAAAACATACTTGTTGTGTTAACAAAAAATATTCATAGTATATATATGTGTGTTTTTTGTTCTTATTTATTTTTGTCTGTGTCTTTTTTTAATTGACATTTTCAAGCAATTTGAGAAAAATAAAGCTTTATAAGAGGGAAGAAATCGTGCATTTCTTTAAACATGTTCATTCCTTTAAGCTTAGGAACGGAATAGTCCACAATGTTCACAAAAGTATATTCATTTTAGGCTATATATTTCTGCTTCTGACAATCTTAATAAACATGTCTTTTGCTACAATTATGTTGTGAATCTGTTGTGTTTCTACTTTTTTTAGTGCTTTTATAAAGATTCAGTATTATTATAAACACATTTTTTAAGTTGGCATATTCACAGAAATTTCATAAGTTGAAAAAAAAAAAAATACTGAAATTTCACTGAAATTCTAGCCTCATTAAGAAAAAACATCTCACTGAAATTTCAATTTTTTTTTGCCAAAATTTCACTGAAATTTCACTGAAATTTGGTCATTTTGCTGAGATTCAGTGATATTTTAACATTTCACTGAAATTTCACTGAAATTTGGTGAAATTTCACTGAAATTTCACTTCAATTTTCACTGGGGCAGCTCTTATATTTCCTTTTATGCATATATTTCCGTTTTTAAGATGATCCCTTCATTCTGTTTTTACCTTCCATTTGTTAAAAGATAAACTAATTTTCAGCTGTTTTAGCTTTGAAAAAAAAACCTCTTTTTTTTTTGTTTTTTTTTTCAAGAAAATTTAAATGGAGATGTTCACTTAAGGTAGTGGACCCTCAATAGTTCTGCAACATTTCATGAGGAAATCATTAGGAAACCTTGGTTAACACTGTTAAAGTCCATTATTTCTGAGAAGTTGCGAAACTATTATGGGTCCACTACCTTAAGTGAACGTCTCCATTTAAAATTTCCTTGAAAAAAAAAAACAAAATAAAAAAATAACCAGGGTTCTATTAGAGCTTTTATGGTAGTTTGAAAACTTTTTTCAGGCCTCCTAGCAGGCCTAAACGAAAATAAAGGTTTTTATAAGGGCTCCAATGTATGAAAATAAAGGCCTTTTAGTATAAAATATGAAAAAAAATAAAGAGTAAATAAAGGCTATTTTTGTCGAGGTTCTTATTTCTTTATTGAACCCATACTCATACCAAAGTCATTTTTTTATGTTATATACTGCATTCTGAAAAACTCAAGATGGAAGAAACAAAAGCAGCATTTTTTAACAACACATAAAAGAAGGGAAAATGCAGATCAAAAGCCATTACTTGCTTTCAGCTACAGTTAATAACATCATGAAATTGACATGGTGAATGATTTTGGAATGATTTAGGAATGAAATTGAATGAGTGTGAGGAGCGAGTTTTGAGTGAATTTAATTGGAGATAATCTTGTATCGCAAATTTTGTTCGGATGAACAAAATTTGCGAAATTGATTACCTCCCTTTAATAAAAAAAAGTGTATACAAGTTCTGTACACAGCCCCAAATTTCTTCAAGAACCTGTGAGGCGCTAACTTTTTAAATTATGTCAGTAAAATCGCGATTTTGCTCTTTTAAAATTTATTTTGAATGATGTTGTTGATTCTATATTTTTCAATGGGTTTGATAGTTTTTGAATGGTTTGAGTGAGTGTTTGGAATGAATTATTGGAGCGCTTAGTGAGCTATTTAGAATGGTTTAAATTGAGGTGAATGTCAATTTCACGATGTTATTTTTCACGATGTTATTAACTGTAGCACGGCAACCAGTCAGAGCAAATATAAAGGTTTTGAGAGAGAATTACAGGCTATTTTGGCGTTTTAAAGGTTTTCTTGGGAAATGTAAAGGTTTTAAAGGTTTGCTCTGAAATTAAAGGTTTTTAAAGGTTTTAAGGTTTCACTAGGAGGCCTGTTTTTCAGTTTAAGTAGGAAAAATAAGATGGCATAGTTAAAGATCAGACTGCACATGTGTGCATGCTGATCTTTGTCTCAACCTTAGTGCAGAAGCAGGAATATTCCAGGTTCAGTATTTAAGGGGTTTAAGTGCAATGATAAAATATGAGAACCTGCTTAAACTTGGATAATTTCTAACAGGATACGGGATATTTCTTCTCAGTGATCTTGTATATGAGAAAAACATCATTAGAAAAAAAGAAATTGCTTGAAAAAAGCAAAGCAACATTTGGATAGGTTTCCTTTCAAGTTTTCAACTCTCTATTCATTGTAGTAAAATTGCTGCCTCCTCCATTTTAGAACAGTCTACATTGATTGAATTGATTGATTGAATGGAGTTTAACGCCGCTTTCAACATTTTTTTAGTTATATTGCGGCGACCGGAGCACCAAATAATGGTTTCCTGGTATTTCTCTCACCAGTACAACCACCACATCCTTTCTTAGCCTCCAGCTGCTATCTCACACAGGTCTACAATTTTCAACCCATTGGAGAACAGGCTACAATTTTGAGAAAATGTAAATGGTTTCAAATCATTAAGATGTACAAAAACAAATTCTGTGACATTGAAATGCATCTGATACATGTGATTAATGCAACACATAACTTATTGGTAACCGAATACAGACAAGGCAATTCACACCTGCAACATGCCATAATGGAGGTGACAACATCAAATATAGAAAACAAGATAGGAAGCGGTAAAGTCAGACTAATATCTTATTGTATATGTAAAGAAAGAATTTTGTGACATTAAATGTGCATCAAGTAGGCTATGATTGATGTTGCACAACGTGCTAATTTGTTGGAAACCACATACAGTCATTTTAATTTCAGCACATCTTTAAGATGATATTTGCGTTGAGCTAAAAGACTCATAACTTCAGCTTAGCAGTGAAGTTTCCATGTTTTGGTCTTCTGACCACATTTTTGTGTTTGAAGCATTTATTTACTAGAGCTTCTTTTGAAATTTCAAAACTAAACATTATGAAAACTAGAAAGTGGCACCAATTTGACCTTTTCCAGGAATAGGGCCTTGAAAACTTACATTGACCTTTCATGCATTGGCAGCTAGTTGTCCTTAATCCTTTCATATGGCCATTATTATTTTTTTATTTTTTGGTTCTCGGGAAGGCCGACCCAACTTTTCTCAAAACTGAAATAAAATATAATGAACTTCCATAAATTTTATTTTGTTATTTCCTTCGATAGGCTGGTTTTGTCTAATATCTATATAAAATCTGGATATAACTTAAACATTTTCTAAAGAACCAAATCCCTTTGGTGGGATTTGGTTCTTTAGAAAATATTCAAACCATTTATTTCAACAGTAATAAAGCAACACTTTGACCTCCAGAATGTCAATGTGTGTCCGTAGTCTAGAAGTAGAAAGTAAGCCTCTTGACCAATAGATCCAGATTTGGATTCCCAGGAGCAGCTATGATCAATCTTGGTTTTTTAATTGACCAACATGTGTTGCACACATACTGGTAAATTTTCTAGGAGGCAGAAAAGAGAGGAATTAATCTACATTGCCACAACCTGTTTCCCGATCAATGTAAGATAAATAGGTTTAAACCAGACCTCCAGCATTCTCCAAGAACTCGCAAATATTTCCGTAGGTGGGTGGCTTAATATTTTTCTGAATTTCATCCAGTCAATCTTGGGAACAAAATCACAACAAAGATGAAGCTTTAATAGTGTCAATACAACATCAAAATGATAAGATCAAGTCAAGTCCATTTAAACTAATAGATATTCATAGTGTCAAATTCATCACAGTTGAAATAAATATTATTATTAATTTTCTCTTGCCCATCAAATCCATTGTATTGAATATCCTTGGTCGCTTTTTAAATCAATCATGTAATGATAACATCGTAATATTCTTCTGACCCGATTTTTATCATTCTTTGAATGACCAAAGGAGTGTTATAAAATACATCAATATCTTTTTATCTCAACAATGCTAAAAACATTTTCTAACAGTTGTTATATAGTAAAACATTATTTTTAAATCTCAACAATGCAAAATGAGCCTGTGCGATACATTTCCCACAAATATATGGGCAAAAAGAGCAAAAAGTACAAATACTGAGTGGCATAGAAAGCAACAAAGTGCAAAAAGGAGAGAGACCGAATATCTCAGATACTTTCATACCTCATACGGATGCAAAAGCTGGCCAAAGTCTTCCCTAACCAACTGTTTAAAATTGTTGGATATGTAACAAACAGGCTAAAAACATATTCTGACCATTGTAATATCGCTGATGGTTGACTAAATTGTCATAAATAAGCTAGAAGAAAGCTATAATGAGCCTTTGCAACAATTTTAAATCTACAATACGTACAGACTCAGATCAACCAGTGTATTCACACAGTCTGATCAGAGTCTTCACTACATACTCATAATCTCAGTTCATGATCAGGGAATATTTTTAACCCTTGTTATGCTGAATTATAAAATTTTTTGGAAAGCCAAACTCAAATCAAAGTGCTGCAGGCTCTGAAAGAAGAACTGCATACCAATATTACTCTTTAAATTAGGTCTTTACATAATTTACGACAAATGTGATGATCTTCATCTATAGCAGGAATACCTAGGGTTAAGTATGACAAGGGTTTAAATGCACCATGTGACTGTCAAGGCAGCTCAATGTCTGACTATCACCCTTAAATGAATTTATTGGAAATGTCACACAGACTAGATGATGTATCTGCTTATAGGTACTTCAAATAGTTTTGCACTAACTCCTTGATTTAAGCCACAATCAAAGCAGAGTGGTAGTGCATTGGACTATCATTGAAAAAGTCCAAGGTGCTCCATTGTTAGGTGCTCCAGTCGCCGGTATATAACTAAAAGTTCGCTGAAAGTAGCTTTAAACCCCTTCAAACAAACTCCTAGATTTTTAACATTTTGATAACCAACTGAGGAGGATGTCAATTAGGATTTTGACATAATGTGCAAAACTCTACTTTTTTACTTGTGTTTTATACCACTTTATAAATTATTTTGTTTTGCTACATATCATTGATGCCTGTATATCTTATATCTCATATTCTCCTGTCATTTATGACACCAGTAGTAGAAATATGTGAGAAAGCAGCTGGAGGCTAGGAAAGGATGTGATGGTTGTACTGGTGAGAGAAATACATGTACCAGGAATGTACCAGGAAACCATTGTTAGGTGCTCCATCCGCTGTGATATAACTGAAACAAGAGCCATGTTGGACATGGACATAAGTCCCCTACCGGCTTTGTTTGTCTCAATGTTTTCCCACGCCAATTCTATCAGGGACGTCAAAACCAGGTCTTGTTTTGGAAAGGGTTAAACAAGACTTACATGAGTTGTTGTCTCTGCTGTGCCCACTATACAATTCATGCAAGCAATAGACAGATGCAAGAAATAGTATCAATAACAGTTACCTTGTCTGATCCAAGATGTTTTTCTTCAGTCTTGTTGGTAAGAAATGAGAACTTTCACTGGAGGTGATTAATACTGCTGCATCACCACCCTGACTAACATGGCTTATAATTTTTTTTACATCTTAAAACAGGTTTCATCAAGTTAGCTTGCTTAGTTATTAAGTTATTGCAGGATCCATTTTTTAACATATTTTCACTATTTCCGTTACCATAGCAACCGCACTTTTTGTCAAAGAACAAAGATAAAATGATGTGCATAATCTACACATTGCCATCTAGTCATATACCAAGTCTCATCAAATTAGCTTGCTTACTTATTAACTTATCGCAGGATCCAATATTTTTTGCCATATTTTCACTATTTCCGTAACCATAGCAACAACAATTTTAGTCTAAAAACAAAAATAAAATGATGTGCATAATCTATACATTGCCATATAGTCATATACCAAGTCTCATCAAACTAGCTTGCTTAGTTATTATCTTATCGCAGGATCCCATTTTTGGCCATAATTTTCACTATTTCTGTAACCATAGCAACCTCAATTTAAGTCGAAAAACAAAAATAAAATGATGTGCATAATCTACACATTGCCATCTAGTCATATACCAACTTTCATCAAAAACGCTTGCTTAGTTATTAAGTTATCGCGGGATCCAGATTTGAGCGGACAGACAGACGGACAGATGGACGGACGGACAGACGGACGGACAGACGGAGGGCAAATCTATAGTCCCCTCCGGTGTGAACACCGGTAGGGGACTAATAATGTTGAATGTGGCATTAAACCCCATTCAATCAATCAATTTATGACATCAGTACAACCATAACCTAGTTATCCCCCTTGAAAATGTAGGTTTCTATTTTGATAGTAAACACATAATCAAAGTTTCAAGCAAATACCTGAAGGAGAAGAAGTATACAAGCTCTACTTTCGTTCTAATCCTTTTTGCTTGTTTTTCTTTGTAAATTATTATGTGCATGACTGTTAAATGCAAACAAAACATATTTAAACCAAGCAAATACCTTCAGAAAAACTGAAGAAAAAGATTTTACAAAATATTGCATGACAAGGCTGATGACTAAACGCCAAAGCTTTAGTAGAACTTATCCAAGCTTAAAAAAGCCATGTTACTTCTGTACTAATCACAATCTGAATATTTGTTGTTGCCTTCTGAACGTAAAAGCATTTCTAGCAGTCCAAACTAAGGATAAAATAGCCTCCTAATGAGGCATACAACTATTCCCAATTGAGACTATGCTATTGATATCTAAGGATTCTTTGTTTAAGTATCAAATCATGTTTTCTAAATTCATAGTGGCTTTATTGCATGCCATCATATGAAATATTTAATATTGCGGACAATTCAAAGAAGAATTTGGACGGCAATTTCCTCCAATTAGCCACAGGCCCTAGACAAGGAAACTCAATTACTCCTTAACATGAGCAGTGATTTAACAATGACTGATCCTTATACAAATCGAGGTTTGGTGCGCAAAGCTAGTTCCCTGCAACAAGAAGTTTAAGAACTGGTTCTTGAACATTCTACAATGATATATAGCAGTTTAAGAACTTCTAAAACTAGTTCTTGAACCAGTTTTAAAACTTGTTCAAGTACAAGTTGCAGAATGTTTAAGAACCAGTACTTTTTCATGTTCTAGAAGATTAAAGGACAGGCTTGAAATTTTTTGTAAGGATTAAAATGCCTATGAATATACAGGCTCTTACAACTGTGACAAAGAAACAATAAGCTCGCTGATGTAAGCTCCAGATGATATGCTTTATGATATTACTTGGATAAATTTAGAATATTTCAACAATGACATATTCAAGTTATTTTCAGAAACTTGCATTTCTGTTAGAAACATTGACGAAAACAAGGCAAAAAGAGGTTATAAGATAAATATAATACATACTTAATGTATTCTACATAAAAATATCTACCCCATTTGTGGGAATGGATAATTGTCATCGAAAAGCCTTGACATTTCCCAAACATTGTTAGATATTTTTTTGATACAAAACACTTAGTACATATTATATATAAACCACTTACATTACTCTAGCATTTGAAATGTTTCAAGTCATTTTTATAGCAACAGTAGCAATACTTTTCCTTCATATGTAGGAACATAAAATTCAATATTAACGGGAAAGACTTAAAGAAAATCTGTGGAGAAATAAAGACAAACTTTTGAGTGAAATAATTGTTGAATGGTTGCCATTTTGTCTGTCATCTTGGAAATTAAAAATCTCCACAAATTTCCCATAAAAATTATCTGAAATGTTGTTGAAAGGAATATCTATACAAATAATTCGAACAACACGATGTGCAAATGCTCCCTATACAGCAACTTTTTTCAGAAATTTGACCTTGAACATTGTCACATGACTTCAGGCTTGGTATCTGCGGCTGCAGCTGCAATCTTTGTAAGTACCAAATACCGGTAACAGCATTGTATACTGACAAATAATGCTTTAAGTGATTAGCAATGGTAAGATTTTTTTTGGTAAGGTTTTGGAACATTTGACCTTGGTAAATGACCTGGACCTAATCACCTGACCTTGATATGGTGTTAGCAAAATGGGTATCATTGAGATCTATCATCATGGCCCATATGAATAATTTTGTACCTCAAATAGGTACGGTAATTGACAATGTTCAGTTTTCTGGTTAAGTTTTGCAACCATACTGACTGTTGGCTAGACAAATGGACATCAATGAGACTAAGAATCTGTATGTAAATCTTTTAAATACATTCCTGGGTGAAGAAGTTACTACCTGACCAAGCACACAGGACAGAAGTACAGACAGTTCAATGAAATAACGGAAGCGAGACGTATATGCCATTTACAGCCTTTAATTGTCATACTGAAATTGGATGTGGTAACAGAGGTCTGATATTAAGGTTTAGCACAGAGGAAAAGGTTTCAACAAGTTAAGTGCCAATAATTTCTGAAAGGCTCAAGAAGGCTTATTCAATTTGTTCCAAATCAAAGACTAAATTTGACATGAGAAATCCATTCCTATCGGCCTGATTGTTTTTGACATGCCTCATAAAATGCCAAATGTAATGAAAGATATTGCAAAACTGATTCTTATTGTCTCTTCCACATCAATGAAAAGAGTTTTTTATGCAAATTTTAGCCGTACATAGACAGTAAAACCTCATCCTTGCCCAGTGATTTCCATTCACTGATTTGTAGCCAAATACTCTGTTCTCAAACATTACCAGACTTGCTTGTTCAATTTACACAACCTATATTATTATATGGAGATATTGTGACAAAAATTCCTATATTCAAACTAATTTTACAATTCCTTGTCAGGTTCCCAGTCGTCATGCTGTATAAAAAGCCTAGCAAATTTGAATCCAAATCAAGGTTCACAGTCAACTCGGCCTGTGAATAACTCGGCCCGTCAACTCGGCCTGTTTATATATTGTATAGGTACATGTATGACAAAACAATGTAAATATTTCGGGACCTTATGTGCCTTTTTTTTTTAATTAATAATCACTTGTTAAAAAGGTTTTTAATAATAATAATCTTATTTTACTATTATATGGCATTTGTGTAAATATGCGATAAAATAGATATATGATTAAATAGATCTATTTAATTCATCTTTTATTCAAATTTATTTTTCAAATTATTTTTACTTAGCACAAAAGAAGATGACAAGTTATATGCATATTAAATATGAAAATCGTAGATTTTAGTCACCAATTGTGAATTTGCACCCCCTTTAAGTACATTGCACACATTGATTAACTATCTGGTAACTATGCTTATATATCCGTTTACTGGGCTAAACACTATATAAGTTATATACAGGCGGAGTAAACGGGCCGAGTTTTACACAGGCCGAGTTTTATGCGGGCCGAGTTTTTAACAGGCCGAGTTGACAGGACACCCAAATCAAGGGAGTGCAGCTTTTGAGAGTCAGTTTTTATTTTGTTAACATACTTTTTAAACTCTTTTGTTATAGATAGGAAAATCAAGTAGAATAGACTTAAAACAGACTATACATATATATGTGCAGGCTGATCCTAATATCTGTATTTCCTTCCATAGACAGAATATTGGGGGTTTAGACTCAAGCACCTAACCTTCAAATGAATGTAATACTAATTATCATACTGTAGTAAAATTTTCAATAAAATGACTAAAGTAACTGTTAGCCCTTATCCCTGCTAAATTCAAATTTTATTTCCAACTAATTGCCAATTCTTTGGACATTTCAACAAGTCTGAATCAACCTTTTCTGACATCAACTAATTACAAAGCAGCCAAAGTAGGCTTTAAGATCAGACTGCACATCTGTGCAGGCTGATCTAAGTCTATACTGTCTGCAAAAGATGTGTATGTTGTAAACACCATGGGAAGTGTAAATTTTGATGATCAACTATATCAATTACGGTAAAAGTGATTCAAAACAACTTTTACCAATCAACTCAGTATTTTGATTTTAGAAAGTCATGTGACATATCCCATCATGCATCTTCTGATATCTGCCAATTAAAACATTCTATACATTTCTTGGTACTCATATTCTTCACAAAAAAGGGCTTATCTGATTGGAGGACCTATTTACTGGCATTATAGGCCTTTGATTGATTTGTACAATGGCTATTGTAGATAGACCATGCAACATTATGGGGCAGAGATGAACCATTTGGTCATTTAGAGATTGTAGAGATAAGAAATTTGGAATATTTCAAAATTGAAATGTTTTCTCTGTCTAATATATACCAAGGGGATAAAAGAATTTTTATCAGCATTATGATTCCTCTTACTAGAGCTTAAGACAAGAGCTGTCAGACGGGTCAAACTCCCAGATAATATGGTTGAAACAAAGCATATTGTATAACAGTTCAAACAAGTATCTGGTGTTGTATGCAACACATAAAGTCCCCTACCGGCTTCACATTGACTCAATATGGTCTTTTGTCTCAATGTTTTCCCACGCCAATTCTATCAGGGACGTCAAAACCAGGTCTTGTTTTGGAAAGGGTTAAACAAGACTTAACATGAGTTGTTGTCTCTGCTGTGCCCACTATACAATTCATGCAAGCAATAGACAGATGCAAGAAATAGTATCAATAACAGTTACCTTGTCTGATCCAAGATGTTTTTCTTCAGTCTTGTTGGTAAGAAATGAGAACTTTCACTGGAGGTGATTAATACTGCTGCATCACCACCCTGACTAACATGGCTTATAATTTTTTTTACATCTTAAAACAGGTTTCATCAAGTTAGCTTGCTTAGTTATTAAGTTATTGCAGGATCCATTTTTTAACATATTTTCACTTTTTCCGTTACCATAGCAACCGCACTTTTTGTCAAAGAACAAAGATAAAATGATGTGCATAATCTACACATTGCCATCTAGTCATATACCAAGTCTCATCAAATTAGCTTGCTTACTTATTAACTTATCACAGGATCCAATATTTTTTGCCATATTTTCACTATTTCCGTAACCATAGCAACAACAATTTTAGTCTAAAAACAAAAATAAAATGATGTGCATAATCTACACATTGCCATATAGTCATATACCAAGTCTCATCAAACTAGCTTGCTTAGTTATTATCTTATCGCAGGATCCCATTTTTGGCCATAATTTTCACTATTTCTGTAACCATAGCAACCTCAATTTAAGTCGAAAAACAAAAATAAAATGATGTGCATAATCTACACATTGCCATCTAGTCATATACCAACTTTCATCAAAAACGCTTGCTTAGTTATTAAGTTATCGCGGGATCCAGATTTGAGCGGACAGACGGACGGACAGACGGAGGGCAAACCTATAGTCCCCTCCGGTGTGAACACCGGTAGGGGACTAACAAGTGCATGTCGTATTGCGGTGCAATACAGGAGTCCCCCACCGGATAACAAAAAATCCTTTCTTATAATATATCTCCTACTTACTAGATCTATAACTGTATACAAAATTTGAAGTTGCTAGCATATTAGGATTTGAACAAAATGTCCCAAACAAAAATATAAGAGTAAAAACAACCAATGGCAAAAACTCCAAAAGTCAGGGCAGAGAAGAATGATTCTTGTACATGCCACTTGTCCTCAATGAGATCTATAAGTGTACCAAGTTTGAAATTGCTAGCACTGATGGCTCAGGAGATATGGTCCGGACAAAAATGTCAGGATAAAAAACAACAACGGACAATAACTAAAAAAGTAGATGTGGCAGAGAAACAGTTCTTGTGCATTACACTTCTTCTCAATGAGATCTACCAGTGTACAAAGTTTGAAGTTGCTAGGGCTTATGGTTTGATAGATTAGTACGGGACAAAAATGTAAGGATAGAAACAACAAAGGGCAATAACTCAAAAAGTGGACATGGCAGAGTGACAGTTCTTGTAAATGACACTTGTCCTCAATGATATCTATAAGTGTAGCAAGTTTGAAGTTTCTAGCACTAATGGTTTAGAAGATATGTTCCGGACAAAAATGTAAAGGCAAAAACAACAAAGGGCAATAACTCAAAAAGAGGGTGTGGCAGAGTAACAGTTCTTAAACATGACACTTGTTCTCAATGAGATTTATACGTGTACAAAGTTTAAAGTTGCTAGCACTTATAGTTTAGGAGATATGATCTGGACAAGAATGTAAGACTAAAAACAACAAAGGGCAATAACTCAAAAAGTGGGCGTGGCAGAATAACAGTTCTCGAACATGACACTTCTCATCAATGAGATCTATAAGTGTACCAAGTTTGAAGTTGCTACCACATATGGTTTAGATGATATAGCCCGGACAAAAGTGTGACGGACAGACAGACAGACGGACAGACGGAATCGAGCAAACCTATAGTCCCCCAACCGGTTACCGGTTGGGGGACTAATAACATAAATTATACTAAGCATTAAACAATTCTATGGCACCTTTTATAAGGACAAAAATAGTTTTGAGCTTACTTTCATTCAAGTATTTTTTTCATCTTTGGAGTTGATGCAGTTATTTGGATTTCTTATTTAAGCAATGGAAAAATACTTATTCTGCATTTCTTTATCATACTAGATAATGTAATACTACTATTAGCAAAACAAGGTGTGTTTGTGAAACATGAATGCCAACCGTAACAGCGATCTCTCGATAAGGCAAAGGTTAAGATTTCGGGTTAAGTTTTCGGACAGACAGACGGACAGACAGACGGCCGGACAGACAGACAGACAGACTGACATGAGTAACACAATATGCCCCCGATCTCTCGATACAGGGGCATAAAAATCAACTCTTACTAATAAAACAGTCCAATGTTTCTCTTACTCTGGTTTCTCTGAATAATCCGTTTGCAAAATTGTTTCTTTGTCTTGTAGATCAAATTCAATAAATGCCTATAAAATGATGAGCTCTGTCTCAGAGATGATGCTTTGTGTCACTAAATCACTAACTTTTTGACACTAAATTTTAGATATTTTTAAACATACATTTAAGCTTCTTCAGGTAGTGGACCCATGCTAGTTCCTCAGCATTTCCGAACTCATAATCTTTCACAATGTTAACCAAGGTTTCCTAATGAAATCATTAGGAAACCTCAGTTAATACTGTTAAATTTTTTTCAGAAACATTACGGGTCCTCTACCTTAATATGGACTGATTGTGAATGTGAAATTATATGATTCATGCAGTGCAACGAAATAACTCAAACTCAACAAAATCCCTATAAATTTCAGCTTTGCCCATATCATTCATTAACCAATTTGTAAAGGAGGACATCATACAATTTATGCCTATTTGATTACCAAAACTGTGGCGTTCTATAAATGCCATGGCAACAAAAGCTTTGGAAAATAAACGCCATGGTAAAAAAGCTATACAGATGTGTCGACACAAAAGTCAGAAATTGAATACTTAAATTGCAGGTGTTGGGTGTTTTTAAAGGTTGACGACAAGAAAGTCGTCCTGTGAAGACGACAGGTAGTTTTTATGAGCATACTCAAATCGTCGTGGACTCAATTAACACGGTTTTGACGAAGATCAGTTAACACGGATACAATGAAGAGAGAAAGAATGGACCCGTCACTAACACCAAACAGCCTCCTTATTTCACTGCGCCTTATATGGGCAATTTGATTTTAAATTTTTGCCCAAGGTATTTATATGATTTACTCAGATTTCCCCATCAAAGAACATCTACGAAAAAAAAGTTATGTAAATACAAATCAGACATTATAAGAAAAACAATCAAACAAAGACAAACTCTATGTCTACGAAATTATAATACAGTTTTTCCTCTAATAATGGTGCCCTCCCTAATAGTAGTACCCCTTCATTTTTTACAAGGAAAACCCTCTTCAAATGCCTAGATTTTAGAACTTTTTGAGACTTCTTCTCTAATTTGAGTTGAATTTCCTCTAAACAATCATTTACATGATTGTTTAACGGAAATTCATCTCAAATTAGGGGGAAAAAGGGCCTAAAAGACATCAAATTTAATGATTTTTTAATGATTTGCATACCAAAAGCTCTCTGGCCATGTTATGTATAGCTTACCAAATTAAATTACCAAACTTTGCCATCATTATTGAACAGTGTCGACTCCAAGCTACGGGCTAGTACATAACTACAGGTATGTTACAGGGCTGAGGTGCCATATAGCACTTTTACAGCGATCTGAAAGTTACCAGAGCTCAGTGATAACGCTATGACATCACCTTAACTGCAGCAGGAGCCCGGTGAGATTGCAGTGGAAATGTTGTGCATTCACTTCAAAGAGATGCTTTTTGAGGATAACAAACTATTTCGATGGCTCAGCACAAAACAGTTGTAAAACTCCGACAGCCTATACTTTTATAGGCAATTACAACTGTTTCCTGATGAGCCATCGATTTAATGTAATGACCATTATTTACAACAATAAAAAGAATCCATTGCAAGTTTTTAGGTTTTGTAAACAAGAAGCATCTTTGTCTAAATAACTCCATTTTGGGGTACGATTAACCTGGCACATCATTTATATTCATGAGATTAGGGCTGATGATAGGGAGAAAATTATTATGGACCATGTTTACACACTATCCTATTTAACGTAATTCTAACCTCTAATGCGAGCTTCAATTTCATCATTTTCAATGAACTGGGCTCCGAGTCTATTCAAGTCAAGTGACAGTGGATTAGAGTCAGAGTAAAAAGCGAGACAATTTTGGGGACCTATTTTACCACCATTTATCAAAATAATTATTACTTTAATTATCATTTGGGGGTCTGGTCAGGAAGCCATAAATCTTAAAGTACATTTTTTATGGTTCTGGCCAGAGGAATGATTTGACGAAATTCAATGAATCTATACTATAATTTTAGTTTTTACATCATGATTCCTGCATTCTGATTGGCTAATATATTGGTTTTATCCCTGGGTGAAATCAAGTTTGAGTATAGAGCTATTTTGTAAGCTTCTGCACAAAGTAAACTATAGAAATCCCATAAGAAATCATTTTTAATGGAAAATTTTAACATGCTTGTTTCATGCTATTAAATTTTAAGATATGAAGAAAGTATTTAATGATTTCATGGAGGTATGAAATTAAAAACCTAATAACACTCATGTATGAATCCACTTTGCATATTTGTTTACAGGTTGGTTAGGTTTTTAATATCATACTCCATGAAAGCAACAAATACTCTCTTCATCCCATAAATATTCTTCTTCAGCAATATGAGTCTTTCAATTATACTGACAAAAAAAGTGAATCAATATATGATGATTGATCTTTTAAAATCAATAACATTATCAACCTTAACCCTTTGCTGTTTAATCCCTGCTTTTTATGTGCCTGTGATTTTATGATTGAGAAAACATAGTGAAAAAAGAAGAAATTGCTTCTGACAAGCAATTTCTTCTTTTTCCACACTATTTTCTACCCTACTGAATGGTTATTTTTCAAATTAAATCCACTTTAAATTTTCGTCTGCAAAACCTTTGAATTTGGACAGGTCCAAAATTTTGTAAAACAGGAAAGGGTTAAGCATTTAACATAATATTGCTAGTAAATGAGTGATATTGATATTGTGCCCAAATACTGTATTTGCTCTAATAATAGCGCCCTCCCTAATAGTAGAACCCCTGCATTTTTTACTAAGAAAACCCACTTCAAATGCCTATATTTCAGGAACTTTTTGAGACTAGTTCTCTAACTTGATATAAATTTCCTCTAAACAAACATAATAATGATTGCTTAGAGGAATTTCATCTCAAATTAAAGGGAAAAGGGCCTAAAATATTAATAATTTTTTAATCAAAAAATGCATACTAAATAAAGGCTCCCTTACCATGTTATGAATAGCTCCTGGGAGCTTTTATCAGGAGAAATATGGTAATAATGAAAGTAATGAGTGATATTGAAATTTTGCCCGAATATGTTCAATAAAATTGGCAATCTGTAGATTGATTGAATGGAGTTTTTTGCCGCTTTCAACATTTTTTAGTTATATCGCGGAGGCAGGAGCATTCTAACAATCCATTTCTGGTATTTCTCTCACCAGTACAACCATGACATCCTTTTCTAGCCTCCAGCTGCTATCTCACATAGGTCTACTATCATAAACCCATTGATGAGAGACAAATAGTCGGAAAGAATGAGTACTGCCGTCGGGGATCAAACCCAGGGCAATCTGTAGAATTGATTGTGTATGGGTGCTACTGCCCTGCATTCAGGATGACAAAACAGTGCAAACAGTTTTCCAATTGTACCCCAGGGATCATTTTGGGGTGAGATCTGTGTAAATTCTCTCATTTTTCTGCCAGATATCTTATTCAAATTTGCTAAATGAGAGAAAAATCTCACAGCAAAATATATCTTTAACAAAGGATTTGGTTTAATTTACCATTGAAAACTCAGTATTTCTCATAAGTACCAACTGAATGAGATTTTTTGCACATAAAATTCTGAGCCAGAATTATCCCTGGTACCCTGCTTTGCACGCAAGTGCACATGCAAAGCGGGGTATAATTCGAAAACTGTTTGCACTGTTTTATCATCCTGAATACAGGGCTGTAGATTTACTACACTATATTAACTTTATTGTAGGTATTGAGGTACAGGCAGATTCTAAAGAACTAATATTCAATAATGTCTGATTCAGATAATATAATCATTAACCCTTGTCATGCTGAGCCCAGAATGTTCCTGCTTTGGCAGGAGCTATAGACAAGCATCAGTCTGCACATATGTGCAGTCTGATGTTAGTCTACACCACCTCTTTCTCACTTTCAAACCAGAATGGTCAATAGATTTAGTGTTTCAAATAAAAAATGACCAACAGTTGGTACTTACCGTGCTTTTTGCCCTTTGATTTTGATGAAAATTTTTGGTTTTAGCCAAAATTTATTCAGCAAGACAAGGGTTAATAGGGCAAGTCATTTCTTATTTTATATAAAAGAAAGCTTAGTTATTCCTTTGCATTATCCAAGATATTTTCGATATGAAGCAAAGTGTTTGCAACGGTAATTATGTGAATGATTACAAATGCAACTCTTCAAAGATTTCATCAAGTCGTGAGCCTTATGAGAAAATGCTCAAAATTATATGGGACGAAATGTCACAATTAACATAATTTAGAAAAGGAACTCAATTCTAGTTGTTCACCATACAATTAAAATGCGTCTCTACGGAAACGAGCCATCATTAATTCGATGTATAGGGTCACGTCGGCACATGTCAGAGCTCTGCCCTACAGCAAAATGTGTTAATATGGTCATATTGCCCTTGTTACAAGGGTCATGGGTCATTACAAATTACAGCCTAAGCAAACAACCCCCTCTTGATGCCAAAAGCAATGTCAATGGTCCAAGACTTTTTGTTCTAAAGTTGAGGTTAGCGCAAAACTATTGCCACAGCCCTTCTTGATGCCAAAAGCAATCTTGGTACAAGGCTTCTGAAAAAATATTTTTCTTTTGTAGCTTTAATTCGAAATTGAGAAAGTTATTGCAAAACTATTGTAAGTGCCTGTAAATATGGGCACTTACAAAAGTTTTGCATTAACCCTCAAAACAATTGTTCAGCTTTTTCTTAGGAGTCTAATTTGGCTTAAATTTAGATGTTAACAACGGCTTTAACATCATCTGGGAAAGCATTAGATCTAATAACATATATTTTTGTTTTACTTTCTGGTAAATTTGCCAGTTATTGCTTAGAATTAGTGAAAAGGTACAATGCTAGGGGGCCATTATAATTTCTAATGTTTTGATGTTATGTAATATAATCACAAATGCATGGACACAATTTTTTCCAGAAAAATTTATTACTTTCTCAGCTCCTTTGCTTTTAAGTCTTTACAGCCCCTGTCTCAATTTAGAGTAAATATCACTATTTCATGAACATTCTTTGAATAATTATTCTTGATTTAGTGTTATAAAAGGTGAGTAACATAAAAACACAAATCAATTGACAAACGGTGGCTTTTTCAGGAAAAGTAAAATATGCTGAATAAGTAAGTAATATATGTAAATGAGATTTTTGTCATGTAAAATATGCCCATGCGAAGGAGCAGTAATGCACTCTTTTCAAATTGGAGTCCAAAATGTTGCGGGTCATAAATATTCATAAAGTAAGGCCTATTCAGATCATTGTATCATAATCATATGCATTACGGAACATCGAAATGACAAATTCAAGCTTATTTTTGAGACTAGTTTTTTTGTACAAAGTCATATAAGAACGCTGTCTTGCATTTTGGAAATGTTAACAAATACAGACAGGAGCTTTGATATAAGTAATTTAATAGTTTCTAATGCCCTAGTATATGCCAATTTATTTTATGCTTGAAAGTGATGATTTCTTTGAAATCAGACAAGAACCTCTCTTTCAGAATAAGTTAACAGTCTGACAAAAATATATTTTAGGGTAGGTCCAAATCGAAAGAGGTTGCAAACAGGCTATCAATAAAATTTATGATATTTAAGCCAATTAATCATATGTAAAAATATCACACAGTAAAAAGTAATTAATTTAAGTAAGCAAAATCTTTTGTGAAATCTCACTTCTTTTTATATTTTTCCTAAACTAATTTTGAAAAATTGCATTTAAATAATTGGTGTAATTAATTTTGTGACCTAACTTAGAAAAAGGAAATGAGTTTATGCCCATAGTACAATATCATCTGCTTGTTTCCCAACCAGCTTAAGAGATGTTTAAAGTACTTTGGACACACAGAATTTCAGATTTGTCTCAGAATAAGCCTTGGTAGGCATGGCAACAAAATAAGGGCTCTCTTACTTTAAAAGGTTTCCTTCAAGTGGAACATGTTTAAGAAGTGCAATTAGGCTCCATAATTATCATCTGAACTCTTCACTGAGAATAGCTTCATTACAACCAACAGTTTTATCAAGAAGTTTCAGTGACCAGTGTCTAGAGAAAAACAAGAAGTGTTTGTTTAACCCTTTCCTGTTTTACAAAATTTTGGACCTGTCCAAATTCAAAAGATTTACAGACGAAAATTTAAAGTGGATTTAATTTGAAAAATAACCATTCAGTAGGGTAGAAAATAGTGTGGAAAAAGAAGAAAATTGCTTGTCAGAAGCAATTTCTTCTTTTTTCACAATGTTTTCTCAATCATTAAATCACAGGCACGTAAAAAGCAGGGATTAAACAGCAAAGGGTTAACACTAAAATGCCCCTGTCACTGCTTTTTCAGAAATTTCCAATTTAATTTGACATAGAAAAATGACCTTGACCTTCATTTACCAAAGAAAAGTCATGTCAGATGTAATAAACATGTGAAATATGAAGGCTCTATCTCCCTTGCAAATCAATAGTTATGGCCAATGTTAAAATTTTTTGGGGGGGACGAACAGACGAGTCAAAAACAATAAGCGCAAAATCTATCAATGCAGGGGCCTAAATATTATTTAAATCCTAATACCTTATTTCTCCTTATAAATGCTCATGGGAGCTATACATATCATGGTCCTGGAGCTTTTATTTATTATCAATTTTATGATTAAAAGAATCATTATATTGGTGTCTTTTAGGCCCTTTTCACTTTAATTTGAGTCAGAATTTCCTGTGAAAGTTAAATGGAAAAGGGCCTAAACTATGTCAATTTTAATGTCTTTTAAGTCAGAAAATGCATACTTAATAAAGACTCCCTGACCATGACTTGTTATGTATATATAGCTCCTGTGAGCAATTATTAGGAGAAATATGGTACATTAGTTGATCCATTATAATAACCTTGGACACAAGACATTTTCATGGCGACTAGGACAGCTCATCTAATGACCTAATGAGAATTTTTTACTCACTTGAGTTAAAAATTCTTTCAAGCCACTATGTGTCTCTTAATCTTTATTCATTGTGTTGAACAAACAGCTATAAATCTGAATCTTAAACAGCCTTAATTTTTGTTGAAAAACCCTCCAAGTTTGAAATCATCAATTTATTAACAAATTGTTTAACAAATCATGACTTGATTGAGCTTCCATCTTTGATGAAGTTCCCCAAAAATTCAATTCTCTAATTTATAGTACAGTTATAATAATTTATTGAAACTTGGTTAAGATAGTGGAACCATAATAGTTCTGCAACATTTCGGAACACATGATCTTTCACAATGTTGACCGAGGTTTCCTAACGAAAATCATTAGGAAAACCTTGGTTAACACTGTTAAAGTTCATTACTTACGAAATGTTGCGCAACTATTACTGGTCCACTACCTTAAGCTAATAAACCCATTGACAGAAGACATAATTTAGACTGGTCCAGATTCACAGAGACTGTTGATGGCTTTCTAAAACTAAAATGATCAAACCTTGTCATGCTGAATAAAAAACCTTGGCAAAATTATATATAAATCAAAGTGCTGAAAGCTCTGTATTTCCTAATTGTGGGTCAGCATTTGATTTTGAAAATATAATGTCTGAAATTGTTCTGGTTTAAAAGGTAAATCAGGTAGTATGGATTAAGATCAGACTGCACATTTGTGCAGACTGATGTTTGTCCATACCTCCTGCCAAAGCAGGAATATTCTGGGATCAGCATGACAAGAGTTAAGTTGAAACTTAAATACTTGAATGGAGAAGAGTGATTTTGAGTCTGATGCACTCCTAAATGCTGCCATCGTCGTAGTGCAGCTTGTAGCGCTTTGGACTATCAATTTAGAGGTCCTGGGTTTGATCCCTGACTGCAGCACTCATCCTTTCCGACTATTTGTCTCTCATCAATTGGTTGATAGTTGTAGACCTATGTGAGATAGAGGCTGGAGGCTAGGAAAGGTAGCTGGTACTGCAGAGAGAAATACCAGGAATCCATTGTTAAAGAATGAGAGAAAATTAATGGAAGAATTTATTCTTCGATTAATGGAACGAATGATTAAGTCCACAAATTTGCAGTAATTAGCAGCATATAGCCGCGATTTGATCGCCGTGAAAACAGTTCGACAAAAGTTTTTATTTATTTAATAAATGGTTAGAAGAGATTTTTATCTATGTTTTCATATGGTCCTTATATCTGGGAAAAATCTAAATACTAAGGAATATAAGTTTTTTACCGACAAAATTCCCAGAGCCTATGGAAAATTCGGTAAAATTCCATGACGTCATACGTCATGACAACCGTTCCGCCATGTTTTTCTTTTCTCGACTCGAATTAAATTGTTAATTTGATGACGTCTCAAATTCTTCAAGGTAATTGATCTATTCTTGTTGAGAAGGAGAAATTTTGTGTCCTTGTTTTTACCAGAAGAAAGACAGTTGATATGGGTCGAGAAATCTGAAGACGGCGAGCGAATGCGAAGCCGTCTTCAGATTTCTCGGCCCATATCAACTGTCTTTCTTCTCGTAAAATCAGTCTGACATAGATCTACGCTTCTGATACATCATAAAACTGTAGTTATTTGTTTATTTTGTTAGTATTTAAGATTTTGATGTCACCAGACAGGCTTATAAAACAGGCAACCATTAGTCGCATTTTTGTTATCCCACGTCCACAAAAGAAAAGCTGTTGGTCAATAAAAATTTACCGGGGGGTACCCAGAGACACCTTCATACACAGTATAAAGGGTTTTAATGGACGTTTTCTGTGTCTGACAGATAGAATAGTGGCAACAGATTTGCCAAACTTTCAGATCTGCGTCCAATTTCTGAAAACATTCCCAAGATTACTGTACTTTCAATGATGAAGCATATTGAAAGCAGGGTTTTGGGTATGAGGCAGCGCCACCTGATCAATAGGGAAAAGTGTCTAGATCTACTTCTCAATTATAGAAAAAAAGATTAAATGTCTTGCACCCATCACTTTTGTCATGATAATAAAAAAGCCACCATCATGGCCCAGTTGGTAGCGCGTCAGACTGTCAATCTAGAGGTCCCTGGTTAGATCCCCAACAGAGGCACTTATTCTTTCCGACTATCTGTCTCTTGCTACTTGGTTGTTGATCATAGACCTATGTGAGATAGCAGCTGGAGGCTAGGAAAGGATGTGATGGTTTTACTGGTGAGAGAAATACCAGGAGTTCATTGTTAGGTGCTCCAGCCACCGCAATATAACTGAAAAAATGTTGAAACTGGCGTAATACTCCATTCAATTTAATTTGTCATGATTTTTTCACTGTTTCATAATTTTCTAGGTTACAACTCCATCTTTGATTTGACAGGGTTCGTGGGCAGGGCCCCGACAGGGATTTTTTTAAAACTACTAACCTATTAATGTGAACATTTCCAGAGGTACCATGAGATAAATAACTGAAATGTCATGTCAACTTCAGCATCATTTTTTTTTATATCTTATCTATTATCTTAATCTTGCTGGTCTCTAGTTTATTTTGTCTACTGAAAGATTAATTATTTCAAAAGATTGCTATGTTTTTTTGTAATCATTTTACCTTTTGTAAATTCTTTTTATTTGCATGGGGGTTCCGGGGCAGCGCCCCCGACATGGATTAATAATTTTTAACAAAAAATGTTAACAATTTCAAAAGTATAATAGATCTAATCATAATGAATTACTATTGTGTGTGTTTGAAAGTTTTATTTTTTGTTTTTTTCACACTGGTTTGTCTAAAATATTTCAGTGATAATTATTTAACTTTATTTGCAAGGGGGGACGGGGGCAGCACCCCCCACATGAATTTTTATTGGATTTATAATTTTTAACCACAAATATTTTTTCAGAAGTGTTCCAGAAGTGTACCAATAATAATCTATTACTGTTAATTATGTTGTAATAATAAGAAAAAAATGTTTTTGTCATTTTTACATTGGTTTGTCTAAAATATTTCAGTGTAAATGGGAATTGAGAATTGAAGATGTAAACCTGAGCAGGCAGAGCAGCTAAATTAACCCTTAAATACAGAAATACTATTGAAATAAAATATTTTGCTTTTGAGGAATGATACAGATTTTTAGCTAGAATTTCCTCATTTTGCTAATAGCATTGATTTTTTTCCCAAAAGAGTATTTATAAATGGACTTTTTTATGCTTATTTAAACATCGTGTTGGGCAATCGGTTTCAAATCACAATTGATAATGGGTTTTTAGTTGGAACAGTAAATCAACTTATGATCAATCAAATAGTTTCTTAGAAATAATTATAGAAATCTCAGGATCATTCCTTTGAAGAATAGAATCAGAAAGTTTAGTTAAAACTCATGACCTAAAGAATCATCCAGTTACAACTGTTTCATGCTATGCCATCAAACTGATGTCAGTTCAGTAATCAAAGCACTGAAAGTACTGATGGTGAACGAATCTGTTGGCATTCTAAAGTGATATATTGAATTCGTTGAGAAAAGAGAAATTATAAATGTAAAAAATAATCAAGGGAAAGTATCTCGTCAAAATTCTAAATTCAAAGAATGAGAAAGAGAGGAAAAGAAAGGTAGAGAGAGTGACAGACAGAGACAGACCAATAGACAGAGAGCGATAAGCCTAGAGAAAAGAAAACAGGCAACTATAGTGTCTAGACTAATGATTCTTTTCTTAACTCAAAAAATAGCAGTCAGAAAGGTAATTCAATTTCCACATGCGGAACCCATATTTTAGCAGATTAAACAGCAGTCTTTCTGCATTTTGACTTTTAAACGTTATCCGCTATGGCTCTGGTACGACCTGAATGGGGTCCCCCCCATCCTCCGAATTAAAAGACCGCTGTTTCGTAATTGTGTTTTGGTCTCTTTCGGTAATATTCAGTCTCGTGAAAGAATAATTATCTGATGCCATTGCGTAAAAATGAATTAAAAAAAAAACAACAAAAAAACAAAAAAAAAACAAACAATTCGATGAAATCTATGTAGGAAGGTATTTTGTACAGCTAATGAATTGTCCAAATTTAGTCGTTGTTTAAATTCTATTGCTCCTACCAAACGGCAGATAATCGTAAACCTAAGAGGGTAGAAGATGGCAGCTACGTACGGATGTATGCTCATTATAGTTCTGGTGCGAGAAATACCAATTTGCATATTAAGGTTAAGGTGCTCCAGTCCACAGACGATTGATTCACAATCCAAGTTTCGTTTTTTGTAATATTTTACATACTTCCCGTAAAACAAATAGATGAATGATTGTATTGAGGAAATTCTAGAGCCATCCGAGGGATAGAAGCGCTACTATACAGTTGTAGTTACGATGTCAAGTACTTTGAAAAAAAAATCCATTCGATGTTAAAATTTGAAATTAGGTCTATCGTGTTGGGATATTTGTTCATTTGATTCTTTTATTTATTTATCTATTCACGACATTCATATATTAACAGTAAATCGTACCGAGATTGCTATATCCCCTGTTTTCCGGCCTTGTTTGAAACGAAAAAAAAAACAACAGGGAATGGAATTTGGGTATTGTGATACAAAAATACCCGTAACCGAAGATATTTACATTACACAAGTATGCAACAACAAGCTTTAAGATAAAAACGGGATTTAAGCAAGAGGTGTAAATTTGGTAGTTGAGAACATAAGTTGTCTGGTAATGGGTTAGATTTCATTTCATATCAAGGTTGGTCAATGTCAAGTGGTGCGTATTTATGTTTCAATGAGAATTTAGACGCGCCCTCCCTAATAAACGCGCTCCCCCATAAATACGATTCCCAGGCCCTTGATCATCCGACCAACATCATCCAACCGTCCACGGTCCGTGGTGAAAAATCCGGTCTCGAATTTAATTTCAAAAGCTGCTACTCCACGACGTAATGTTCAATAGATTGTGGGTTAACTATCTTAAATTCCTATCAGGATAAGGCTGGTTGCGTCATTAAAAGATCGTTCAACATCTGAAAAACTAGCGCGTCCTAAATCGCGCAGTCTTCCGGAAGTGCGAAAGGTTAAAATTTAACACAAAATTAAAACTATTTCTCGTTATTCTTCATAAGTCACATGCGAACAAAACCCCCTTTCGTTGTTACGAAAATATTTCTGAAATCATTTCACCTTCTGCAAATATACAAAATATCCGAGTCAAATGATTAAATCCTAGTCACAATTCATACTGTTAAAATAGGAAAAACCCCGTAAAATCTCGTGTGTGACTTATTTCAAAAGCGACGTCGCCGCTTGCAAGAATCTGGGGACTTCAAAGCGTGCCGACACGCGGTGACCCAGCTAGCTCCAGACGTGTTGTGTTTTCACTACGAAACACTTTCATTTCGTGTACCGGGTGCATTTACACATCACGAAATTTTAGGATTTAATACAGGATTATTTATTTCATACGTGAATAGGTAATTATTTATTAGACCGCTTTGTCCATCGGTAGCGGAACATTGAATATTGCATCGTCTGGAACTTCCTACCTTGTACAAATAATAACAATAATAATAATCTCGGCTTCTGCTTAATAACGCAATCACTTGCTTTTGAAAGCTGCAATTAATGGTCCAGGATGACCGTATTTCGATACATGACTTAAAATGACAGAATTACAATTCATTAGCTAACATTTTATTTTATTTTTTAAATCAATAGCCTTAATAGATAAATAGAAAAGCGTATTGGGCAGCATACGTATTTCAATCGATAATTACGAACATGTTAACAGTTTGCTTCTCTAAGGTACCAAAAATACGTATTTTTTTACTTAAGTAAAAGAGTCTGAAATAATAGCGCCCCACGACGTTTTGCACCGCGCTCGGGCGCGTGTAATAGGAGAAATACGGCAGGAACATTCCATTCGTTTGTAAACTTGACCTTTCGTAACTTATAAGCAAAGACTTCATTCATAAGGAGGCAGGTAAAATCGTAGTAGGTCATCACGTTTGATATGGCCAATCAGGGGTGTGTAGAAGTTCAAGAGTTCACGACCTCAATAAACACACATTTCCGGCAAATTACTACAAGTTGCAATAGCGAAGGTTTAAATCAAAAACATAGTATCTGCCTATACAGTGTACAGACACAAACTTTGTTTTTGCTCTGAAGTCTCGACAATCTTACGCGGATCAAAAATTCGCCCGTATAGACATTCCAAGATATTTTTGTGTTTTTAAAGTGTAATTTTCATTATCTTTACTTGATGTAGAAAGATTGTATCATGCATTTAACGATACAAACAGTGATTTTGTAGAGAGAAGCCTTTAGAGATACTAAATTGAATCTAAAGAGGTACTGCTTTATTTAAAACCTATTAAGATCCTACAGGATTTTCCATACACAGTATATAACACTGGTGAACGAAACTTTCGTTCACCAAAAATCACGGCTTGTACTAACTTTTTCAAATTCAGGGGTCATTGACCCCTTGACTGCCAATTTCTTGGGGTCAAAACTGGTCTTAAAGTGGTCAAAACAATAAAGTAAGTGGTAAATAAGTAATTTTTTCTTGGTTATGCTGATTAACTTCTTTAATTGTTTCCTTCATATCTTTATAAGAGATTCATATTTCATATGAATCTCTTATAGAAATATGAAGGATACAAATAATTTTGATACATTCATTATTGTGTAGCATTATCAGTTTGCAATACAGAACAAACAAATGGTCATATTTTGACCCCTTTGACAGGAAAATTTAGGGGTCAAAATGTGACATTTTGATAGTTTTGAGGGTCAAAACCCTGGTTTAAGGGTCAAGCACGAGCCCTGTATATAATGGCTTTCATTTATGTGTTAGGACCTGATTAATCAATTATAAAATTTCATTGTCGATTAGCACAATGGGAAGCCCTAACTAACTGATTATTGATAATAATCAATCAATCTGCCCATCACTTATTAATCATCATTCAGTGACCCTGAGCTACCTCCAGACATGTTGTGCTTTCACATCCACAAGTTTCGTTTCCAGTACAAGGTGCATTTATACATCACAAATTTTTGGGATTAAAAACAGGGTTATTTATTTCATTAATGAAAAGGTAATGATTAATTAGATCACTTTTTCCATTGGAAGCAGAACATCAAATTTGTTATTTGTCTGGAACTTTCTATCTTGTACTAAAATATTATCTTGGCTTCTGCTCTTACAATTACTAACTTTTGAAAGCTACAATTAATGGTGGAAGGTGTCCTGTATTTCCATAGATGAATTTAAAGGACAGAATAAAAGTTCATCGGCTAACATTTTATTTTTTTTCATTAATTTCATTGCGCTGATAGCCAAATCAAAAAGCCCTGGCGCGTCTTATAGGAGAAATACTGAAAGTCTACCAGTCTATTTTCAGTAAAGAACAACAACAGCTTCCAAACTCAGAAGCTACTTTGGGTCTTAGATCAACTTTCTTAGACAACAAGTTCCTTTTGATTGATATAGCCCTGGACTCCTGGAGCTTGGGTATGCAAGAAATGATTTAAACTTCTTGGCTATGATTATTTCCATTAAATACAGAAACTTCTCCCTTAAAACTATTTGGGGATTATTTCTCCCATAGATGTCTTCAAATCTGAATATGACCCAAATATGCTGCTCACAATTAAAAAAATACTGTGGCAGACAGTTTAGACTAAGATGAGCCTGCAGTCAGAGGTACAAATAAGAGGGGGTTAAGCCTGTCTGAAATCTTTAATCCTCAATGAAACCCTATATTATGGGTACTCATTTGAATTGTTTCGACAAGACTATTCCAATGAGTACTAACAGCAAAGGGTTTGTGCTATAATTATTTATACTTTGATCTGATATCCAAAATACCCTCTCTCTGTAGCTCTTGTGCAGTGCACAAATATGCAGTCTGATCTGAATCTAGGCCGCTATTTCCAAATCACTTTTGCCCTTATTCATGTTTGCCCTCTGAACTTCCCAATGCACTGGGTCCGTTATCTCTATTGTTTATCATACACATAGTTATTGCCTAGAAATGCTTGGTTTTAAAACTAATTGATTTTTTTTAGACAAGCAAAGGGATCATGAAGTGGTTTTTTGCTGTTTTACCCATTTTGGAGACAAGAAAAGGGATCGTGAAGTGGGTTTTCTTGCTGTTTTACCCAATACTTGATGACAATATTACTGAATATATTTATAAAGTTAAAGCCAACAATAGGAGCCAGTTTTGCATAAATGTTTTAATAATTAGACAGGGGTTCTGATTGTGAAATATTTTTAAAGTTAACTTGTCCACAGATAATTGACAATCACAATTTGGCTTGTCCATATCAAAAACCTTCTTGTCTGTTCGTTATAATAGTCATGTTTTTTCTCCAAATGAATAGTCTTATTTTTTCTGACATTGAAGTTACTTTGATATATAACTATTACTAAAAGAAGCATGATCAAGCATCCATAAAATAGTTTCACTTTATTGTTGACATTAGAATTATGGTAGTTATCCTTAGAAAACAGCTAACTTATACTATAAGAAAATTTTATAGATTTTTTTCTTGAGATTTCTCATTTGTCCACGGACAATTGAGCAAGAAAAAATCTGCTTGTACATGCAGCTTAATGGACTACTCTGACAACTCAGGTAGCTTATTTCAGAACCACTGTTAGAAAGATCTATTGAATTATGAGTTGTAGCTGGACATGCCTTTCTTTGTGCTGTTTTTTGGGCAGAATTTCAGCCCCATTCCCGTCAGAAAAAACCTTTTCCCCATATTACTGTAACTGTAAAAGTACTGCTAAGAGCTATTTGGGTGCACAATTTGACATGCTGTTACTGAAATACTGTTGAAAGTGGCCATAAGACCAATTTGAGCAATAATGTTTTTATACGGAAGAGGGAATGCAGATAGAGCTAAACGTGAACAGTCCAAATTTAGATGTCTTTATTAGTCCCCCACCGGTTACCGGTTTGGGGGCTTTAGGTTTGCTCAATTCTGTCTGTCTGTCTGTCCGTCTGTCTGTCTGACTTTTGTCCGGGCTATATCTTCTAAACCATATGAGCTAGCAACTTCAAACTTGGTACACTTATAGATCTCATTAAGGAGAAGAGTCATGTTCAAGAATCCTAACTCTGCCACACCCACTTTTTGAGTAATTGCCCTTTGTTGTTTTTACCCTTACATTCTTGTCCAGATCATATCTCCTAAAGTATGTGTGCTAGTAACTTCAAACTTTGTACACTTATAGATCTTATTGAGGACAAGTGTCATGTTTAAGAACCGTTACTCTGCCACACCCACTTTTTGAGTTATTGCCCTTTGTTGTTTTTACCCTTGCATTTTTGTCCGAATCATATCTCCTAAAGCATAAGTGCTAGCAACTTCAAACTTTGTACACTGATAGATCTTATCAACGCAAGTGTCATGTACAAGACCTGTTTCTCTGCCATGTCCTCTTTTTGAGTTATTGCCCTTTGTTGTTTTAAGTCTTACATTCTTGTCCGGATCATATCTCCTAAACTACAAGTGCTAGCAACTGTAAACTTTGTACAAATATACATCTCATTGAACACTAGTGTCATGTACAAGAACTGTTACTCTGCCACACCCACTTTTTGAGTTATTGCCCTTTGTTGTTTTTACCTTTACATTTTTGTCCAGAACATATCTTCTTAACCATAAGTGCTAGAAACTTCAAACTTGCTACACTTATAGATATCATTGAGGACAAGTGTCATGTACAAGAACTGTCATTCTGCCATGTCCACTTTTTGAGTTCTTGCCCTTTGGTGTTTGTATCCTTACAATTTTGTCCCGTACTTATCCCCTTAACCATACGCCCTAGCAACTTCAAACTTTGTACACTGGTAGATCTCATTGAGAAGAAGTGTAATGCACAAGAACTGTTACTCTGCCACACCCACTTTTTTAGTTATTGTCCGTTGTTGTTTTTTATCCTGACATTTTTGTCCGGACCATATCTCCTGAGCCATCAGTTCTAGAAACTTCAAACTTGGTACACTAATAGATCTTATTGAGGACAAGTTGCATGTACAAGAATCATTCTTCTCCGCCCTCTTTTGGAGTTTTTGCCATTGGTTGTTTTTACTCTTATATTTTTGTTTGGGACATTTTGTTCAAAACCTAATGTGCTAGCAACTTCAAATTTTGTATACAGTTATATTTCTAGTAAGTAGGCGATATATTATAAGAAAGCCTTTTTTGTTATCCGGTGGGGGTCTCCTGTATTGCATCGCAATATGACATGCACTTGTTTTATTTCAGACATAGTTGACAAATATGGCACCAAGGAAACTGCCTTAGGGTGCTTAACCCAGGGTGATTCTTTGTCAGCACCAGATACCCCAAATCCTTGACAAGAAATGTCTTCTGTCGAAATGCTGATCAGTCTGCATTTGTTTCTGCGTCTGAGGCATTAAAGCAGAAAATGGTGTATGTGAAAAAAGGTTGGTATTCTATAATTATTACTGACACTGTTATATCAAAATAAGACATTTTCTCATTTGCAGGTGCAAAACTTCATAAGCAGAAATTATTGTTGTCCTGAGCATATCTCCTACACTATTGCATGTATTGACTTGAAATTTATACATAATGTGTATCTGCTTATAAAGTTTTGCACTTGCAATTTTGGAGCCCCTACTGACTCTCTATAATTTCTGAATTATCTGCCCTTGAATTTGCAAATATGACTAAATTATTGTTGTCGGGAGCATTTCTCTTACACTATTTCATGTACTTACTTGAAATTAATACATGATGTACATCTGCATTTGAAGTAGTGCACCTGCAATTTTGCAGTCCCTACCCGGGAAAATGACTAACAATTTTCATTTAGGGGCCCAGGCTTCAAAACTTCAATATTTAGCATTTGAGGTATAGGGATTTTCCCGAAAGGCTAGGGGCCCAGCCCAAAATAGCCATGGGCGACTGGGCCCCTGCTAGTCTTTTTCCCTGCCTACTATGATTTTTTGCTCATTTCTCTCCCCTTGAATTTGTAATTATCACCTACAATATTGCACATAGTGGTTTCCAAATAATCTCCCTTGAACGTATATTGGCGTCATCTTCTCTGTCTGTCGGTCCATCCATCTGTCTGTCTGCAAACGTATTTCCACTTTTCATGTGAGAACAACTCCTCCCAAGTTTCTGGTTGGATCTTTTTGAAATTTGGTCAATGTGATCACCTTTATTAGAAGATGTGCATGAAGTTAGAATTTTATGGCTCATTGATTTTTATACCTCCACCTACAAAGTAAGGGGGAGGTATATTGGTTTCACCATGTCTGTCTGTCTGTCTGTCTATCCGCAGACCTTTTCGTTTCTGGATTCTAAATCAAGAACCAAGTGACCTACAATTATGAAACTTTATACAAATGTTGCTTATGACCCAAGGAATTGTCCTATTGTTTTTGGGTCACATAGGTCTAAGATCAATGTCACAGTCAATTTTTGTTTAATTTTTGTTTCGAACTCAAACACCAAGCAACCTAGAATCATGAAACTTTATGCAAATGATGCTAATGACTCAAGGAAGTGCCCTATTGCTTCTGGGTCACATATGTCAAAGGTCAAGGTCACAGTCAATTTTTGTTCAATTTTCTACTCCCGACTCAAACTCAAAAATCTAGCAACCTGGAATCATGAAACTTTATGCAAATGTTGCTTATGACTCATGGAAGTGCACTTGTTTTTGGGTTGCATAGGTCAAATTAATTACAAAATCCTTATATAGATTGTCATAGACACTTATACTTTTTGGAAATTTCATTGTGTGTTGTCTTATTTCAAAATTAGGGTCTTAATGCCTCTTATTAAACAAAATCATGTATGAAGGTTCGATTCCTTCCCCCGACTGTATAAATTGCTGGTGCACAAAGGGACAAATTGTCTGGAGGTCCCACATGATTTTGATATGAAAACATAATTATATGATTCTAGAAGAGAACAAATAAAGCTGTGTTAAATCAAAGCACTAAAAGCAGTTGGATGTTTTTGGTGGCATGGCGATGGTAAAAACAGGATAATAGTTATCTGAATATCATATTGATAATTGCAAAACGTTTAGATACAATTCCAGCAAGGTATCAGCCTAAATGCATTTTTATGCTCCCCGAAGGGATAGCATAAAGCCGCTGCTTAGTCTGTCCATCCGTCGGTAATACCGTCCATCCGTCCGTCCCCACCTATTTCTCCATAACCCTTTGGACCAAATCAAATGAAACTTACCATGTGAACTTCCTATGATATAGTGTTGATACATCTGTGACGGTTTTTGGATTTGAGGCCTTGTCATGGAAAAAGAAGACTTAGGGTAAAAAACAGTTTTTCCCAATTTTTTCCTAGTCTTATGGTCAGAATTTAGTGAAATTTCATATTTCAGGAGCAAATCAGATGCCGTTTACTATAAACAATTTGAAATTAATGTAAAAAAAATATATCATGGAAAAAGGGGGCTAAATGTTTGTTACCTTTACGTTAGCTTGTAAAAAACAGTTATTCTTTCATTTCTCCTAGTCTTATGCTCAGAATTTGATGAAATGTCACATTTGAGTGGCAAATCAGATGCCCTTTACCATAAACTATTGAAATTTGTGTCTTATAATATGTCATGCAAAATGGGCGTTTAACATTTGTTACCTTTATTTTAGCTGTATAAGATAACACCTTATTTGAGTCCTTGCAATCTGACCACAGAGCATATCTCCTTAAGTATAATAGCTATCAACTTGAAACGTTATGGGTGGATACATCTCATGGAGGAGAAGTGCAGTGCACAAGAACTTCAACTCTTGCTTGCATAATTTTGGAGTTATTGCCTTTTGTTACTTTTGATACTTAGATTATGTCTGGAGCATATCTCCTAAAGCATAATAGCTATCAACTTGAAACTTTATGGGTGGATACATCTCATGGAGGAGAAGTGCTATTGGTAAGAACTACACCTCTTGCTTGCATAATTTTGGAGTTATTGCCCTTTGTTATTTTTGATACTGAGATATTGTTCGGAGCACATCTTCTAGAGTATAATAGCTGTCAACTTGAAACTGTATGTATGGGTAGATCTCATGGAGGAGAAGTACAGTGCACAAGAACTACAACTCTTACTTGTTTCATTTCAAGTTTGTTCAGAAATATACCATTACAGTTTGAACAGAATGGACGGATACTTTACTGGATTTAAACTTAACTAGATACTTTAACTTTGATCTTTAGTCTAGTGCTGCCTGTAATAAGCAGCAGTTTGGGGGAGCTATGTTGTCCACAGGCAACTCTTGAAAACTTTCAATCGAGACAAGATCCGTCAAACTCGCAAAGGAAATTTTAAAAATGGAATATGTTGTTTTAAGAACACGTCTTGTTTATTGTTGTAGAAGAATTTTTATTAAAAAATGATAGGAAAAGAAAGTGTAGAATGTCTTCTTCCCTCAGAATTAATTATTAACCTCCATAATATTTTCAAAATCACCTAAATATGATGTTAAGATGACTTAGATAATTCGTAGCTGACAGGTAAAGTGTAATAGTAACTGGACAAGTCATTTTTCGGATATTGATAAACAAAGAGACATTTATTCACTAAACCAAACAAATGTATTTATACCCATCAGAATTTAGGATCAATACATTAAACTGAAATAGATTTGACAAATAATTTATGAATCACAAAAAGGAATATAGATTTTTTTTCACATTTTTGAAAAAAATATCTTTCTTAGATTAAATTTGACAAAAATAACATCAAATATCAATTTAGCATTTTATATGATAAATGATAATCTCCCCTTTTGATAGTTTTTTTAGAAAATGTATTTAGAAATTTGCTGATTGGGAGGCTTTCACAGTCATGGCGAAGACCGTCGGACCATCGGACATGTCCGACAAAAATCCCCTAGGTCCGGTAAAGTGTACCATATCGTCAGTCCAAATGTCCGACACTATTTTCTGGGCAGAAAAATCTGTTTAAACAGTAAATCCCAACTTTCACTCAAGTAAACATTATTTCTGGTCAACCTTCTCACGAAAACAAACTTTGATTTTAAACTTTGCATAGGTCTAGAATCCAACAATTGACAGTTCCTCTACGACTTTCGGCACCACTAGAATATGCAAATTCTCTTTTACAAATTGTACCAATTAAGAGAAAGAAGAGATGATTTAAGGATCCAATTTAGAAAGAATTAGTGGTAGCTAGTCTTATCTTACCTGAATTTTTTGTATTTTCTCAATTTCAAAGGCACACAGACTAAAATATTTTCTGCTTATTCGTACCCAAGAATGTTCGACCCATCAAATTATGTCTCTCTATTTTTAATGAAAAAATACAAATGACTGTTACCTTTTGACTTAAAAAAGACATTTTTTAAAATTCTGAAAATATCTGAAGCTTTGTTAATCTCAGAATCTTTGTTTTTAAATCAAAGCACTGAAATCACTGACAGAATGAGAGGACTTTGACAAGCTAGTTAGGCCTTTAATTATATTGCTACTAATTTTATAAGTTTTCTCTCTCAATGAGGAAACACTACAATGATGATATTATTTGCCCCCTTAAATGTTCGGTCTGACAGGTCCGACTTCGGTCTGACAGTTTTTCAAGGACTGTCAGACCGACTGTCTGACAGATTTTCTGGGTCCTTCGCCATGTCTGCTTTCATATATAGTCTCTCAAAACTGAGTAAAATTCACAACAGATTTCTCTTATTAGTATCAATAAGGATAGATAGATCATATTCAGTGATATTTGATAATTTAGACTTGGTATTTTATTATTTTGAATAAATACAGAAAAATTCATTTCAGATAAATGTCACTCAGACATGTAGGCCTAACAGCATTACTGGTGCCATATATACATGCAAGATTGTCTCTGTGAAAACAGATATGTTCAAGTAATTTGTAAGTAGAATAAGATGACACTGTATTCATTATTTTACTACATGTCCACACATAAAAAGATCAAGGGTGTAATGTTTTATGCTATTTGTCCATCTTTCTGACTGTCTATGAAAACTTGATGCGCCAACTAAAAATTTTTCTATAACCTGGACACTTTTCAAGTTACAATGTAAAAAAAATGCATAAAAGTTTCTTTCACCATTCCATTCCACATATTTTGATGTCAAGGTCATCTTACTAAGTCAAATTTATCAAAACTAAAAATACTGTTTCAGGTCTTATTACATGCCATCAGGGGTGGACACATGTTCATCTTCTATCTCTGATCTTAGTGAGGAGAAAGAATTGCAGTATCTAAGGACCCTAATTCTCGCTAGCTTCAGTGTATTGTACCCCCAAAAACTATGGGGGGGTGGGGTATTAGGAGTTAGCTTGTTGGTCGGTTAATCTGTCTGTTCATCGTTTAGTCCATCCATCCATTTGTAGTTTTTATGTGTCCATTCAGTTTCTCAGCAACTAATGGGCAGATTTCCATTAAACTTTACAGATGTGATCAGTATCAGGTAGAGATGTGCAAGTGATATTTTGGTTATGATACATTCATTAACTTTTGTGTTTTGACAGGGTTATGGGATGATGGAAAATGGCTTTACATTATTGACAAGCACTTGTTTTTGGGTAATACAGTATTAGTCGACAGTCTAGTTTATCAAGCTTTTGCAGTTGGGATGGTCATACCCAACATGACTCTTAAAGATCGATTTCAATATGAAGTATTCACACTTACAACAGTCCTTTTATCATTATATCATTAGACCTTGAGCTTTGACCTTTGAGATTTAAGAAAAATTTGTTCAAATGGTAGTAGGCTTAAGAATAATTGTAATTGAAATCCATAAGTGCAAGCTATTATATATACTTACCTCCACATTTTCAGTTTTCTTTTATATTGCAGATACAACTCAAAATATAGTAAAGGGATAAAAAACAACAACATTAAGTTAGATCTGGAACAAAATTATGTAGTTGAAGGTAGGTAAGTGCATTGAAGTTAAATGCTTTCCAGTAGATCCTCAAAATTTCTTGATGGAGTATCTTATTAAATTTAAATGTCACACCACTAATATTATCATAATTGTAAACTCGCTGTTTTTAATCACTCTTCTTTTCATTCTATCTCCTGAGGTATAAGTGCTATTTACTTGAAACTTTATAGTTGAATAGATCTTATAAAAAGAGATGCACAGTGCACATTTTTTAAGAGACGCCAATCTTGCTTTATTTTGCCCCACTTCTAAAGGCCCTATATATATAACAAAGTAAAGTGGCTATACTGGAGTCACCATGTCAGTCTGTTCATCCATCTGTCTGTCCCATGTTTTTTAAACAGGTATTTCTTCTTTACTAGTAAAGCTTTTAACTCGATGCACTTACACAATTTGACTAGGATAAATGCAGTATAATAAGAATAACGTAGTTATTGCCACTTGGTTTTTTAAATTTTTTATCCCCCACCGTTTTTTGCGAAGGGGATATAGTAATGGTCTCCACCCGTCATTTCAACATTCTGTCACTAAACTTGGCTGGAGCATATCTCCTAAAGTTCAGTGGCTATCAACTTGAGACTTTAAAGATGGATAGATCTCATGGATAAGTGCAGTACTGCACAAGAACAACAATTCTTGCTTGCATAATTATGGATTAATTGCCCTTTGTTATTTCTTAACTCTTACTCTTTTTTTGGGCATATCTCTTAAAGTAAAATAGCTAGCTATCAACTTGAAACTCCATAGGTGGATAGTTCTTATTGAAATGAGCAATGCACAAGAACTATAACTCTTGCTTGCATAATTTACCAGTTATTGCCCTTTGATATTCTAAAGACTTATATTCTGAAGGGGGCATATCTCTTCAAGTACAAAAGAATCTTTAATAGATTAAGCTTCAGTTTACTATCAAGCTTTCATGATTGGGGATGGCCATGTCTGACATTGCTGTTGTCATTTTTGCCTTTGCTTATCCTTATTTGAGAGAGTTTTCAATATATTGCTCCATACACTATAACCATATGTAATATATTTTAAAACCATAACTAATATTTTGGATCTTACCTTTTAACCCCTTGTCATGCAGAATAAAAACCATAGAATATTAAATTGAAATCGATATCCTGAATGCACTTATTGTGGGTAAAATAAGTTTCATTTCAAAAATATTGTTTTTAAAGAAAAATCAAGTGGTCAGGATTTAGATTAAAATCCTCACATGTGCAGGCTAATCTTTATCTTTACCTTCTATCAGAGCAGGGATATTTTAGATTGAGCTTAACAAGGGTCATTTTTTTCACATTTTGTTTTTCAATAACTTCAGAAAGTGGAAGAATTCAACAGAAGAGGAAAAAATGTGATCTTTGCTTTGTGTTTCAACTTAACCATTGTAACCTAAATACCAACCACTACAACAAGAGGTCATGGCATGAAGTCTTTGGTACCACAATCAACTGTAAACGTGCACATACATTATATGGAACCAGCCTAGAGACAGAAGAGACTGCTTCAGAAAATAATTAACCTTGTTATATAAATAGCTGTTTTTAAAGTTTGAAATGTATTTCTCTGGTTTAAACTGTTTGTAACTTCACCTTCCTCTCTTGTGTGGCTGCAAAAAGTTAAAAAATACCCAGATATCTGAGGGTAAGATCTTTTGGTATTTGAACTTGCTACTACTTGAACTTTCTACTTGACCATGAACAAAATGAACATGTCTGCAAAAAAGTAAATTGATACATTTTGAGAAGATATTGCTTTTAATGATAAATATGTGGAACCAGCATTTTCATCATTTAAAACAATTTTTTCCATCCTTTTACATGAATATTTTGCCTAACATTCAAAGATTTGCCCTGATATTCACTGGTCCATGGACAAGTAGCCTTGAAAAATGTACTTGTCTGCAAGTACAAAAGCCCATGTGGGACAAGTTAGGACATGGGAATTCCACATCCTGTGTTTTCATATAATCAAGTGATTCATATCAGGCTGAGTTAGGGTAAACACAGTTGTCAGATTGATAGTTCAGTGTATGTGCCTTACAGTGCTGTCTTTTCATCCATTAGTCTATCCATCCATCCATCCATCAGATTTTGTCAAGACAAATACTCCTAAATCAATAGATGGATTTCAAAATAGCTCATATGTTCTCAATCATGAGGATATGTGATTTTTAAAAAAAATCTTAAAGTTCCTATGTCAAGGTCACATCTCAAAGTCAAACATCTGGTTTGGAGTCAGTCGTATTCGGACAACCATATAGATACTAGTATGTAATTACATTTCCCTCCTATGGAGTAGAGGGGTATTTCCCTCCTATGGAGTAGAGGGGGAATATTGGTTTCAACTTGTCTGTCCAGCTTGATGAAATTCAGTGTTAATTCTTTTAAATTTTCAGTGTAATTCAATGAAATTTTGATGAAAATTCACTGAGATTTTGGTGAAATTCACTGTTAATTCTTTGAAATTTTTGTGAAACTTTGGTGAAAATTCACTGATATTTTGGTGAAATTCACTGTTATTTTGCCCCTTTCTTTCACTGATATTTTGCTATATCTCACTGAAATTTCACTGTTATTTCACTATATTTCACTGATATTTCACTATATTTCACTGATATTTCACTGAAATTTCAATCCATAATTTCAATTTCAATAGAATCTTGGTGAGATTTCATTGAAATTTTGATGAAATTCACTGTTAATTCTTTGAAATTTTGGTGAAACTTCAGTGAAATTTCACTGTTATTTTGCCCCTTTCTTTCACTGATTTTTCACTGAAATCTCAGTGAAATATCAGTGAAATTTCAATTGATATTTTCACTGGGGTATATGGTACCTAATGTCAACGTATTTTGGTATCATCTCGTGCTGTCTGTCGATATATCATCTCCCAACCTCAATCTATCAACTTTGAATCGTCTTTAAAGAAAACATTTACGACTTTCATTTTCACTCATTCTTTCCCGCGAAACCCTTGAGGTGTCGCAATTCTTGTAGGTGCTCCAGTCACTGAGATATGACTGAAAGAAATCATTTAGAGAGCGTAGTATATCCCTATTCAAAGAAACAAACTCCTAACTGCTCTTTGACTTAATGGAGTAGAAAATATTGCACTGGTAAGTAAAAAAGAAATCAATTGAAACATGAACCAATGTTAAATTTTGCCATGCCAACAACAAACACCAACACCATCACCAACAACACTAAGGTGATGACAATACCTAGGGTTTCTCCAAAAACAAGTCTAACTAAAATGAAAAGATACGATATTATCTACACCAAATTTAGATCACATTTAGTCTATCTAAAAGGGATTGATCACGTCAACCAACAGCCAACTTCCATTTTTAATGTATCAAAATGTATAAAACATTGAACCATTATGTCACAAGTTTAAAAGCATGTCTACAACATTTCCTTTAAAAGGAAGTTACAAATTTGACTTGCTGATGTTTGTTTGATATACATGATTTTATGTTTTTGAACTTGGTTTTTGTATTAAAGAGAACTCAATGTTGTGTTTTTTAAATGAGGGCATTTCAGTAACATTTTTAATACCATATTTGTCAATATAAACGCTCCCAGGAGCTTTGCAAAACATAGAAAGGGACCTTTTATTTAGCAATGAATTTGTTATCCAAATATCTATGAAATTAATATCTTTTTGATTTTCCCCTTTAATTGGAGCTTAATTTACTATAAACAATTGTTTTTGATGAAAACTTGGATTTTTCTTAGGATTTTCCTCTTTCACAATATTATACTTTCTATTTATTAATATTTTTCAAGAATGAAATAATGGTTGTTATAATTAACTTTTTATATCAATTCAGTATTATTTGATTTTAACCAATAACTAATCAGATTTAATAATTCTTAAGCAGTAATTTAAAAAATCCAGTTTTATCTTGGTTTAAAAGATCAGTTTTATTTAAAAGAAGCATAATGGGATATCTTGCTTCCATGCTCAACAAATGTAGGATGAAGGCCTTACAGAATTATGTCAACTTCAACTCGAGTGTTGTCCTAATAAACACTTTAAATAAATCATACAATCTATTCAACCACGGTTACGGTTTGACCTTCAGGGTTAAGTCTTTTTCATTCAAGATAAAAGAATTTGGGCCCCTTTTTAAAAAGGTAATCCTTTTTTGGTCCCTGCAAAAAAGGATAAAAAATTAAATCAAGGGCTTAGCGCAAAATTATTGTAGGTGCCTATACTTAAGAAAGTGATGCACTTCAAGTTCATCCCTTGATTTGCAGTGTATAAGAAAATTCAAGTTAACTCTTGTCATGCTGAATAAAAACCTTGACAAAGTTACATTTGCGTCAAAAAGTGGAAAAGCACTAAAAGTTAGTCTATATTCATTTTGACAATTATTGATCTTTAAGCTATTCTTGCCCACAAAGAATATGTGCAGGCTGATCTTTGTCTATTGCGTCCTGCAAAAGCAGGAATATTCCAGATTCAGCATGACAAGGGTTAAGACAAAGGTGACTTATTTACCTGTTGAGGCAAAGTTTCCTATAACCCTTTCCTGTTTTACAAAGTTTTGGACCTGTCCAAATTCAAAGGTTTTGCAGACGAAAATTTAAAGTGAATTTAATTTGAAAAATAACCATTCTGAAGGGTAGAAAATAGTGTGGAAAAAGAAGAAATTGCTTGTCAGAAGCAATTTCTTCTTTTTCCACAATGTTTTCTCAATCATTTAATCACAGGCACGTAAAAAGCAGGGATTAAACAGCATAGGGTTAAAATCAGTAGACCTTTACCATTTTTCATCGTCTTTAATTCTACGAAATATATTTGCATAACCCTCCATTTTCAAAAACAGCTCATCTAAAAATGCCATGACCAACATTTTTATTACTTGGTCTTCTTTTAAGCTTTTACTTTAAAGAACAAGAGTGCCATTGTCACAATATACGCCGCCACTTTGCTGCTATTTAACAAAAATAATTGTAGACACTACTTACTTTTACAGTACCAAGTTAAGAACATTTGCAGACTACCTTTTTAAATTGTCAAGTCCAAACTGTTTGTGATTATTGATTGATTGAATTGGGTTTAATGCTTCTATAAACTGCAACTAAATATAATAATAAAAAGAACTTTGACATGAAGGCCCTTTTTTCCATGACACGGCTGAAATTCACTTAACTGCAACAACATGCACAAGTTAAGGTAACAATGAACATTTTTTTCTGTAAAACAAGTCCATAATTAAAGGAGTTGCATTTACAAGAATTTCATATTAAAAGTTTCATCCAAATCCGTCCATAAATAAGGGTGGAGTTGTATTCACAAGATTTTTTACATGAAGGCCCTTTTTTCCGTGACACAGCTAAAATTCACCAAACCGTGACTTCATGTGCATGGTCAGATGACTAGGAACATTCAGTGAAAGTTTCATCCAGATCCGTCCAAAAATGAGGGAGGAATTGAGTTCACAAGAAAAGTGGACGTATATACGTATCTACGTTCATACGGACAGAGGGACGGAGAAGATGATGAAGAATATACAACAGCCTCCAGTTGCATATAAAAATTCATTCCTTTCTAAAAATATCAAAAAAAAAATAAACTAGAAAGCCATGAATGGCTTGTGTTGCTCCACAGGCTTGAATTTCTTGTAGTAGCAAATCTAAGTTTTGACTAGATTTTTAGATATTTTGGGTTATACTGAGGTTGAAATGATTTTCAAAGTTTTCACTATTATAACATATAGAGAAATGACGTGTCCATAAAATACATATTTTTCATCCTATCACAATAATTGTTGGTAGACTGATAAAGGGTCACCCAAGGATCATTCATATTAAATTTGGTTGATATCTATCAATTAGATTCTGAGAAAATGATTATCAAAGTTTCCATTATATAACATTTAGTGAAATGACCTCCGCCCATAAAATACATGTTTTTCATCCGATCATAATAATTTTTTGTAGACTGATAAAGGGTCACCCAAGGATCATTCATATAAAATTTGGTTAATATCTATCAGTTAGATTCTGAGAAAACGATTATCAAAGTTTCCCCTATATAACATATAGGGAAATGACCTCCGCCCATAAAATACATATTTTTCATCCAATCACAAAAATTGTAGGTAGACTGATAAAGGGTCACCCAAGGATCATTCATGTAAAATTTGGTTGATATCTATCAATTAGATTCTGAGAAAATGATTATCAAAGTTTCCACTATATAACATATAGTGAAATGACCTCCGCCCATAAAATACATATTTTTCATCCGATCATAATAATTGTAGGTAGACTGATAAAGGGTCACCCAAGGATCATTCATGTAAAATTTAATTGGTATCCATCAATTAAAACCTGAGAAAAGTCACTTTTTACCATATTTGGAAATTAGCCACGCCCATAAAATCCATGTTTTTCATTGGATCAAAATTTCTTGAACAACTTTGAAAGAGGGTCACCCAAGGATCATTCCTGTGAAGTTTGGTTGAAATCCATCCAGTAGTTTCTGAGGAGAAGATTTTTAAAGAAAAAGTTTACGACCTGACGCACGGACGCACAGACGGACGGACGGACGCACGACGGACACAACGCCATGACAATAGCCCCAGTGGCTTTCAGCCAGTGGAGCTAAAAATGAACAGTTCAAATAATGGATTAATCGTATTTAAGTAAAGCTTGAGTAAAATGTTTCAAAACTCAAATTAAAGACTATTTATCAAACTTGAATAATCAACTTCAAAACAATTCTGTTCAAATTTTTATTTCAATATTTTGTAACTAAGTTTTGCTATGTTTTTCTTATCACACTTGAGCTATCATTTTGGATATGTTAAGTAGCGAGTGATTTCCGAGTTGAGACAATAAAAGAGGTTTTCCTGCGATACCAACCACTTTAAAAGAACTTTGATGCATGATCACCTATATGATTTGAACCTTTTTCAAAATTATTGCTTACCCTTCTCGTGCTGTCAAAAGAATATTCTTGCTATATACAAAGCTTTGGTAGACAGTGTAGACCAAATCAGACTGCACAGATGTGCAGTCTGATCTTAGCCTACAATATCTAGTTTCTACTTAATTATTGTATAGTAAGCCAGACTTATTGGAATTTCCTAACAAGAGCACTGCCTACAGACACATTTGTTCAGCTGTTGGGTGCTGGATAAAGACAGGATAGTGGATAAAATTCTAACTTAAAAAGGGGCATAATTTGCACATGTATCTAGATTTATCTTATAACTATACAAATATCTGTGTGATAACACCCCGTATGATATTTTTATGATATCAGTTATTTTTAGAAGAATAATATAACGTGGTTATTTATAGAAACTCACATTTCAGTTAGACACATTGACAAAACAAGACAAAATAGAGTTTAAAAGATAAATATGATACAAACTTAATGTAATTTGTATGAAAAAAATATCTATCTCAGCTATGAGAATTGATAATTGTCTCGGCAGAGCCTTGACAATGATCGATTCTCCCAACCTCGTTAAATATTTTTTTGCATACAATACACTTAGTATGTATTATATATTTATCCATCTTGATTGTTCAGGTTACTCTTTGAGAGATACCAAAATATTAATGAAGGGCAGCAACAACAACGACGCAAATGCTGTAGCAACTCTTGGGTTTTCTTTGAAAACAGCTTGTTAAAAAGGGCAATTTGTTTGAAATTTGAAAATTGTCACATATTCACGTGCAAGACACACTACAACCATATATCTGTAAATACAACGCCTGGAGTTGTATCTGTGATATATTCTTTTGAAATTCTGTTCTCTGATTGGCCGATTCGTTTCAATTGTGGTCTTAGAGAAGGATCACAATGCACTGAATATACTTTAAATCAAATTCAATAAATGCCTTATTATTTCTATAACTGCAGAAAGCCAAATTTTCCCAATTTTCTGACCAACAGATAAGATAATAGACAATCCATATTCAATACAATAAAGGGGGATAATATGTTGTAGTTAAAAATAATTGGCCAGCTTTTGAAAATATTCAATTATCTTTTGACTAATTATTTATCAGTATAGCTAAGAGCTGTCCTTCAAATCATTGTACTGATTTTGCAATGAAATAGATAACCAATGAGAAAAGCTATCCATTTTAAAACCATTTATTTGACTCCAAAATTTTAGACTGGTCAGATTTCAAACCAAAGAACATAGTTGATGAAATTTTAAAATCTTTATTATCTAAGGAAGAAAAATTTAAAATAATTTACAAATCACATTTAACAACCAATTTTTTATTTTTCATAATTTTTTGGAAAGAATTTTCTACATGGGTGTCAAAAATGTGGAATTGTGTGAGAATAGTTTTAAGATCTGGGTATTAGGAAACCTTGGTCAACATTGTGAAAGACCACGAGTCCCAAAATGTTGCTGAACTATAACCGTTCCACTACCTGAATTCAAATGAAATCAAGAAGATTCTGGCATATTTGTCAACAGTGATTTTTGCAGATATTTCACCTTAATCTTCTTTTACCATGATGGCCCTTTAATACCCACTGACATATATCAATAGAAGCCACTGGGTGGTTTGATTTAATAATAAAATAAGCTCACTTTTCTCCCGTTCACAATGAAAAAGAGGCCTAATTATCGCTTTTTTGTGTCCACCCTTGTGTAGAGCCCAACTTGTCATTTGGCTATTCAGCTATCTGTCTTGTTCACTATATCATTTATTCATTTAACACTTTATTTGAGTGACAAAGATTTACCATTGATGTGGATTAGGGTTAGTGGCGACTTAAATAATCATGAAATTAATTTAAAAAAAAAGAAAAAAACAAAAACACATACTTATTCTGAAGACATTGTGAGGGATCAGAAAAAAGCTATTGTTAGTGTCTTTATATTTATAGGCACTTACAATAGTTTTGTACTGACTCCTTGATTGAGCATATAACAAGAGCACCGTCTAAGGATGCCTACACTGGGCTGTTGAGTGCTGGATGGTGAAAAAAAATCTTAGTTAAAAAAGCGCAAAATTTGCACAAAATATATCTAGAGTTAATCCCTTTTATAGTATCAGTTGCTATTCTGATGGTGAAAATGTGTGCCAAGTTTCAAGTGAATGCCTTCAGTAGCGGGAGCGGCTATCGATTTTGGTTCTTTCATTGACCCACACATTCGGTGAGAGTACTGGTGAATTTTCCAGGAAGCAGAATCGAGAGGGATTAATCTAAGTTGTAAGAACTTGTTTCCCAATCGATGTAAAATAAATAGGTTTAAACCAAAAGCCTTCAGTAGAAACAGAGATATCACAAAATGTCAAAGTTTTCACACAATGATGACAACAATCACTGCAACACTAAGGCTATAGCAATACCTCTGTTTTTCTCCAAAAACGGCTGAGCTCATAATATCTATGAGAGATTTCATCCAACTAATCTTTCCATATTTAGAAGCCAATTGCATTATTTTTTTAATCCATGAACTGGATAATTGATGCACAATTTTAAGTTAAACTAAGTGATCAAAGATCAATTTTGTCTATACATGGATAGATCATATACATTTAGATTTTTTTGCACATGGGATAAAGGGTAGCATGTGACCTCCACCTGCCACCCAAGGTCGCCCGCTGATCATAAGGGCCATTCAAGCATTCCCTAGGCCCTAATTAGCTACCCTATTTTAGGGTCATCATTTCTCTCTCTACTTTGAAGGCGGGGTTAACAATTCTATATCAGCCACTTGTCTACTTTTTTCTATTGTTAATAATATCTAACAAGCAGGTGAAAATAAGGCAGTTTTCCCTTTAAATCTATCACTACATAATCTTTGCAGTTTGACACATAAAGAAGTGTGTAAAAACTTTGTGATGAAAGGTGAAACTACCTTTTACTATTTTCCAAGTTTCCATACTGCTTATTTTGCTGCAAAAAATTTGTCAAAACTTTTTTTGAATGTAATTATTTTTATTCCTAGACATGCATAACCATTACCCTACAGAATTCTAATAAGAGCCTGTGCAAGACATTTTCTACATTTTCAAATGTGCGCAGATCAAAGACTATGACCAGCCTGTGCATCCGCACAGTCTGTCCATAGCCTTTACTATGGATTTGGTAGAAAGATAAGGTCTTACAGAATCCGTATATAGTAGGGCAGCCTTCTAGCTGTACTGCAAGACTGTGTAGGTTACTCAATGTTTGTAACCCATACACGTCAAATTGGAAATTTCATGCACAGGCTCATTTTGTTAGAACAAACAGCCAATGTTTGGGACGTTTCAACTAATCTCACTCAAGTTTTGACCACCGTTCTTAAGAGGGTAAGGTACAGTATAGGCTAATGTCTGTCAACAGTATGATGGGGCTTAATAATCAATAGTTTAAGATGCAGTTTGAGTGATCGAAATTTTCATGAGCTCAATGGTTGAAGGTAAAAAATTTTTTTCGTAAGGATTTGTAAAAACCTTGTAAATCTAAATTTAAACAAGAGCACCGCCAACTGGTGCCAACGCTTGGCTGTTTATAATAAGTTTCTTGGGCAAATGCAAATATATGAATAGAAAGGTCTTGTCCAAAACATTGATCATGTGAATTATGAAGACTCTTTGACTTACCATACAAAAGTTATGTCCAAGGTTAATTTTTTTAAAGGAATTTGACCTTGAAAAATGACCTTGACCTTGAAACCTACAGAAAGGTCTTGTCCCAAGCAATGACCATGTAAAATATTAAGGCTGTATCACCTGCAATTCAAAAGTTATGAGCAAGTTTAAAGTTTGTCACCCCAACGCGAAAAACGCCAAGGTGATCATAATACCTCAGGTTTTTGTCGAAAACAGCCAAGCTAATAAGGTTGCAAATTGCCACAAGATGTGCTCATCATACTGCTGGATGTCAAAGAATGAAATAAGTTCAACAAAGAAGAATGACTAAAAAATAAGCTAGGTAGAGTTACAGTTCTTTAGCACTACACTCCATAATCAGAAGAGGAATACAACATAATTCAGAACAATCAGAGATAAGGTAACAGTTTAATGCTCTGGACAAGGAAGTGTAAGCTGCCCATCCGCCTACCAGCGGCCTGGGGCCCGTTTTACTAAACATCTTACGATAATTTTTTGTGTAAGTCAAAAATTAAAATTGCTTCTATAGTAGTAACTAAGTATAGAATTCTATCATGCATCATCTCATTGGAATTGTCTTCTGAAGAGATATTGCAAGGCAGAATCTAATGATGAATGAAAACACCATGTACGATTTGTGATTTTGACTTACGATCAATTTTTTCGTAAGAAGCCTTGTTAAACGGGCCCCTGGACACCACAGGTAATCACAATAATGTCCCTTCTTTCGACAAGCCTATATAAAGGCATTTTAATCATAAAGGAAATTCAGCTGGTGAAGACTAAGATCAGAATGCACACAAATGCAGGCTGATCTTTGTCCATACCTCCTGTCAATTAAGACATATCCCTGGTTCGGCATGACAAGGATTAACCCTTTCTTGTTTTACAAAATTTTGGACCTGTCCAAATTCAAATGTTTTGCAGACGAAAATTTATAATGGATTTAATTTGAAAAATAACCATTCAGTAGGGTAGAAAATAGTGTGGAAAAAGAAGAAATTGCTTGTCAGAAGCAATTTCTTCTTTTTTCACAATATTTTCTCAATCATAAAATCACAGGCACGTAAAAAGCAGGGATTACACAGCAAAGGGTTAATAATCCAAGAAAGGTGCAAATATGAGTAAATTAGGTAGCAAATGGGTTCTCACATGTCAGTGTGTTATTTTGTAAAGTAAACAGTTTACAGTATGATGTGTAATGTTTGTTTATTTTATCATCCAGCCATATGTGGCTTATCAGTTACTTGCTGACTGACAACAGACAGTCATTCTCATTTATAATATATGATGTGTTCTCTGAATGAATACATTGTCAGTGGGATAATCTTAACCCTAGTCATGCTGAATAAAAATTCTTGGAAGAATTGCTACAACTTGAAATCTAAGTGCTTAAAGCACTGAAGGCACAACATGTGAATTGGTATTCATACTGAAAATTAAATTTTTAAGCTTTTCTGGTTTCAAAAAAGGAAATACAGGTGATATAGATTAAGATCAGAGTGCACATATGTGCAGGCTAATGTTTGTCTATAGCTCCTGCCAAGTCAGGAATATTCCAGGTTCAGCATGATTAGGGTTCACAATGCAGGGCTTGAAAATTCTTGAAATTTCTACTCGTCCTGCTATATAATAAAATATAGTGATACATTTATTTCTTAAGTGAAATTTTGCGAAATCCTCTCATCAAGCTTATATAGACAAAGCAGGAAAAAATCATGCAGGACAAGCAGACGAAAAGAATTTTCAAGCCCTACAATGAAATTAGTAGGTGGGAAAACTGCTGGTTATTGCTCCACAAACAAGCGTATCACCTACCAGTGCCATACAGCATAGCTAGACTGCAGGTGCTGGATAATGCCAAAAATTAAAGTCCAAAAAGGGACATTACTCTTACGAAAATGCTTTCAGAGTTATCCCCTTTGAAAGTCTGGATAGCTCTCATGATGGTAAACACACATGCAATGTTTTCATGAAGATATCTTCAATGACAACAGATATCACCAAGGTTAAAGTTTGTCGCTTCAAGGTGATCACAAAACCTCCAGTTTTCTCTGAGCTATCGTAGATAGTGACCAAAATCTTGTAACTACAGCTTTTATGAAACTGTAGTTACAAAATTTTGGTTATCCAATGTCGATATAAAGCAAGGAATATTTCTGATTGACAAATTTTCTTTCCATGTACAGTTTCATCCAGAAGCAGTAACCAGTTCAGTGTGCTGATGAAGTAAACAAGGCATCAAAGTGTCACAAGATTGCCTAGCTGTTACACGCTTGTTTCCCACTGCTCTCTGTTGAGGAGTTGAGGAGAGGAACATAACTGCCAAGTTTCAAGTCAATGGAATATGAGGTGACAGAGTTATGCACCAGACAAAGAATTGGACGCCACCCTTTGCTTTGCTTTAGGACTCCAATATGTGATCACATTATATGTTCCATATTTCGATGAGCTATAAAATCTTTGATTACATTTAAAAATGCAGGTATTGTGCCTTGCATGCCAGTTAACCCATGCAGAGAGGGGAGCCATTTCTCATACAATTTCATCTTGAACGCAGGGCATATCAACCCTTATCATGCTGAACCTGGTATATTTCTGCTTTGACAGGGGATATAGACAAAGATCAGTCTGCACATAAGTGCTCTGATCTTAGTCCATACCACCTTATATCACTTTGTTAAGTCAGGAGAGTTAAAAAATAATACTTTCAAAAGATATAATGACTCACCACTCTCAGTGCATCCAGTGCTTTCAGTACTTTGATTTTAATGACATTTTGTAAAGGTTTTTACTCAGTATTACAACGATTAACTCTTGTCATGCTGAACCTGGTATTTTTCTGCTTTGACAGGGGGTAGAGACAAAGATCAGTCTGCACATAACTGCAGTCTGATCTTTATCAATACCACCTGATTTTACTTTTATAAATTTACAGTTTCAAAATAAATGCTGACAATAAGTGCATCTAGTGCTATTAGCTCGATATAAAGCATGAGATGGAGAATTGTATTTTTCAAAATAGTGACTCACAATAAGAGCACCGAGTGCCTTCAGCACTTTGATTTTAATTCAGTATTTATTCAGAATGACAGTGGGTAACCTAAACAATTCATTGCTGTAACATGCTACAGTTGCAAATTTAGTTTTTTGAAAAGCAGATATAGTCATTGCAATTCTGAAACCTTGTAACTACAGTAGTTATGAAGTTTCTGATTTACACCAACAATAAATAAGTACTTGGGAAAAAATGCCTTTTTTTACAGCCATATACATAAAACAATCATCTGAAACATTTCAATGATACTATATTTTCTCCTTCTATATATTGTTCCCTTTTATTCACATTATTCTCAGTCTGGTTTTTCTATGAGAAAAGTCTACCTATTTCTCATATCAAAATGGAGACAGATGGATTATTTATAATACTAACAATCATTATTACTATGGTACAAAAACAGAAACTATAGGGCCATAATTAATGTTTTTTGAAGCAATAATTTCCATTCACTATAATAACTAAGGAGAAAAGAATATGATTTTTTAATCTTTGGTCTGTCAACTGACCAGGCTCAAATATCAATTTGATTAAAAGGGCCAGGCCCCCTCAATGCCCTTAATTTTTCTCCCTTTCATTAACTGTCGCCATATTTATTTTGACATTCACTGGGAGTTTTTTTTTAATGTACACAATATCACATGATCTCTTTTAAGTGTGCCAGCCATAGCATTCAACTGATCTAACAATTCCAAAGTTACAATCAAAGTGCTGTCAGCACTGTAAATCAGGCATCATTGAGACTCAGAGGCTAGGATAGTGCAATAGTTCGTTAATCTAAAGGGCTCAAATATGGACAATAAAAGTTGGTAAAATATTTGCCCAATTTGTGAGTTTTTTGTCTTAACACTCCATCTTTTCGAAGACATCACCAGCTAATCCAACTGGAGTTTACAGAATTTTATCCCCTTGACTTGAGAGATATGTCACAAAACATTTCCATTCAACTTGGAACTGAACCCAGTTCAACTAAGATTGATTATCCAACCTGCTGCCAACTGCGCTATAAGGTCAGACATCAAGGGGGTAGAACTGGCATCAATTTGATGCCCGAGGGAAGCATTCATATAGAGGCAGATAATGGCAAATCCCGGTCATGTCTCTGCAGTGTATAGGCACAGTAACAGTAGAGATGTTAAAATTGCAAATGAAATTTCAACAAAATTATTTAGCCTTGGTCCTGTGGACTGGAAAAACCCTTTTTTGCGCAAAGAGCTAAAAGTTAGAACACAATGGGGAACGATTTTATCCAGTTAACAATGACGCAATATCAGACAAACAATATTTCGTAGGTGTTGTTCTAAAATCTTGTAACTACGGCTTGATTAAAGCCCAATTAAGCCGTAGTTACAATAATTGATAACAGCACCGACGGTTTATCAAAATGGGTGGGTTTTGACCACGGGATAATCATAACAGAATTTGATAGGTTGTCAGCCCTACAACTGGAAAATGACCATATGAGAAAAAGTCTGAGCAGTAATATTGTAACTGCTACAAATTTATTATACAGTTAACCTATTACATGTTTCAACTCCTTTACTCAACAGAAAATCTTGTTATAAACACTGAAAATACTGACTGGTAATTACTAAAAGCGAAAATTACATCAAATTTTGTATTAGCCTCTTTTTTATTTATCGCAAAAGTACCATAAATAAGATAAAAATAGTTTGTAGATTGTGACTGAAAAGGCCGTTTCTTCGGTGTTTGAAAACACATAGTTTGGCTTGAACACTTTGCTCAGTGGATAATGGTAAAAATGTAATGTGTCCAACTGATGAGATGTCTGGAAAACAGTATATATAAATCGGGATTCCCTCGATTTAAAAAGCATGGATGATCCATGTTTAATACCCATCAAACTTTTTACTCAGCAGTGGTTAGAATAGTTGAAACAATTGTAGTCCCACCACTTGACCTGATATATTGATGGCCCTCTACTGTAAGTACAGTGAGTCACGATATTAGTCGTCATGAACATACTTGAAACAAAATGGCAGAAAATGATCGAGGTCAAAGGTCACCCAGGTTTAATGAAGTTTTTTGATTGGTCAGTGAGTTGATCTTTCAATTGATTGCAGTGATCTGTTTAGTCCTGATGTCCTTTGTATTTAGAATATTCAGTTTCAAGAAATATCTCATACAGGTAAAAATATAATTTTGGCCAAAATTTCATGCTTCCATTTCATACATTTTGAACAGATACAATCTTATCTTTAAGTTTAAGTATGGCTGTTCCTAACCCTTCTCGACCCGCCGTAATAGCGTAAGTGGTAGCACCTCGGACTGTCAATCTAGAGGTCCCATGTTCTATCCCCAACGGCGGCACTCATTCTCTCTGACTATTTGTCTCTCACCAATGGGTTGATAATCATAGACCTATGTGAGATAGCAGTTGGAGGCTAGGAAAGGATGTGATGATTGTGCTGGTAAGAGAGATACCCGGAATCCATTGTTAGGTGCTCCAGCTGCTGCAATATAACTGGAAAAATGTTGAAAGCGGCGTAAAACTCCATTCAATCAATCCTAACCCTTCCCAGTCTGTTCACAATATTTTCCTGCTCAGGTACAACAGTTTTTAGCAGACAGTACAGTCTAATCTCTGCTTGATGTGTCCTTTTACTACTACATTATTGTGGGAAAACCTAGAGCCAGACTAGTTGAAATGCAATCGGGAACCCTTGGCGATTCTACGGAATAGACCTCGGGAATAATACGGGCCCAGCAATGAAAGCGCACCATTTCGCACGTGGGTTTATATGACGTCACAAACATAACTGAGGATGACGTTGCGAAAAAATAAAATGTCAACGTAAGGTTAGAATTGGACATGTTATGATTTGAAAACAAAACGCAGTGGCTTACTGCATTTTGATTTCAAATTGTAACATGCTAAAGTGATCTTCACAAACTTGGAAAACTTTAAAGAAATATACTATTCTTCAAGCGTATTTATAAACCCAATTATAACCAGGAACCAAATTACCGAAAAATGACCAAAAATTACTACACTTACGTCCGAGGTACTTTCCAGTTTACAGAAAAGTCAGAGCGATGTTCCGAATGGTTGAAATGTTCAGGAAAATTGGCACTACTTTCGAAACAAAATATAAGTTCAGCAGGATTAGGGTTTAAACTAGAAACATAAACATTTTAAACAAAGGTGAGAGAAAAAATAGCCATCAGAAACTTTAGAACCTTGAAAAGTAAACTGTTTATACAGGTTGATTAAAAATTTAGAAAGTGAATGGGGGAGTAAAGACACCTGTCTACAGATCAATTTGATGTTGTTTTCTTGGTGGCAAAGAATGCATATTTTGAAGAGTCAGTGCAAAACTATTGTAAGTGCCTATACATATATAGGCACTTACAATTGCTTTTCACTGACCCCTTGATTTTACTTAAACAAAGCTGTGTTGATGGACATTTAAGATGGAATATTTTGATAAATCAATCACTTTCTTTTTGGCTTTATCAATTTCCTTCACAGTGGTTGAGAAAAGGCAATACCTTCCAAGTTATTTTAAGATTAAGCATAGAACTTTCTGATAAGTCATGTTTTTTCTAGAACTGATAAAATACCTGTCTAGTTCTTCATTATATACGATTCTTAAAAAAACAAAACAAAACGAAACAAGAATCTGATTTGTTTCTTTGTGTTTTGAATGCTGCATTTATCTGTTATACGACAGTGTCTTGACTACCTACCCATGGATTCTTGAAATTTTTTTAAACGGTACTACCACAATCCGCTAACTGATCCTCATGCTGCTCATCCCACAAAGGTTTACAATTTGGTCTGCCACCCATTAGTGGGGACAAAAGATCAGGATTGAGCATGGGACCCAAATTGATAGAGAGTCTGACATGCTACTACTGCATTATGTAAGCAGAGTATTTGAAGAATGTTAAAAAACCTAGATACAAATGTACCGTATTTCTCCTATTAAACGCGCCCGGGCGCGATGCAAAACGTCGTGGGGGCGCTATTATTTCAGACCCTTTTACTTAATTCCAAATAATTACGTATTTTGGTACCTAAGAGAAGCAAACTGTTAACATGTTCGTAATTATCGATTGAAATACGTGCGCAACCCCATACGCTTTCCTATTTATCTATTAAGGCTATGAATTTAAAAAATAAAATAAAATGCTAGCGAATGAATTGTAATTCTGTCATTTAAAGTCATCTATCGAAAAACGGTCACCTTCGACCATTAATTGCAGTTTTTAAAAGCAAGTGATCGTAATAGCAGAAGTCGACATTATTATTATTGTTATTTGCACAAGATAGGAAGTTCCAGACGATGCAATATTCAATGTTCCGCTACCGATGGACAAAGCGGTCTAATAAATCATTACCTATTCACGTATGAAATAAATAATCCTGTATTAAATCCTAAAATTTTGTGATTCGGTACATGGAATGAAAGTGTTTCGTAGTGAAAACACAACACGTCTGGAGCTAGCTGGGTCACCGCGTGTCGGCACCCTTTGAAGTCCCCAGATTCTTGCATGCGGCGACGTCGCTTTTGAAATAAGTCACACACGAGATTTTACGGGGGTTTTCCCATTTTAACAGAATGAATTGTGACTAGGATTTAATCATTTGACTCGGATATTTTGTATATTTGCAGAAGGTAAAATGATTTCAGAAATATTTTCGTAAAAACGTGAAGAAAGGGGATTTTGTTCGCATGTGACTTATGAAGAATGACGAGAAATAGTTTTAATTTTGTGTTAAATTAAACTTTTCGCGCTTCCGGAAAACTGCGCGATTTAGGACGCGCTAGTTTTTCTGATGTTGAACGATCTTTTAATGACGCAACATAGGAATTTAAGATAGTTAACCCACAATCTATTGAACATTACGTCGTTGAGTAGCAGCTAATGAAATTAAATTCGAGACCGGATTTTTCACCACGGACCGTGGACGGTTGGATGTTGTTGATCGTATAGTCAAGGGCCTGGGAATCGTATTTATGGGGGAGCGCGTTTATTAGGGAGGGCGCGTCTAAAAGGTGAAATACGGTACTTCTTTGAACCTTGCAAAAATAATGTCCCTGAATTAAAGAGTTGATGGTCGACATCAACAATTTGTCAATGGGGTTCCACATGTATCCCTATATCAATATCAATACAAACAGTTGTAACTGCCTATATATTTAATGGCAGTTACAACTGTTTCATGCTGAGCCATCTATATGTTACTGCTAGGATCCCTCTGGATAATCAGGGCCCGAGGTTATAGAAACTTTTCTCAGGCTCAACTAAGAATATTCCCAAATTTTGAATTTAAATAAATGTATGAAAATAAAGGATATAATTAATAAGTTATTAATATTATCTTTTATGTTAAAACATTAAAATGAGTGTTAAAACAAATTTACCGCTTTAATCTCAAAATGAAATTTGAGAAAATTTGAATTGGGAATGAGAAAAGTTTCATAACCTCAGGCACAGGTATCCCTTGAACATTCATTTACAAAGGTAGAATTTTAAAGACAGGGCAAGGATTGAGATTATGAGGGTCATAATACTCTAGAGTCATAATACTCTAATATCTTTGCAAACCAAGGGTTTTAACTTCACTTTGTTTGTTACGTAACAAAGTGATGTTAGAACCTTGTCCTGAAAACATTTGTTTCAGATTGAAAGAACATCTAAATTTATAGATATAGAAGGATACTGACAGAATCCCTTTCTTTAAACTTATGGGATTCCATCCAAAATTATGGGATCCTAGCGATCCATGAGATCCAGGGACCCTCGAGATCCAAGGACAATGTAAGTGTAGAAGATTGTAGTAAAGAGTAAAATCTGGGGGGCTTTACCCATCAAATTGATATATATGTGACCGGGGGTCGTTTCCCCGATCACGCTTTGGGAAATTTGGGTTGGGGAATTTGTCCTTTTATCGCATTGTTTCATAACTCGCTTGGCGTGAGTATTTTGTTCAACACAATAATTCGATAAAGTCTAATTTCGTTCTGTATTTCTTTTATTCAAGTAGACACTAAGTTTTTGCATATGTTATTACAGTTAGACAAGCACTGATAATTTATACTGACAATTTCTTAATTCAAAGTTCTTATTCTTAACCTAACTCAAAACTCAAAAACTGACTAGCAATCAACATTCTTATTATTTAAACCTAAAAGATTATTCTAAACACAACCAATGAAATTGTAAGATATAAAGATGATAAATGTTGACCAATGAAACTTTAGACATGATTATCCAATCTACATCAAGAACATCATAGGATGATCTTAATTAATCTTGGAGTGACCAGCCTTCAAAACTTATCAAGATTAACATAAATTTGCATTGATAATAATTCCAGAGATCAAATAGTTATCATTCTAATAAGATTGGCTGATAGCTCAGCATGCAGTGTACAATGTGTTAATAGATAAAATTCTAATCCAAGAAACCATATGATAATGATCAAACATCTTTGTGAAGAGAATGCTTTAAGCAGGCAATGTGTTTAGATAAGGTCTAATTTATTAAGCCAAATGATTATGATCAAGCTTTATGAAGAAATTGCTTTTGGTGACAAATTTTATAGACTTTCAAATATTGTGACAAATAGTGCAATATCGTGCCAAATGGTGCAACACAAGATTTCACATTTTATAGCACTGTTACACTTTCCACTGCCTTGAAAAATGATTGTCCTCAATCATACTCTAATTAAAAGAAAATACAAAATAACAACACATGAAATATGCAAAAATTCAAATACATCCATTCACACAAATATTTCTTTCACACAGTAATTTCATTCTTCCTTAATTGCCATGGCTAGATCATACAATACACACATACATTTATTTCAACAAACAATAGTTAGATATGCATATGAGGCAAAGCACTGACTTTCAGTTTCTTATAAATTGACTTATATCTGGTTGATAGTTAGTACAAAAAATATAAAGAAACATTGCAGTTGTATGGCTATACAACATTAAAATGCAATAAGAAAGAGAAATGCAATTATCAATTTCACTGAATTGATATCCTCATAAAACATATTATTCAGTTAGTAGACAATCAATAATTCACAAACATAAATAGCAATGTTAGGAATAAGTTAATAGTCTACCAACAATATGCCACTTTTGGCGATAATCATTCTGACATGCTTCCTTGAGCAATTTGCATTTAACATGCTCCTATGAGCATTTACATCTAACATGCTCCTTTGAGCAATAGAATTTCAAGTTCCTATGAACAATTATATTTATTCATGTGCTCCTTTGAGCGATATACAATTTTTAAATATGCTTTTTGAGTAACCATTCATTTCATCTCTTCATCATTTACTCCTTACATTGATTCATAGTATCCAAATAACTAGATATTTATAGCTACAATAATTGATAAATTCTTAATCATAATTTCTTGTTTTCATCATTTTTCCTAATCGACAATTTCCTTTACCAAATATTACATTGTTATACCAACCTATGTGTTACAAACTGTAATTCAACAATCATACAGTCTGCTTTTAACTCATTTTCAACAATATTTCAGTTTTTTATTCATTTTCAATAATTACAACAAATAGAAATTCTTATTTCTACTATAGTGAATAGTTATTTTCAAATAAAACACATTAAGTATAACAAATTACTTTTACTAATCAATTTCTTCTTCTTAATTGTAAGGTGAAATTTTCAACATTTCCGTGGTACATCGCTCCATCATTTGCATTGAAACAGTATAAAATACAAACATTATCATCTAAATTTCCCTTCCCTTTTGTCAGAGCACAAAATGAACTTAAGTATGGAATAAAAATTCTCAAAAGTTTACACAATTGAATTACTGAAAAGGTCACTACAAAATATCTTTTTATCTTCATTGTTTAATTTTAATTATTGTACTGATTTCTTTAACAATTATGAAATTAACTGAACTTTGATTTCCTTTGATTAAAGTTTTTTCTGCTTACAAATTTTGAAAATTGCACAGTAAGTTTATGTATTAGTGTGTTAATCAAACCAGGTGGTGTATCATCAAAGTTATTCCATTCTGGAGAAAGCAATGGATTTTCATAATCCATTAAAAACTTAATGTTGCCATAGTGATCAATGCTAAGTTCATGGATGAAATTAGCTAGAACAACTGTTTCAGTCTCTATTTTGCTGGGCAATTTTGGGTTTTTATTATTCATTGCATCAATTTTCATTTGTCTCTTCATATCATTAAATTTTTCTTGAAGGTGCAAAATAAGATATTGTACATGCTCATGACCTGCTGTGAAAGATTTAAATTGAATAGGGTTTTGTCCAAATTGCGTTATTACAAATGCTGTTTCACCAAAGAATTTTAATCCGACTAAGTTTTCTTTGACATGTAAATTATTACATGATTCAACATTTGCTGTAGTTACACAATTTGTGTGTATGTTTGGATTTTGTAAGCAGTGCAAATTTTGGACATTTGATGTACTGGGTGTTTGCTCTTGAGTGTTGCTGTTTTGAGTGCTTGCATTTTCAGTGTTGCTGTTGAAAAACTTGTGACTAGGATTGAGTGGCTTTCTTCTTTTCCTGCCACTCATTGTTCTGTGAACATGATATTCCCTAATGAAGATTTCTGGTATGGTGCTTGCGTATTCCCATGTATTAGGTTTTTTGTTTTGTTTCCATTTAATCTTATAATAAAGTATGTTATTGCTGCGTTTTGATTCTATTATTTTCTCTATGTGTTCTTCTGCAAATTTGTCTTGTTTAGGTGTTGATTTTTGATTTTGAGTGTTTTGTCCTTCTTGCGTTTGTGAACTGTGCTTTGGAATTTCTGATTGATTTGGCTGTGAATTATTTTGAATATTATCATTTTCTTGATTTTGTGGTATTTCATTTTGATTGTTATCATTGTTTGCAGTATCTTGGTTTTGTGTTTTTGACCTTTTGACTCTTCCTTTGTATTTTGGATTCTTTGGATGTTTGCCTTTATTATGTGGTTGGGTCTGGGCTGGAGTATTTTTATTTTGGTTTGCCTGCCTTGTTTGAGTGTTTTGATCTGGTGTGTTTTGTGCTTGTGGTTGATCATCTTGTATGTGTTCGGCATTCAGTTGTTGGGTTAAACGTTCATAACCAGGTGGTGGATTTGTTGGCCTCTCATTAGGATCAAAATAAGGTTTTAACCTAGTTGCATTGACAAGGACCTTAACCTCTTTGTTGTCACCACATCTTCTCAATTTGTATGTATTATGGGGTCCGAGATAAACAATATAATATGGTCCAACCCATTTTCTATGCAATTTAGGGGCCATTCCTACTGGAACTTTTGTACAATATAGCCAAACACGGTCTGCAGGTCGATATTTAGGGTTCTCTGTCCGTTTGTCATATTGTTCTTTGTATTTTTCTTGTGCACTTTTGATATTATCAGCAGCTATCTTTCTTGCAGTTTCAAGGTTTTTGAGGACATTTGAAAGATGAGTTTTAAAGTTTGCAGATAAAGTAGATTTAGGAGTCAGAGAAGTGTCAATCGGCAGTCTCATTTCTCGTCCAAAGAGTAAGAAAAATGGAGAATGCAAAGTGGACTGAGTTGCAGGGGTCATTCGATAGGCCATCATGATAGAGGGAAGAAGATCTGGCCAATCATCCTGCTGTCCTTTACAGTAAAGACGCAAAGCTTGAAGGATAACACTGTTCATACGCTCTACAGCTCCATTCAGTAATGGCCTGTAAGAACTTGTATAGAACCGTGTTATCTGAAAGAGTTCACAAAGAGCTTTGACTAGCTGAGATAGAAATTGTTGTCCTCTGTCAGAAACAAGTACATTAGGGGCTCCATACCGACAAATGACTTCCTTGAATAGCACAGCTGCTACTTCTGTAGCTTCTTGTGTTCGAAGAGGAAAAGCTTCGCACCATTTTGAATAACTGTCTACAACAAGAAGTACATATTTGTATTTGTCTTTAGTTGTCGGTAAACCTCCTAAGATGTCTATATGCCATCTTTGGAAGACATCTACTACTGGTAAAGGTTGAAGTGGAGGTGGCTTACCATGCACGTCACGCTTCACCCTTTGACATTGGTCACATGATTTGACATATGATTCGCAATCACGAAACATTGATGGCCAGTAGTACTTTTGTCTGATAGCTGCATAAGTGCGTTCAAAGCCTTGGTGCATGCCGCCTGCTATACTGTCATGATATGACTTCAAGACATCATCACGCAGTATTGAAGGGACACAAATTTGGGTTATTATTTTCTGTTCTTTGGGAATGCCTTTAGTTCTGGGTGTGTATATGTGTAAAAGTATGCCATGTTCAGATAACTCATATTGGTCTGATTCTGCCACAATTAATTTTGACTGTTTTAGGTCATCTGGTAATTCATTTTGAAGCTTGTATTTAATTATGTCTTTGTAAAATTGATCATCTCTTTGCAAAAATATCAAGTCCATGTCCGGTTTAACAGGAATATAATCATTATTGTCACTATTTTCTTCATTGTTTTGGTTAGTATTTTCATCATTGTGTCTGTCAGTATTTTCATCATTATTCAGTATCAGTGCTGTCTCAGTGCTGGTAGTGGCTGCGGCCACAGATGGATTGTGATCCTGTTCATGACTATAGATCAAAGTCACGGCTGTCAGATGCTTAGACTTGTTGTCTGAGATCTGACAGACTTGTGCGGACTCATCTGCACCTAGATCACATTTCTCACTGTCAACCCGTTGGTAAACAAGTCGTGAGAGTCCATCAGCATTGCCATTAGCACTAGATGCCTTATGGACAATCTCGAAATTGTAACCTTGTAAGGTTAGAGCCCACCTTCCAAGACGACCTTGGCAATTCTTAATGTGCTTTAGCCACTTTACAGAAACGTTATCTGTAAACACTGTGAAGAAGTTGTTAGCAAGGTAGGGTCTGAAATGATTTACAGCTTCTACCAATGCCAAACCTTCTTTGTCTGTAATATGCCATTTTAATTCATGGCCATGCAAAGTTCTACCGCCATACGCGATTGGATGTTCCAATCCCTGTTCATCACACTGTGATAAAACATAGCCCATTGAATAGTCAGAACTGTCTGTTGCTAACATAAAAGGGCGATCAAAGTTGGGAAATGCTAATATGGGCGGAGAAGCAAGTGCTTTTTTCAATGTTTGAAATGCATTTTCACATTCATGTGTCCACTTGAATTTAGTGTCTTTCTTAAGTAGTGCATTTAATGGGTTAGCTATCTTAGCATATGATTTAATAAACTTTCTATAATATGAGGTCATGCCGAGAAATGACTTAACTTGTTTGGATGTTTTAGGTTGTGGGTACTCATCTATTGCTTTTGTTTTGGCGGGGTTGACCTTAATGCCATTTTTCGAAATTATATGACCCAAGTACTCAATTTCTCTTGTTGCAAATTTACATTTGGAAGGCTGCAAAGTCAAATTTGCAGATCTCAGATTTGCAAAGACCTGGGCAAGATGGTCTATGTGGTCATCAAAGTTCCTACTGAAAACCAATATGTCGTCAATATAAACAAGGGCAATTTTCCAGTTTAGATTTTTGAGTACTTTGCTCATTAGATTTTGAAAGGTGATTGGCGAATTCATTAATCCAAAGGGTAGCCTGGTCCAAGAATAAACAGATTGATGTGTGACAAATGCAGCTTTATGTGCAGTTTCAGGGTCAAGAGGAACTTGCCAAAAACCTGATTTGAGGTCAAGAACTGTAAAGACTTCTGCCTTTGCATCGGCAATAGTGTCAAACACATCTGCTATATGGGGAATAGGGAAGGACATTGGTTCTGTAACCTTATTAAGTTCCCGGTAGTCTACACAAAATCGGTACTCTCCAGACTTTTTCTTGGTAAGACAAATTGGACTATTCCAAGGGGAGTCAGACTCAGTTATAAAGCCATTCTCTAACATTTCCTTAACCTGACGCTCGGTTTCCCGTCGCAGTTCAGGATTTTGCCTATATGGTGCCTTTTTGATTGGTTTTGCATTACCTGTTTCTATTTTGTGCGAAAATAAGTTAGTGAGACCTAATTCAGAAAAATCTTTTGCAAATGCTTGCCTATTTTTACCAATGAAAATCATTAGATTGCGTTTCTGGGTATTGGTGAGATCAGAGTCAGTAAGGTTAATTCCAAGATCCTCAGCTATAGTTATATACTCGTCATCTGTTAGTGTATTAGTTTCCACAGAGTTCAAAGTTACAGAATTTTCATGCATGAGATTTTCAAGATCAGAAATTTGTGTTATTTCAGCACTGTTAGCTTCAGTTAGTATAGAGACTCTAGTTTTAGATTTCAGAAAGATAGGTAATGCTGTAGGGTTCATCAGGCGATAGAGTATTTTGCCATCAGTTACTCTTGAAAGACACTTGCCTCCGACAAGCTCATCTTTAACAAGAGATTGAGGTGGTTCACACAATACAACATCACCTTCAAAGAATTTGTTAGTTTTCAGTGGAAGGATGTATTCAGAGTGGGGAGGGATTACATGTGAGCTGAAAGTTTTGCCAAAGTCAGTTTTAGAATAGTCATGTGAGATTTGACAGAGGTTAATTGATTCGGAGTTTGGTTTAGACAGAGAAATAGTGTTAGTGTGAAAATTGAGCTGTATTCCTTCTTTTGCCATGAAATCTCGACCTAAGATTACAGGCTGGTGCAGGTTAGAAAAGACATGAAATGTATGCTCAAAAGGATAGCCATCTAGTAAGAAAGAGAGTGTTACAGTTCCTAATACAGAGTGGATCTCACCACATACACCATATACATGAGTAATTTTGGCACTTTGATATTCTGGTTTGTTAACTAACTTCTGTACAACATGTTTGTTTATACATGAAATGCTTGCTCCTGAGTCGAAAAGTGCAGAAAATTGCTTTGATTCTATCTGAATGTATGCTTTGCATGTTTTGTCAAGTGAAGTTACTAACGAAATGGTGGGTGTGACATTGCAAGTATCATTAATTTTAGCACAAGTTTGTTTTGAACATTGCCAGGGAGTCTTATATTGATTTGCCATATTAATTTAAATAAAATCTCTTTTAAAAATAACAAAATTTTGTGTAAAATGATAACAAATGTAGTAATTTATATTTCAGACTGGTAAGTGAATAAAACAACAATTAGCTTGAATTAAAATCTGAATTTTCAAAATTTTATATTTTAAACAAATGTGTTGAACTTAAGGGTTTATCAAAAAGTTATTAAAGGATGTTACTTGTAAAATAATGTAAATGCTCTGAGTAAAAGAATAACAAGGAAAAATAAATATAACAACTGTTTCAATACAAACAAGAAACAATACAGCACTAAAATGTTGAAATTTCACTTACCCCTTACTATGTCATAAAGTAGCACTTTAATTTACTGTTGATGGTCACAACTTAAACTTAAATAAAATCAAAAGTCTTAATTTCAATCACAAAATTTGTATAACATTGTCTCTTTGGCTTCTGGTATGGATCGTCTTATCTGGCACACTGTGGTATTGGTCTCCTCAGGTATTTGGAATTAGTTCGTTTGTATCACTTCTAGCACTTCAGATCAGAATTGGTCTCGGCAAGATATTGTACTGTCAAACTTACTATAATCTATTATCTCAATTGGTTTGATTCACAATTCTCACAACTGTTAATCAACATAAACAGGCACTTCTCTCACAATGTTTGTTCATTTGGTCACCACAGGTTCAAACAGAAATAACTGCTTCTTACTTCTCAATCAAGTTCATTTTCAATTTTTACCAATAAGCACTACAGTTTCTGCTGTTTTTGTTCCACAATATGTCACTAAATGCACTGATTCATATTCACAAAGTTCCGGTTCATCTACTCGCGGATTCTACCACCACAATAAAGCTGTGACCGAGGGTCGTTTCCCCGATCACACTTTGTGGTGTTTGGAGCTGGGGAATTTGTCCTTTTATCGCATTGTTTCATAACTCGCTTGGCGTGAGTATTTTGTTCAACACAATAATTCGATAAAGTCTAATTTCGTTCTGTATTTCTTTTATTCAAGTAGACACTAAGTTTTTGCATATGTTATTACAGTTAGACAAGCACTGATAATTTATACTGACAATTTCTTAATTCAAAGTTCTTATTCTTAACCTAACTCAAAACTCAAAAACTGACTAGCAATCAACATTCTTATTATTTAAACCTAAAAGATTATTCTAAACACAACCAATGAAATTGTAAGATATAAAGATGATAAATGTTGACCAATGAAACTTTAGACATGATTATCCAATCTACATCAAGAACATCATAGGATGATCTTAATTAATCTTGGAGTGACCAGCCTTCAAAACTTATCAAGATTAACATAAATTTGCATTGATAATAATTCCAGAGATCAAATAGTTATCATTCTAATAAGATTGGCTGATAGCTCAGCATGCAGTGTACAATGTGTTAATAGATAAAATTCTAATCCAAGAAACCATATGATAATGATCAAACATCTTTGTGAAGAGAATGCTTTAAGCAGGCAATGTGTTTAGATAAGGTCTAATTTATTAAGCCAAATGATTATGATCAAGCTTTATGAAGAAATTGCTTTTGGTGACAAATTTTATAGACTTTCAAATATTGTGACAAATAGTGCAATATCGTGCCAAATGGTGCAACACAAGATTTCACATTTTATAGCACTGTTACATATAGAACAGAGAGACATTTTATACATTTATTATCAACCATTTGTCAATGCTTATCAGCTATTTGCTGGGCTAATATTGGCCATTCCACTACTATACAGAGCTACTGATGAAAGCTTAACCCACCAGGGTATATAAAGACAATCTCAGAATAAACATGTCAGTGTGAAAGAATCGATAAGCTCTAAAGCTTGTAATCTGAGCTCACAAAGATAATTATTCCAGGATTTTAAGGGATGCAAAGTTTTTTTGAGTCTAAGACTAACAAATAAGTAGCCAGGGCCCTCAAAGCTATCTGATGTGAGTACCATACACCCTCTGGGGATCAACTTTAGAAAAGAATTGAAGATTGTTTTGAGGTTGTATTGACTCAGTCCTCTGTTGAAATAATCATAATTTTGATTTAGTTGCTTGTGGCTTTATACAGTAAGACGACTATGTCCTGAAAACGAGTAGATTTTACTCAAACAGTTTCTGTGCTTTATCTCTGTTATCAGAATTGTCGACCTGTAACAATTTTACTTGATGCTGGCCATAAATCTTAATTATAACTAAGGTAGGCTGCTGATAGAGGACAGTTACATTATTTAACTAGATTTTATTCTTTAAAAGTGGTTTGATATATCCCTACGGCAAAGTAAATGAAATTACGGGATTTTTAAAACTGATTCTACATCTTTTTCAACACATTGATATTATTCTGTATTTTTATGTATACCCTTATATCTTAAAAATAATAACATCCCTTGTGATGCTGAATGAAAACCATAGTAAAATTTCATTACAATCAAAGTGCTAAAGGCTCTGGATACACTAATTGTGAGTCAGTATTTATTTTGAACATATGATTCATAAATTCTTCTCGTTTAGTTAAATAATCATATCGTTATAACATTGCTGGTAAAATACCCAATAAATATGTAAAGAATCAAAATCTCCTTTTATCATACTGTTTTTCTACATTATCTTGCAAGTAACCAATGTTGCATGAGAAAATTTGATGAAAAGCAGTTTCTCCCAGGTTTGTTAGATTGAACTGAAATATTTTATCACAATCTTTTTTTGCATTTTGAATCTTCTGATTAGGGTTCGATCCCCGATGGTGGCACTCATCCCTTCTGGCTATTAGTCTCTCACTAATGTTTTGATAATCATAGACCTATGTGAGATAGCAGCTGGAGGCTAGAAAAGAATGTAATGGTAGTAATTGTGTGAGAAATACCAGGAATCAATTGTTAGGTGCTCCAGCTTCCGAGTTAAACTGCTGACTGATTGTTGAAAGTGGCGTTAAACCCAATTTAAACCAATGAATCTTTTGATAATGATTATCAGAGAATTGTGGGGTTTATTTAATAAAACATGAGAAGTAGCCCATGTGAAGATACTTCTCAAATTATCTGAAATTTTTAACTTTATTTGAAATTGAAGTTAAAATAAAACCTATACCTTATAATGATTTTTAAAGAATTCATTTAATTTTCTAGATCTTCATATACTTAACTCCAAAAGAAACATCCACAAATACAAATTGAAATAATTCAAATCCTTTATATGATTTTTAATCTTTCTTTTCTATTTTTGGTAAAACAACCATATAGCCACATGTATGGGATAAAATAATGATGCTTCCCAAGATGGTATGCGTCACTTGACATCACTATCGGCAAAAGTTCACAAGGATATAATTGTTGATTCCAAATGAATTAGAGTACCCATTTAGTTGAAACCTGCCTGTATGATGATAAAATTTGGAAATTAAAACTGAAGGACCCTTTATGAGTTCCAATTGATTCGGCAATTAGCATAGACATAGACATATTCTTTATTTACACAAACTTACTTAAAGTTACTTTTCAAATTACAAGTAACATGATATCTAAATATGTGAAAGTGGGCTTTAAAGCCGTCATTTTCCTAAAGAAAATTGGCTTAGTTTGAGCGTAATACAGAAGTCATTGTGTCAACCAGATTTGTTAATCGTGTTCAAACGATTAACAGATCGTCGGGTGAAAAGTAACGAAAGCCAATTACTCAAAAGCTTAGCTAGGTGGAGTTACAGTTCTTATTTACAGTACTTTCCCTTGATGAGATATATCCACCTAAAAGAATTCACAATCACTTAATACTCTATCAGAGATATGCTCCCAGCAAAATCCAGGTGATAAAAACCAAAAGACAAGAACTAAAAAAAGGCTACCTAGAGTTACGGTTCTTATGCATCAATACCGTTGATCTCTCAGCCTAATAAGTTTCAAGATCATTATACTTTCAGAGATATTGTCCGGATGAAATTCAAGTATGCAATTCAACAAAGGACAGTAACTCCAAAAATAAGCTAGATAGAGTTACACTGTTTGTGCGATGAACTCCGCAATCATGAGAGGAATAAAACTAATAAGTTTTAAGTCAATCGGACATAGAGTACCAACAGAAAGCTCTTGTCACAAGCATTACACATGTGAAAATTAGGGCTCTATTCCTGAGCAATCAAAAGTCATGGCCAATGTTAAAGGCTTTGGGAGACAAACATTCAGTCAAACACACAAATATACAAAAGGGCCTGAATGGCTCTAAACCGCTCACCTGAACTCTTTTGGTCCCATGGATGTCATCCAAGTAACTTTCTGGCAAAATTTCATTCAAATTTACCTAACTGTTGAAGAGGGGATGTTATTCCAAGGGACTTCAAGTTTTCTCTAAAAAAATAGTCAATTTTGACGTCCAAAGGGAGGGGTAGGGTAATGTTAGAGCACAGGGTTCTTTTAGAATTTTTAGGGTAGTTTTAAAATCTTGGATATCTTAAGGTGGTGATTTTGCGAAATAAAGTTGAAATCTTATACATGTAAACAAATTGGATAACAAAAAATAACTAGAGCTTGTCACTGAATGTGACTTAATACCCCCGCAAGTGCTTTCAGAGAATGAGATACTTTGACAGAAGAGGCAAAAAATGCTTCAAATATAAAGATAACTCTTGGATTTGAGACCTCTAAATTGCGTCTTGCAAAACTTAAACATGTGATAAATGTTTTCAAGCTATTGAAGAAAAACTGAAGGAGGAGTTTGTAACACAAAATTACTAGTATATGTGAACGAAAAAGATAAAAATGTAGTAAGTGTAAGGGCAGATAATTCTTAATCCAGGAGGAGTTGGGACCTCATAATTGTGTCTTGCAAAACTTCATATGTGGTAAATATTTGTATTTAATTTCAAAGGTATTACATGAAAACTGATTAAAGGAAAACTGAAGGAGGAATTTGGGAAACAAAATTACAAGTATACGTGTTCAAAAAGAAAAATTGTCTTAAGTTCAAGGGGAGATAATTCATAAACCTGTGGCAGTTGACACTTGAAATTTGTGTCTTGCAAAACTTCAACATGTGATAAATGTTTGTATAATGTTTCTTTACAATTGAATGGAAATTGCAGGAGGAGTTTGCGACACAAAATTATAAGTACTTTCTAACAAATAGGAAAAAATGCCAAAGTTCAAGGTGAGATTACACATGAACCTGAGGGAGTTGACACTTGAAATTTGGGTCTTGCAAAACTTCAACATGTGATAAATGTATGTATAATGTTTCATAACTATTGAATGAAAATTGAAGGAGGAGTTTACAACACAAAATTATGAGTAATTGTAACAAATAGGAAAAATGTCTTAAGTTCAAGGGGAGATAAATCATCAACCTGGTGGAGCTGACACTTAAAATTTGCGTCTTGCAAAGCTTCAACTTGTGATCAATATTTGCATAATGTTTCAACACAATTGAATGAATATTGAAGGAGAAGTTTGCAAACACATAATGAAAAGCACATGGTAACTAATAGGAAAAATTGTCTAAGTTCAGGGGTAAATAATTCATGAACCAGGCGGAATTGAGACTTGACATTTGCGTCTTGCGAAACTTTAACATTTGATGAATGTTTGTATAATGTTTCATAACTTTTGAATGAAAATTGAAGGAGGAGTTTGCGACACAAAACTATGAGAACATGGCATCAAAAAGGAAAAATGTCTTAAGTTCAAGAGGAGATAATTCATGAACCTGGAAGAGTTGACACTTGAAATTTGTGTCTTGCAAAACTTCAACTTGTGATCAATATTTTAATAATGTTTCATTACAATTGAATGAAAATTGAAGGAGGAGTTTGCGACACAAAATTATAAGTACATTGTAACAAATAGGAAAAATGTCTAAGTTCAAGGGGAGATAATTCATGAACCAGGGGAAGTTGGGACCTAAAAATTGTGTCTTGCAAAACTTCAACATGTGATGAATGTTTCTATAAAGTTTCAAAGCTTTTGATGGAAAACTGAAGGAGGAGTTTGCGACACAAATTTACCACTATATGTGTCCACAGACGGACGGACGGACAGACAGACAGACAGACAGACAGGCTGATTCCAGTATACCCCCCAAAACATTCGTTTTGCGGGGGTATAAAAACTATTTTTACACTCTAATGAAATTCAAAAGCCCATAATTTGTATATTTTAACACCAACACACCTGGGATAGTAAGAAAATTGTACAAATAGCCTGTTTAACCCTTTACTGTTTAATCCCTGCTTTTTACGTGCCTGTGATTTTATGATTGAGAAAACATTGTGAAAAAAGAAGAAATTGCTTCTGACAAGCAATTTCTTCTTTTTCCACACTATTTTCTACCCTACTGAATGGTTATTTTTCAAATTAAATCCTCTTTAAATTTTCGTTTGCAAAACCTTTGAATTTGGAAAGGTCCAAAATTTTGTAAAACGGGAAAGGGTTAAAACAAGAGAGCCATAGTGGCCCTGATTCGGTCACCTGAGCTGTCTATTGAGATCTGACCTTTTGACCTCGTTTCTAACCTAATGACCCTTAAAACTCTCCTTGAGCATGTTAATTGTGCACATGTGAGTAAAGATATGCCTTCTCCATTTTCCTGCCAATTGCTTTTTTTAAGAAATGTGACTTCATATTAGACAAAGACTTTGAAAGATGACCTTGACCTTGATTCCAGCAGTGGCCATGGCACATGGATACCTTTACAGACTATGTTGAAAGTCTTATTAAAAGAATGTTCTTTTCACAAGGAAATTTACATAAGCAAATTTATTTCAAGCATTTATCACCGTCTCCTTCAAAAGTCATGGTCAGTTTTGACCCTTGCCATGCTAAACCTGCAATATTCCTGTTTTGGCAGGAGGTAGAGAGAATGATCAGCCTGCACATATGTGCAGTCTGATCTTTGTCTAGACCACCTGTTTGTCTTGTTTGATATATATAAATATATAAAGACCAACTTTTCAGGGGAAAAATGGCATACAATATCTTCTTTCAGAGTCCTCATTATTTTCATGCGAGTGTAATCTGCTATGAATCTTATTCAGCCTGACAAGGATTTTTTTTTCAGACAATCAGACAAAAAATAAGAGCACTTCATCTAGGTGACTACACTCTGTTGTTATTTGTTAGTATGTGGACTCAAAGGTAAGTGGAAACAAGAGCCATGTCGGACATGGCCATCCCCCACCATCAAACTAAGCTTGATAGTACTGCACTTCTCCTCCATGAGATCTATCCACCAATAAGATTCAAGTTGATAGCTTCTATACTTTAGGAGATATGCTCTGGACAAGTTTAGTGACGGAATGACAGAATGATGGAACGACAGACAGACCATTACTATATCCCCTTCCCCAAACTGCAGGGGAATAGCTAGATGGTTGTCACAGGACAACTGCTGTGTAGACACATTTTAACATTTGACCTTCAGTTAGGACTTTGATGCTATCTAAAAATTTCTTTCAAATAACACATTTCCCATGATGGAGAACAATTTTGCAAAACCGAACATAATTATAGGAGAAATTGTCTAGACATGGACTGACGCACATTATGTAACAAGCTATTATTGCGACAACTTAATAATGTCTTGCACACCACAGGTGGGCTTGATGAAAAGGAGTTGAACTGTACAGAAACACATTTTAAGATATCCCATTTGATTGTTTATAGTAGATATTGCTCTTTTGATGGTCAAGACTTGTAAAAAGTTGGTATCTTAAGTAATACCAGGGTAGTATGGAATGTCTAAATTTTGCACATCAACTTTTTAAACTGATATGTTGTTTAATGGTATATCTCATTGACAGCATCTGCTGACATCAAGATCATTGTCATCTGATAAGGTCAAGGTCATATATCAAGGTCAAACTTTGTAAAAATTTAATGAAAAAACTCAACATTGCCAATTGCTAAAAGAGTGTTGTCATAACCAATACACATGTGAAATATGAAAACAGTGACCTTGAAAATATGTCCTTGACTTGACCAATGATCATGACATCGGTATTATCTGAAAGCTCAATATCACTTACTATGTATAAGTTTTGATCAATGTTAAAGTTGCATTTCACACAAATCAACCTTGCAAAAAGCCCTTGACTGATGACCTTGAATGGTCTTGTCACAAGCAATACACATGTGAGACTTGAAGATTTTAACCCTATCATTCAAAAGACATGGCCAAAGTTAAAGTTGTTGGGCAGACAAATGGACAAACAGAAAGGTAGAACATTATGCCCCCTATATCAATGCAGAGGCATGATGAAAATTCAAGCATCAGTAAAGCCTTGGATTAGACAAAAAATCAAATAACAAACAATACTCTGAAATAATGTATCTATCATTTATACAACCTTTTTATTCTCATTTATTTCCCCAAGAGCTTTAGGGGTCAAAAGATAATTTACTTTGATAATATAAAATACCATCAACCTAGGTAACTGACAATTACAGATTTTTTCTCAGCCCCCAGGGCTCTAATCTTCTTTCGCTAGCTTCTAAAGCTCAAATCTCCAAGCTCATCAATTTTTCACCTATAAGTAGAAATAATTAATTCCATACTGAGGCATGTTTTGAAATCAAGAAGATTGGAAAATCATTCTGAGTATAATTATCTGGTTAACCCTTTACACATGGTCCAGGTACCGTAAAAATTCTAATAGGGCCCCATGCTCTAATAAAACCCCATCCCCCTTTGTCGAGGTTGAAATTGACATTTTTTGATGTGTTTTTACAAACTCTTGAAGCCTTGAATAATGGTCTATATCCACCAAATCAAGGTCACTAAAAATTCAAAAAAAGATTTTATGCACATTTTGTTTGGATTATGTTTATTTTTTGAAATTTTTTCATTGTCTCAATAAATATCGATGGCTCAGGATGAAACAGTTGTAACTGCCTACATGTTTAAAGACAGTTACAACTGTTTCGCACTAAGCCATTGATATGTAGCATAATGTCTAATAAAAGCCAACCCCTTTCTATTGAAAATATGATTTTCCTAATAAAACAGTGGGGTTCTATTAGAGCTTTTACAGTACTATGGCATGGAAGTTTTTAGAATAATATTTTTTAAAAGTATTTCGAGATTCAATACAGTATCATACTCCCAATCTTGAATCCTGGTGTCACAGATTCATTCCTGCACCAATTAGTACATGTCCTTTCCAACGTTTGTCATCCAATAGGTTAGACTGGCTCTCGTCCCACTGATCTGAAGTCTTGTGAAAAAAAGCAAAACTCAACTAAAGAAAGATAATTTCTTATCAGCTTTTATTCATCTGACTGGTCGGTCGATCAATGTCAATTTTAGAGAACATGGGAGGTAATTGGAAATTGAAATAGTAAAACATGAGTAGTGTACCTTATTTATTTCAAATTCAACACTACTTGAAAGCCTGGGAGCCAGGATACCAAAAGGTGGATAATCATAAATCTAAATGGGATAGCATTAGTGCAAGTATCAAGATTTTATTCCAGACAAGAGCTTCTCCATTCAGGTGCAAGTACCTTTTGTACCCACAAAAATACCCCTGAGTTTCTTTAATTGGCTTTCAAGAAGGATTTCAAGTAGCTTTTGAACTATCAATATCCAATGATTAATTTGCTCTCTGAATACCGACATGTCATTTTGGTTGAAATTATATTACGATGATTATTTGCAGATATCAGTTCTTGAAATTTTGAATAAACTTGGTCTTATGAGGAAGAAAACATAAAGAAGAAATTGCCGGTCACAAGCAGTTTCTGCATTTTCCACATCATCATTTGAAACCCTTTTCTCTATGACCTTTAAAAATCCTATGATATTTTTCCTTGAATCAAATTGTGGTGGCTCTGGTCAAGACTTGGTTCATGATATTTCAAAGAACTTGGTCCTTTGTCATAGACAAAGATCAGCCTTCACATATGAGTAGTCTGATCTTAGTCTTTATCACCTATTTTTCTTTTCAATCAGACATGGCGAAGGACCCAGAAAATCTGTCAGACAGTCGGTTTGACAGTCCTTGAAAAACTGTCAGACCGAACTTGGACCTGTCAGACCGAACATTTAAGGGGGCAAATGATATCATCATTGTAGCGTTTCCTCATTGAGAGAGAAAACTTATAAAATTAGTAGCAATACAATTAAAGGCCTAACTACCTTGTCAAAGTCCTCTCATTCTGTCAGTGTTTTCAGTGCTTTGATTTAAAAACAAAGATTCTGAGATAAACAGAGCTTCAGATATTTTCAGAATTTTAAAAAATGTCATTTCAAGTCAAAAGGTAACAGTCATTTGTGTTTTTCATTAAAAAAATAAAGACAATTTGGTGGGTCGAACATTCTTGGGTACGAGTAAGCAGAAAATAATTTTAGTCTGTGTGTCTTTGAAATTGAAAAAATACAAAATTCAGGTAAGACAAAACTAGCTACCAATAATTCTTTCTAAATTGGATCCTTAAATAATCTCTCCTTTCTCTTAATTGGTACAATTTGTAAAAGAGAATTTGCATATTCTAGCGGTGCCGAAAGACATAGAAGAACTGTTTTGTTGATGGATTCTAGACCTATGTAAACTTTAAAATTAAAGTTTGTTTTCGTGAGAAAGTTGACCAGAAAAAATGGTTTCTTGAGTGAAAGTTTGGATTTATTGTTAAAACTGATTTTTCTGCACAGAAAATAGTGTCGGACATTAGGACTGACAATATGGTACACTTTACCGAACCTAGGGGATTTTTGTCGGACATGTCCGACGGTCCGACGATCTTTGCCATGACTGTTCAATTATAGCAGGGGTGTGGAATTCCCATGCCCGACTTGTCCGACATGGGTTTTTCTACCTGCGGACAAGTACTTTTTTCTATGCCACTTGTCCATGGACAAGTAAATACCTGGACAAATATCAGAATTGTATTGAAAAATTTAGAAGATTTATTATCATAATGATACAATCACAGTTTAGAAACCATTGTTTTGAAAGAAGAAAATGCTGGAGTGCAGCATTTTCTTCTTTAGACACAATGTTTTCTCAAAATTGATTGTTTCTTTTTCTATGACATGTTATTTTTGATGCAGGACAAGTAGAAAATCATATTTTACTTGTCTGGAGACAAGTGGAGAAATTTTGTATTTCCACATCCCTGATTATAGAATAGTTGAATAACTATTTTTTTTAAAATGAATGTTGAATCATATCCAGCATTCGGTGATTTCAGCACTTTGATTTGAATGCAAATTTGCCTAGATCTTTAATCAGCATGACAAGGGTTAACATTGATTTTGACCCATCAATAAATAATCAATTTCATGGTAGCGTAGACATCACTAGAGTTCTGCACACAATTTTCAAAAATTTGCTTTCATACAATATAAATTATATCTTGAATTAATTTACCAAAAGTTCCAAAAAGAAATGGTGGGAGGGGCTTATGCAATGTAGGAGGGACAGAATATTGATAAGGGTGGGCCGAGTTGATATTGATCTGTTGCTTCAATCATGCATATTGTGAGTGAGAACAACCTAGGCTATTTCACGATCCTTATAAAAATGAGCAATCTAAATGCAATTTTAGCAGATCACTTTCAGAAGATCAGTTACCTAATATTAGAATCTGACCATAACTAACTTTATCTACTTTTGAAAAGCTTTGCTTTGACAATTCAATACTTGTATCCATAAAGGGACACAAATACGATGAGCCTTAAAGACAATGGATTTGCCAATAAAATTAAAACAACCTATAATACTGCCCATAAACATCAATTATATTGCCAATCTATAGGCAAATTTTAATATTCTGATTCTATTTTATTGCTAGTAATACTGATCCTCAAGGGTTGCTTAGACAATCTCCTGAAACCTGTATCAGAAGAAAGAGACTGTTTCTCACGACTTTTGAAACAAGACGCAATCTGATGACTCTGCATGAAGCAGTTGTAACTGCCTATAAGTTTATAGGCAGTTACAACTGTTTTGGGCTGTGTCATTGAACTGCTCATCATGATTCACGCATACCCACATGTTTTTCCGTTAAACTTAACACTTGACTTGAACATTTCAAAATCATGTGATTCCTTCAAAGATAGAACTGATCACAGATCAGATAACGCACGTCAATGCTTTTCAAAAATCAATTTTCGTAAAAAAATCTTTTTGTTACGATCTTACTAATTATTTTCGTCATTCTTCTAAATAACAAAATTACCCACAGGAACGACCTGAGAGTTGTTTAAATCAATTACCAAAAAAGTCGCCTTCATAGTGTGACTTCAAGTCAATGAGTCCGTAAAAGAACGTAGCTACCCCTCCATTGTGTTTCTGTTCACAGTCTAAAACGTAACAATACATTTTAGTAATAAAACCTGGTTACCCCTTTCCTTCTTGTCAAAAATATTAAGAAGTTTGTTATTTGGCAGTTTGATATTGCTTTCAACAATACTTTGAATTATTTCTGAATGACTTATTGAACTATAACTTTTGGCTTTTCACATCAGCCTATAAAAGCACAGCAGAGGTACATTAAGAGGGGCTAAAATCTTTATTTCTCATTGAAACCCTATGTTGTGGGTACTCATTTGAATTGTCTTGAAGAGACAATTCCAATGAGTACCCACAACATAGAATTTGTTCAAGTATAGATGAAATAATCTTATTTGAAATCAAAAATACCCCCTCTATCTGTTGCTCTGCATAGTATTCAACAAAAGGCACTTAAGCAGCTCATTCATTTTCCAGACTCAAAACTGAAAATTAGCCGGCCAGTGGTAAGAGATACCAGTATTGATGGTCTATTGTCAAATAAAAGGAATGATAATTGTCAAGCATTGCAATACAAATTGTCTTTTTTCTAAACTTAGTCTAGACCAATCAAACTGTTATTCATTACAGGCCACTAAGCCTTGCAAGTAAGACAATATACTCAGTTTGAAGCAAACATTTTGCAACAACAATTTTACAAAACTTTCTGTTGGTAACTCACCAATATTTTTTTTAATCCACAAAAAGTAATCAAAGGTGTCATCACGGTCCAAGTTTACAACTTTTCTCAAGCCAACAGAATTTTCTGAAATTTCAACTTGAGATCAAAGCTTTAATTCTGTTGTAATAGTATAATAAATGTATAGACAAACAAGATGTGTTTGAGAAACACAAATTCCCCTCGTAATAGCAATTTTTTTGGAAAATGTAGACCTTGACCAATGACCTTGACCTTTTAGCATGACCTTGACTTTGATAACTACAGATGTATACCACTGTGATCTTTCATAATGCCATTTATGAGAAAGGGTATCTATAATTTGCTTTAATAAACTGAACCATATAAGTTTTTTGGTTATGTTTTTAAGAAGCTTGACCTTGACAGATGACCTTGACCTTGTCACATGACCTTGACTTTGGTATCAGACGTTGTTGATCATTGGATTCTATCATCATGCCAAATATGAGACTTGTATCTTGAATAGGCTTGAAGATATTGGCAATGTTAAGTTTTTGGTTAAGTTTTTTAGATATTTGACCTTGACAGATGACCTTGACCTTATCACATGACCTTGACTTTGGTACCAGCAGATGCAAATTATTGAGATCTATCATCATGCCAAGTATGAGCATTGTGTCTTGAATAGGCTTGAAGATATTGGCAATGTTAGTTTTTTTGGTTGTTTTAGAGTCATTTAACCTTGACCATGTCAAATGACCTTGACTTTGGTATCAGCAGATGCAGATTATTGTGATCTATCATCATGCCAAATATGAGCCTTGTATCTTGAACTTTCTTGAAGATATTGACAATGTTAAGTTTTTTTGTTAAGTTTGGCAGAGAGACAGGCGGACAACGGTAAAATAATATACCCCGATCTTTTGATATAGGGGCATGAAAAGATAATATTAATAAGTTGTTATGAATAACAACTTAGTAAAATATCATCTTTTCATACTCATTTAAATTCTAAGTCAAAGAAAATTCTCAGCTGAGAATGAGAACAAGCTTGATAATCTCTGGCCCTGGTATCTAAAGAGAGACTGGCTGAGTTCTGTCAGAGTGTACTTACTGTGTAGATACACAGGCTGATCAAAGTTTAACTCTACTCACATGTGAAATTAAATTGTTAGAAATGCCATGCACCGATTCAATTTGTACTATCAACTTTCATGGTTTATTGAAATAATCATGTTGGTTTTATAAAACATAATCTATTTTACCATGTAAAACTCTCAATTTATTATTTAAGCATTTAAAACCAAATGTATTTTGACAACCATTAAATTTGGCAAAAAAAGTCATAAAGAAGAAGAAATTTGAAACTCATTTAAAACAAATAACTGTCACCACAAGCTTAATGTGATATGCGATGTCATAATGAACTGTGTCAACTCTTCCCAATTAACCCTTTGCTGTTTAATCCCTGCTTTTTACGTGCCTGTGATTTTATGATTGAGAAAACATTTTGAAAAAAGAAGAAATTGCTTCTGACAAGCAATTTCTCCTTTTTCCACACTATTTTCTACCCTACTGAATGGTTATTTTTCAAATTAAATCCACTTTTAATTTTCTTCTGCAAAATCTTTGAATTTGGACAGGTCCAAAATTTTGTAAAACAGGAAAGGGTTAACTAAATTTTTTAAGGACAAGATTCAGAATTAACAAGGTATATTTAATTACAAGCATTGCTTAATTTATAAACCTAAACATTGCAATTGTCACGACTAAATTTTTTTAAAAATATTAACCCAAACCCATACAATCACACTAATTGACAAAAGAGCTTTGGAAAACATTTTTGACCAAGATGAAAAATTGCTTGTGGAAATTAATTTTTTTGCCATCAATTTCTTCAAAATCGACATATATTTTATTAAAAAGTTCTTAAACTTCAAATTTTCCTTTACAACTTTTTCTACCTGTCTTAAATTTCATCATCTTGTAATGGGTTGAACATCATATGCTAGTATGATTATCATTATCTAAAATGTCATCCCATAGGCACTAATTTCAATAACTTGGTGCTTATTGGCCTCAAGTTATATTTTATCTTATAACTATACAAATATCCGTATGATAACATCCCTTATGAAATTTTGTATGATATCACATGGATCTTTAGAACAATGACATAATGTGGTTATTCTTAGAAACTTGCATTTCTGTTAGAAACGACAAAATAAAAAAGGGAAATAGAGGTTATACAATAGATACAATACATACTTAATGTATTGTATGAAAAAATATCTAATTCAATTGTGGGAATTTATAATTGACTCAGCAGAGCCTTGACTATTATCAAATCCCCCAAACCTTGCTAGATTCTTTTTCATACAAAACAGTAGGTATATATTATATATTATAATGTATCAACATCTTTGAGTTCAGACTAGTGCAATTTTTATAAGGTAAAGGGGTAAATTATTTCTAAACTGTACAGTTATATTTCTATAATTGATAAAAAATGTTTACATTTTGATAGTTTAGAGGTCAATTCACCACCAGTGAGGTAACAGAATTTTGTACAAGCCTCAAGTTATCATTAATTATCTCTGGTTTGAACTTACTTATCTCTGGCTGTATTTATTCAGACACACAAATTTCCTTTTCCAACCCATCTTATTTTTCAACACCTCTGGGAATAGAATAGGTCATGGTTTACCATAACTACACTTTCTTGAAATTTTAACATATAGGAGATGATAATTTGTTTGTTTGAATGGGTTTTACGTCGCTTTCAACAATTTGGCAGTTATATCGCGGCGGCCGGAGCACCTAACAATGGATTCCTGGTATCTCTTTCACCCGTACTACCATTACACCCTTTCCTAGCCTCTGACTGCTATCTCACATAGGTTTACAATTATATACCCATTGGTGGGGAACAAACGTCGGAAAGGATATTTGCCGCCACTGGGAATCGAACCCACAACTTCCAGATCGAAAGTCTTATGCCTAACCAACTGCGCTATGGTGGCGGCTTTAGAAGATGATAAACCTTAACCCTTGTCATGCTGAACCTTCTTAGACATGAGGTATAGACAAAGAACAGCCTGCACATGTGCAGTCTGATCTTACTCAATACCACCTTATTTTCTTTCTTTTAAACAGAAAAGTTTAGAAATTGTATTTTCAAAAATAATACTAACTCCTACTCAGTACTTCCAGTGATTTCAGAACTTTGATTTTAATTTTGGTAATGCTGAACCTGCAATATTACTGCTTTGGCAGATGTTTAGACAAAGATGAGCCTACACATAATGTGCATTCTGCTCTTAGTCTATACCACCTGAATTTCCTCTTTAAATCAGAAAAGCTTATAAATTGTATTTTCAAAAATAATACTGACCCATTATAAGTGATTCCAGTGCTTTCAGAATTTTGATTTAATGTAGTTTTTACCAAGTTTCATATTTAGTATGACAAAGGTCAAATATTTTGGGAAAAAATGACAAGAGTGCATGCAGTCATAAAAAAATGTCAACAAATAATTGCATGGCAGAACATCACTGCAATATGTTCCCCAACAATACGTGCAAGATCAGGTATACCAAATCTATTATTTTCAGCAAGCTCTTTCAGTTTTCGACCTGTCTGAAATAATTCTGCTTCAAAGCGGACCAAACCATCCACCAGCACTTTGTCCCTGATCTGTAATCCGTTTTCTGACAAAGTTTAATAGTGACCTTGACCATGGACCTTCATGATAAAAAAAAAATAGGGTACCTCCTTGGGTAATGGGCAATAATTGTGCAAAGCTTCATGTTTCTAGGTCTCTTTGTTCTTCAGTTAGAGTCTGGAAACAAAATACATCTATGGACAGATGGATGGACAGACAGACCAGGTGAAACCAACATACCCACTACTTTGTAGGTGGGGTTGGCGGTGTATAATTATTGCTATGTTTTAGTCCACTGCATGGTGGCTTTTTGACAATTTTGAGAACTCAAGTGTAAGCCCTCTTATCTGCCCCTTTGTTCAAACATTCTTATTTTTTATGCAATTTTAAATTTCTGCAAATTTAGTACAGCGGTTGCTTATTCAAACTTATCAAAATCAACAGGATACGCCCATGTCAGGATGTGACAAAACCATGTCAGTTTTTAACCCTTTCCTGTTTTACAAAATTTTAGACCTGTCCAAATTCAAAGATTTTGCAGACAAGAATTTAAAGTGGTTTAAATTTGAAAAATAACCATTCAGTAGGGCAGAAAATAGTGTGGAAAAAGAAGAAATTGCTTATCGGAAGCAATTTCTTCTTTTTTCACAATGTTTTCTCAATCATAAAATCAAAGGCACGTAAAAAGCAGGGATTAAACAGCAAAGGGTTACAATAAAAACAGGCTCCTTATGGTGCAACCAAAAAACAAACAAATTTATCACTGAAATATGACACTATGTCATGTTGATATAGAACAAGCTGCTGATTATAATCAACAAATTGGTACAACTACCAGTTGGAAATTGATCCTTCTAGAACTTTGAAACAAAAATCAACAGGTTACAAATCCATTGTACTAAAATTCTGGATTCACAGATAATTGCCTCTCAGAGAAAATATTCCACAGACTCTGCATTAGAGTATAATTTTTTTTAGACCTTTGTCATTGTCTTTTTAGTTCAGTGCTTTAGTAAGAATTTTAATTAGACATCTCAAAGAAATCCTACTTTAACAATTTTCAACAGATTAAATTTGTTTGTTTGCTTCTTTGTTTGCATGGGAAATGTGGCTGGAGCACCTAACAATGGATTCCTGGTATTTCTTACACCAGTACTACCATTACATCTTACACCACATAGGTCTACGACTATCAACCCATTGGTAAAAGACAAATAGTTAGAAAGGATATGTGCTTCCATTGGAAATCAAACCCAGGACCTTTTGAATGATAGTCAGCTACCACTGCCCTATGACAGCTGCCCATTCAACAGATTAACCCTTGTCATGCTGAATAAATTTTGGCAAAATCAAATGGCAAAAATCACTGAAAGTATCATCTGTAGGTCAATTTTTATTTGAAAAAATAATCTATTGATATTGACAATTCTGGATTGAAAGTGAGAAACAGGTGGTGTAGACTAACATCAGACTGCACATATCTGCATGCTGATGTTTTTCTAGAGCTCCAGCCAAAGTAGGAATATTCTAGGTTCAGCTTGACAAGGGTTAAGAAAAAGTTACTTATGACCATACAGAGTTTAAGATGGAACTCGATAACCAAAGGGGATTTAATTTTAACAAGGTGCTAAATTGCCATAAGATATGCTGTTACATTGCAGTGTCATCAAGTATATATGAACATCAAAGGGCAATAACTAAAAAGTACTGTAGGTAGATTTATGGTTTTTAAATCGGAGATTTATACCGGTTTCCAGAAATCCAGCCTGTTTGACCCACTACATTTTTACCTTTATCTTCTGAGCAATGTGTTCAAACCAAATAATGTGTTTTCAAACACCGAAGAAACGGCCTTTTCAGTCACAATTTACAAACTTTGTTTTTTATCTTATTTACTTTTCGACAAATAAAGAAGATGCTAATACAAAATTTGATGTAATTTTCGCTTTTAGTAATTACCAGTTAGTATTTTCAGTGTTTATAACAAGATTTTCGGTTGAGTAAAGGAGTTGAAACGTACAATAGGTTAACTGTAAAATAAATTTGTAGCACTTACAATATTACTACTCTGATTTTTTTCTCGAACGGTCATTTACCAGTTGTAGGGCTGACAACCAATCAAATTCTGTTATGATTATCACTCGGTTAAAAACCCACGCGTAAATTCACACCACGTGGTAGATCGTCTGCTCGAAATGTGTCAATTAAGTTTTTTTTGTCATTGGTCAATGGTCGTCTGCACTCTGACAGGGAGCGTGGGAAGTCTACTGGTGGAATGAGTACTGTTGACTATGTGTATATTGACTTGAACCTGACCTTTATGCAGAATAAATGATTAGGCACATAAATAAATTCCGAAGATACTTCGGCACGTGACGATCACGCATGGACATTCCGTTATACCGCACAAATTACAGGTATGCGTGGAGTTAGTAGTTTACCTATATACGGGGCGCCTAGTCATCTAGCAGACGATTCGATTTCAAATATTGCGACTTAGAGAGGGGATTTCATTTCATTTCCATTCAAAACACATAAATTGCATTTAAAGAAATTTGAAAATTCATATTTTTCTCACCCGCATCTAAAGATTTGTTAAATAAGAAACTCAATTTATGTATTGATTCACTACTTCATGAGGGTGACCAAATATCGCCGTTACAGTGAACAGCATGTGCGATAACGGGTTAACAAAGCTAACACGTGCACTCCAACTTAACATTTGGATTCCGCAGATAAGTCGTGATTTGTCGGGGAGAAACGACCGGTATTTAACTGATTTAAATCACAAAGGCCAGGTTTAGGTCAATATGCTTCCACTATAACAAATAGAAATAATTTTGTAATTTTGAAATATTTGATTTTAATGAGCACTCTGATCACGCTCCAATCAATAAATTCAAATTTGAGTATGAAGAAAAATTATTCAACAACAAATAAACCGACAAAAACATACGATAAACTGATATAGGATAGCAGTAACAGCGATCTATTTTTAGAATAACTCATGAATAATCATAGAGTGCTGCTAAATTTAATCGATTGGTCAGAAAACAAAGATATAAATAGCATAGTTGCCGATTTCACGTGTTTCTTGAGGGAAAATGCATTTATAGTATTTGGGAAAACCCAATGCTTGAAAAACAAACATGTTGGTAATCAGAATTGTAAATAGTTTAATGAAAAATGTTTTGTTGCTAAACAGGCTTTTAAACTCTAGAGAGAGGAATAATATAATCAGACAAGCTTTTAGCTTTGCGTGTGCTCATTATAACAACGTAAAAAAAAATTTGCTAAGAAATAATTTAGACTAACAGAGGGCTATCGAATCAGCAAACTTTCAAAATCGGACCCACGAGGTTGGATTCGCTGGCGATGTCCTCGAAAAGATGAAGTGTTATGTCAAAAAACTCACAAATTGGGTAAATATTTTACCAACTTTTATTGTCCAAATTTGAGCCCTTTTGATTGGCGAACTATTGCACTATCCCAGCCTCTCAATAATGTCCGATTTACAGTGCTGACAGCACTTTGATTGTGCACTGCACTCCATTTAATAATAAGAATGCAACTGCAAAAGTTAAGTTGGACATAAAGTAAGGACAAAGTAGTCAAACCTCCAACCTGCCGTTTACCTGAGGATCTAATGAAATGTAACATCTTCAACAAGGACTCAAAAAAGAGGAATGTTAATCGGATGTATATTGTCGATTTTGTACCAAAACCATGTAACTACAGCTTCAAACAAGCTGTAGTTACGAGATTTTAGAAGAACACTGACGATATACAGAATGGCAAATATATGTTATTCATGCCTATTGCTGGAAGTGACCATAACCAATTCATAAGATTCCATTTTCCATATCTATGAGGCCTGAATTATCTCATTTTGTTTTGACACTATTCTTTGACAGGGATAATAGTTCAGTAGTTATAATATCAAACATAAACACCCTGATAAATGCACATTTATGTTAAATGTAAATATTGGTTTACAGGATTTCAATAACTCCATAACTGAAGAAAGTAGACTAGGGATAATCCTCTTGCCTCATCCCTTTATTTATTTACTGACACCTTAAACAAAATTTCAGTCACACCAAGGGCGTAACTACTATTACGCACATCACGCAAGTGCGTAATTACGCACATTACGCAAGTGCGTAATACAAATAACTCCTCTTTCAAAAAATATCGTTGATGAATGATCATAACATTGAAACTACAGCTTATTCAAGCTGTACCTGTGATGTTTTGACTATTCAACAACACTAAAATCATAAAAAGAGGGTGTTGACAGAGGGCATTCATCTTTTGTCTCATTCAACATGGTGCCTTTATCCTATACATGTATATTTTTTGCGGTCGACTTCTGAATGCGTATAAATTTTTAACTCCTAGCTACGCGCATGCACACCATTGTGGCTGGGTGCACCTAAGCATAAATCCCAGTTCTTTCTCATACCTATATACAACTTTTATGTAACCTTCTATCTTAGCCACAAGCTGCTTATCTCAGTAGATATGATACTTAAGTTAATCAGGAGAATGCTCCAAAAACAGATTTTGTCATGTTAAACCTTGACAGATGACCTTGACCTTTTTACATTACCTTGACTTTGATGCAAAATGTTGTAAACAAGCATCATGCTAAATTTGATCATTGTATTTTGAAACAAGATGTGTTTGTGAAACACGAATGCCCCAGGAACAGCATTTTTTTTTAAAGTTTGACCTTGACAGATGACCTTGACCTTGTCACATGACCTTGACCTTGTCACATGACCTTGGTGTACAGCTTTGTATGTCAAATACTTTTGGAGAAAAGGCAAAGGTTAAGTTTTCGGGTTAAATTTTCGGACAGACGGACGGACAATCAGACGGACAGACAGACAGACGGACATGAGTAAAACAATATGCCCCCGATCTCTCGATACGGGGTTATAAAAATTGAAGTATTGGCACTGTTAACCCTTGTCATGCTGAACCTGGAATATTCCTGCTTTGGCAGAAGGTAGGACAAAGATCTGCCTGCACAAATCGATGGCTCAGCGAGAAATAGTTGTAACTCCCTATATGTTTATAGGGAGTAACAGCCGTTTTGCGCTGAGCCATCAAAATGTGCAGTCTGATAATAGTCCATACCCCCTGTTTCTCTTTTTAAAGCTAGAGAAGTTCAAAAATGGCATTTTCAAGATAAAAACTCACGAAAAATTAGTGCATCCAGTTATTTATGTACTTTAATTTTAATGTCATTTTGCCTAGATGTTTAGTTAGCATGACAACAGATAAGTTTTTTGTTAAGTTTTGGGCTTACAGATAGTAAGAAGGATAGACAGATGGACATATGTAAATCAACATGCCCCAGAACTTATCAATACAGGTTATTTAAGTTAAAGTTTGGTTTTATAGTCCCACAATCTTCTTCCTAATATGAAAATTCTTGCTCTTGAAATACTTTTAGTTAAGACTCCATAATTTGATGACAGGTGGGAATTCATTGTACTCTTTACTTTAAGTATGTATAAAATTTAATGCTTACTAATAATTTCTCAGCCATACAGCAGCGACTGCAGCAGCTGACAATGGAATCCTGAAATTTCTCTCACCATTACTATCATTATATCCTCTCCTAGCCTCCAGCTGCCAACCCATTTAGGCTTAATCCTGAAAAAAACTTACATAAACTATTTGAGTCAAGCTATCAATCCTTATCATGCTGAATTTGGAATATCCCTGCTTTGGTAGGAGATATAGACAAAGATCAATCTGCACATATGTGCAGTCTGATCTTAGTCTTTACCACCATATTTTCCTTTTAAGACTAGAAAAGTTTCAAGATTGCATTTTAAAAATGAACACTAGTGGCTTGCAATTAGTTTCCAGTGCTTTCAGTACTTTGATTACAATGCAAATTTGTCAAGGTTTTTATTCAGCATGACAAGGGTTAAAAATTTAGATAAAATAGCTGGTGAATCCCTATGATATGAAATTTCTGTAACAAATACAAACTATTACTGTAAATCCCTTTGTTTAAAACTTTATTACACAGGCTAATTTTGTTTTGAAATTGGTGAAGATTTGTGCCGCCCAGTATCAAATGTGTATTATATGTTTCCATAACAAAACAAAGTTTTCAATCAAAGAATTAAGGATTTTTTTAAATTGCTTTTCAAGACAAGCATAAGAACATTCTCCAAAACAAGAGGACCCTAATGGTCCTTGATTGGTCACCTAGAAAACCCTGTCAAAAAATCTACAAAATATAAACAAAAAATACAGAGTTGTTTTTTAAATATATTTTAACAACTTTGGTAGAGCTTCACCCAAAGAACATCCCTGTTAAGTTTCAGCTCGTTTGGCTTATAGGTTTAGGAGAATAATATATTTTTTTTTATATTTTCTTTACTTACAGCCTTTCCATTACCATGTCTAAGCAGAGAATTTGAGGGATTTAAAAATTTTGAACAACTTAGGTAGAGCTTCAAAAAAGGAACATTTTTGCCAGGCTTCAGCTTGATTGGCCCTGTGGTTTAGGAGAAGACTTTCTTAATTCTCTACCTTTCCATTCCCATGACAACAAGAGTTCTTGGTGATATTGAATTCTTTTAACAACTTTGGCAGTGTTTCACCCAAGGAACCTCCTTGCCAAGTTTCAGCTTGATCTACCCTGTGGTTTAGGAGGAGAAGATTTTTTTCCTAGAAGATGTTTTATGAATTTGTTGATGGACCGACTGACTGACCTACTATGGATGGACAGTGAGTGATCACAATAGCTCACCTTTGTGATCCGGTGAGATATTAAGCAAGCAAGTGATTATGGCAACCACTTAATTCTCAAACCTCAGGGTCTTTAGAATTGAACCGAGGCTTATGTTTGTTGAATCCCATTTGTTGAAATTCTTTTCCACTTCTTAAGAAGAAATTGATATAATTTGTTTTTAAGGGAAAAGCAAATTAGCTCAATCTTAATGTTACAAAATATTCACAGATTTTGATATATTCAACAGTATTAAATCCATAACTTGACTCTTGAAAGCAAAGCAAAAGCAGTTTTGCAGTGATTCTTAGAGCAGAAAGCAAACACATCTGAATGTAATAAAATACCTAAGTAATAATTTCTAGTAAAATATGTGACCCATCATGCAATAAGGGACAAGCTTGGAACTTTGTAAAATGAGTATTTGAAAAAGAGATTGGGTTCAGCATAGGTCAACCAGAGGTAGCATTGCAAAAATTCTTTCACTGGAAGGTAGATTGAACATTCTAGATTCAGAAAATAAGCCCATTGGGAAAAGTTTTGACCCTAGTCAGACTGCACAAACTGTGCAGTCTGACTAGGGTTGACACTTTACGCACTACCCAGATTGTACCTTTTTTGCGTGATGGGTAACTTACATAAGTTCAAATCCTGAAGGCTACAGGACTTTTCAAATTTTTTTCAAAATTCAAAAGAAAAGTGTTGATCCCACTAAAACCTTTCATACCTTAATCCATGCTGAATCAGCCATTTTGATCATTTGTCAAAACACACAGCAGTTGGTCAGTTCGTCTTCTGGTCACCTGTGGTCAGCAAGAATTAAAATTCCCCTCTGGAAAATGTTAACAGGATTAGAATTTTAATCTCTTTTAGATTAAACTAAATGACCCAGAACAAACAGTATCATATGGAATGACTAAATTCAATTCCATCAAATCAAACTCCATGCTGTTCTTATTGCCAAGTATGGGAAGTCTTCTTATTTCAGTTTTAATACTACAAAACACTTATTTTTTAACAAAAAATATTGATTTTCATCTGTCTTGTATAAACTTCTCTCAGTTTAAGCCAATAATAATTGAGCACAGAAAATGTTTTGTTGTTTTCAAGTTCTTGTAAATGAACCTGTATACAGTGACAAAGACATGCAGAATACTTAGTCTAAGGCATTGATCTAAGGCCAAAACGCAGGTGCTTGCTTAATACAGGTCTATTTCAGAGCAAATTGTTCATTTGGGGACTCAGTGACTGCTTGCTTAAGATAGGTTGCTTGCTTAATACAGGTGGCCGCTAAGACAGGTTTGACTGTATTTTGATATTCTTCTGAATTTAGCCGAGGTAATTGAAAAAGAGCTTTAGAAAGGCTTTCAAAGGTAGAAATGGTGACCCTGAAAAAGTTAAAGTACCTTGATCTATGAATTAAGTGACCAAAGCCATAGAGTCCCTCTAAATTGTTTAACAAAGACCACAGCCTGATTACAATAGCTCATACAGAGAACTCTTGCCCAAGGAAGCTAAAATTTAGACAAAATGTGTAAATTTTGAGAGAGAAAAATATATGTATATAAAAAGATATGCATATCATTGTTATAGCACTTGCATCAACTACCAAGGTTTGACACTAATAGTGTCCAGTGATCCTTGGGACCCTAAAATATTAGAAAGGATCCCATTTGCTCTAGCAAGGGATTCCTTCAGGTCTTTCTATGTTGAAAGATTTTAGAAGTTCATTCAATGAGGATCCATCATTTTCAAGTCAGGATTCCATAACTCCACTCTGTTCCTTACAAATGTAAATGGTTAAAATTTCTAAGAGCTCTAGAACCTTAGCATAGAAAATATTAGAATATGAGCCTGTGCATGAGATTTCCAACAATTTCAAATATGCGCAAAGACTCTGACCAGCCTGTGCATCCGCACAGTCTGACCAGAGACTTCGATATGCGTTTAGTAGATAGATAATGTCTCAAAGTATCTGTAAACCATGAGGTACCTTTATATTTACAGTGTGTAGCTGTCTACGGTACTCAGCGTTTGCACCTCACTAACATCTCTAATTGTTGGAAATGTCACACACAGGCTCATATATCATTAACCTTTGCTTTATCTAGCTATTTCTTTAAAATGTCATCTGTGTAATGAAGAAGGGGATTCCTGGTTATCTGGAGGGATCCTTGCCATTATCAAGTAAAGATCCCTGTGGAACCCCATTTAACAAGAGGAACAAGAGGACCTGTATCACTCCACTGGCTTTCAAATATCTATTAATAAGAAACTGTCAGATATGGAAGTTTACAAAGGAATTTGTGAAGAGGCCAAAAGATGGAAAGAAAAGCCTATTGTAGTTTAGGCTAAACCTTAATTAGAAAGCTATTTTGCTAGATGTATTATATAAGTATTGATTCTAAATAGGAAAAGGTTTTTTCTTATATGATAGGTATGTCTTGATTGATCTTTAACAATTAAACAATACTATATAGCATGGGAAAACGACAATCATTTTTGTGAACATAAGCCCCACCAACCATAAACGTGTATGGGCAAATAAAAATTCTGCTAGGTGGAGATTTACCTAAGGAATATTATCCTGCAAAGATTGGCTGAAATTGGTTTGGAAGGAGAGCATTTTATAGTGAAAAAAAGCCCCACCCTACCACACCCATATTTGGGGGGTCAATGCAAATTTCTTGAAAACCTTTAGAAGAAGGTAACCCAAGGATCTTTTGCCAAGTTTCATTGAAATCGGGCCAATGGTTTGGAGGAGATTTTTAAAATCATAGTAAGAACTGTCTCACTCAAGGCAAGTGAGCTCAACAAAAAATATGGTAAACAAATCTTTGAAATGATAGTGTTCTATACATATATATCCATGTTTCTTTGATCATTCACCTGCTCAAGTAAATTTGTGTGTGGTAAAGGCTTAAACCATATTAACAAACAATTAAATGAATCCCGTTATTGTAAAGGACACTCGTCCATGCAGTGGCCATTATAATTCCTATTTCAATAATTATTTCAAGTGATAAGCACCCAGTCTTATTATTCAAAAAGAATTAAAATTGAAGGCTGTCAAAATGAAATATGAAGCATCTATTAAAATTCAATTTGTCACTTTTGATATGAATCTTCAACTCTTAAGCAACAAAAGCTTGCTTGTACTGGTATATATGGCAGTCCATGTGGAGATCCAGTAGAGCCAGGGGACCATGAGAGAGCATGTCTGAATCCTTCAGGCATTGTGGTAGCAGGTACTTCAACCATGACTTCCTGAATTATTTTCTTATCAAAGTTAGGCCATATACCAGACAAGTATTCTAATCACCATTTATAGTATTTTGAGATAAAAATGTCAATTGGCAAATTTTTTTTGTCAAATATCGGACCGAATTTAGGCAAAGTTTGGAATCAAACTTTCTGGTACAAGGATTTATATTGTGTTCTTTTAATCAATTCTGCATCAAATGTGAAAGGACAACACAACAACAGTTCTGTGTTTCTTACAAAATCTCCATAATCTTAATGCCGCTGTCACAGCGCAGTTGGTAGCACGTCAGACTGTTAATCTTGAGGTCCTGGGTATGATTCCCACGGCAGCACTCATAGTTTCTTACTATTTGTCTCTAACCAATGGGTTGATAATCGTAGACCTATGTAAGATAGTAGCTGGTGGCTTGGAAAGGATGTAATGGTAGAACTGGTGAGAGAAATATTGGGAGCTACATTGTTAGGTGCTCCAGCCACCATGATATAACTGAAAGATTGTTGAAAGCAGCATAGAGCTCCATTCAAACAAACAAACAAACAAACCATAATCTTAGTACTCACAAATACCTTTGCTAATTCAATGGCCATCTTGTCATTCAATAATCTTTCCTGTGCTGGCGTTAAACATTCCCGCATTAGAAGAAATCTCTGTAGTCAAGTTATTCCAAACCATCTGCATTCATATCATGAAATGGCTGTTAGACCTCCATTTATTGCTGAAACAAAATGTGAACATTGACTTCAATCTGCGGATACCAAGGCATTATTTTAGACTGGGTCTAAAATCAAAGAAGATTCACCTAACAACTTATAAGTGATGAAATTTCAAAAATCTTCAAGGGTGTGTAAATAGAAATTTTCTCTCCTTGTCCATGGACAAGTAAAAGTTGATTTCCTACAAGTCAAAGATTAAAATTAACTTGTCCGCAAAAAATGGATTGATTGATATTGAGATAGCATTGTTTTAATGAAGAAAATGCTGTATGCCAGCATTTTCTTCTTTAAAGACAATGTTTTCTACCCTTTGATTAAAACATTAGGATGACTTTTATCCTAGATCATTCTAGTACTGTCCCAAGATTTTCTCTGGTATTTACCTGTCAACGGACAAGTGGCCTTGACAATTGTACTTTCCTGCAAGTGTAAAAGCCTGTCTCATACAAGTCAGGCATGGGAATTCCACACCCATGATCTTCATCTTTTGGGAAGAAACAATTTTGGATAATAAAGAAATTGTTCATTACAAGAAATTTCTTTATCTTTCATAATCAAGGATGTGGAATTCCCTGGCCTGACTTGCCTGACACAGGCTTCACTATAAGCAGATAAGTATTTTTTTAGGCTCCTTGTACACGGACAAGAAATCACCTGGGTAAATCTTTGATTGGTACTAAATTAATCTTAGAGATGAAATATCCTTAATGATTATATATTTTGAAGGGCAGAAAACATTGATTTTAATGAGGAAAATGCTGGAAGCTAGCACTTTCTTCATTAAAGTCAATGTATTCCAAAACAAGATACTCTAATTTTTCAGGACTAGGTCATTTTGATCCATGATTAGTAGGAAATCATCTTTTATTTGTCAAAGGACAAGAGGAAAAAATTTGTAATCCAACACCCCTGATAGTGTTTTTTCCAAGCTTTTTTCTGCAGGAATAGGTTAAGGTAAATGCCATTCAACTAAAACTGGTTAGGTTGTTTAAGATGAGGGAGCTATATCAGGGAGAGTGCATTTATTCTGGTAAATATTGTGATAGCAATGTCTTTAATTTTCAGTCTTGCTTCTACAAACTAAAAAAACGTACTGGTCTATTGGTCACATTATGTATGCCCAACATATTTTTCAATTAATACAAATGGCTGATATTAATCAAAATCACTTGGGTGTCCTGCATCTTTTTTTAACATCTCGAGGTATTCTATTAACCATTTCATTCTCAAGTCGTGAAAACACCCATGTGGGCATGCACAAAAGCAATTCATACTGACCACTGACCATTGAAAATCCGGCTCAAGTGTCAAATATGCAAATTATGATGACTGATTGAGGTTCAACCTTTACCGATACAAGTATTATTTAAGCTGGTGCCTGACATTTCTAACAACTTCACATGTGTGTTATGTGAAGACTGAGATCAGCCTGTGCAGCTGCACAGTCTGATCAGAGTCTTCACTATGCACCGGATAAGTAGCTAGGGGCCCATTCTCACTATTCACAATACTGAGTATTTTCATGGCACTGTGTGGCTGTCCAGGCAGATCCATGTGTTCCCATCAGTACACGTGAAATTGTTGGAAATATCAAGCACAGGCTCATATGTTGTTTTGAATCAAGATGATGTCACTTTTGACAGTATTTCAGTCATATTTCAGCAGTTGATATATCTTTAACAACACAACAAAATGAGAAATTTTATGTTGCACCTTTTTGCACAATATTTGGTAATATTCAATTTTGCATCAATCAGTTCGAATTCAAAAAAGCAATTTCTTCTCAATATGGCTTTACTGATTACTTATTGACCAGAAAAAATATCAATTTTATAAATATATTTTAAAAGCATGTCAGGAAATGAGAATCAGACCTTAATCCTCAGGTCCAGACACTGTCATTGTTGTTGCGTTTAAACATCAGGGTAAAAAGCAGGATAAGATTTGAAAGAGATGAAGTCTGTAGCAATATTCGCAGTTTGATTACTAATAAATTGTAAATACAGCTATTTTAGCTAAAGCTATGTCAGCAAACATCTTGTCAGAATCACATCCTATAGGATTTAGACCTGACCAAGGACCCATGTATAACTAGAGTTACTGACCTGACACAGTTGCTATAATACTTGCGCCCCCATTTAAAGCTCCACATTATGTTAATTTCTTCTTAGAAATTCAGTTTAAATGGCTGTGACTGCTGAAATCAATCTAGATCTAGAAATAAATGAGAAAAGCAAATATCCATTGAATTTGATAGAAAGCCTACTTTGCACTTCTGAAAATAAGTTATAACTGTAATCAAATCATTTTTCCCGTCTATAGCGGCTGGAGGCTAGGAAAGAATGTAGTAGTTGTACTGGTGATAGAAATACCAGGAATCCAATGTTAGGTGCTCCAGCAGCCGCGATATAGCTGAAACAATGTTGAAAGCGGTGTTAAACTCTATTCAATCAATCAATCAATTAGATTCTATATTACCCAAGGCTGTTCAAATCACCTAGGCTAGATCTAAGGCCAAAAAATATAGAGCTCTAGATCTATGAGGAAATAAGAAAAAGGTCTCAAATCATTCAACTAGATCTAGTTCAACTTACGTTTAATAATTCAAAATTTGCAGAAGAGTCGATCTGGAGGTGTCTGCTTTCTAAAGTCAGAAAAAGAAATTCAAGCAGCCCAAATTTTTCCCGCCATGAAAATTTTGCAAGCAGTCACGTGTGAAAAATTGTGTGAAAGCAATCAAAGGGAAAGAACTCTTATGGATCAAATAAAATAGACTAGAGGGTTAATTGCGACAGATCTTTTGCGCGGATTTACTGTATAAATCCACTCAAATATTAATATTAAACGAAAATTGATAGATGTAGCTAATGATCATACTTTATGGCGCACAGAATGCTCCAGAACGTCCATATAGTGTTAATATTCCAGTCTATGCAACCTAGCAACGGCTGCCATCTTGAAAAGAAACAAAATGGAGATCGGAAAACAAAATAATAAAATTTAGGGAAATTGTTCGATAAAACAACTGTTATAGAATCTTGAAGTAATGGCAACTCAAACACAAACTATTCGAAAAGCCCCCGTGCAACAGTCAAGGACGCACGACTACCTATATGGTTTGTATTTCAGAGTTGTTTTTTGTTGTTTTATGGCGTGTTATTTGGGCTAGATAAACATTTGTTTTATTTTTGATTATCGTATCTTGTGCCTTCACAAACATTTTGATCGTATGAGCAGCTGTACTTTTAAATTTGAAGCCAGCTTGACAATATAGATCAAATGTGTGTGGTTCAAAGAACCATTGATATGTAGGAATATCGAGGAACAAAATAAGGTGCTGTGGAAGTCAACAGATGTATGTGCGACTAGGAGCCTAGCTAGTCTCATAATTAGAGTACAAGACTGAATTTCTGGATTTCTTTTTTTTTTGTCCTGATTTTCTTTACTGGTGTCAGAAGTAAACTGAGAATGCTGTGTTTGGCCTTTTTGGTGCAATAAATTAAAGGACCCGATGCTAGCACCAGTCCTCAGGCCTGTGGATTTGAAGGAGGACTGGTAGAAGTTACCATATTTTAGGTCCTTCAGGCCAGGAGTAAATGGCTATTTCCTCTCTGGTCGGTTTTTGAAAATAGTTGCCTTCCCATTTCAAAACTTAAAAAATGCCTTACCCAGTGCTCTCAATATGCGGATGAGGACGTTATATACGTTGAGAATTTGAGAAATGACATCAGAAAATCAGACCCAGGACGTAAAAGAAAGATGTCTGAAATTTAGAAAACATCTGGTAATTTGACCCCGGATGTTTTACAAATTTACCAAATAAAGGGTTAAATTTTCTGCACACGGGCAATAACGAATCAATATTCAACATTAAGCTGGCCAAAACAAGTCATGTGTAATGCACAGGGTAATAGACTGTCGCTTTAACAACCAGTCTACAATTACACAATCTTGCAGACTAAGCGCCGCCTCATTACCACCTCCATCATTATCTTTCTTTGTAAGATTCACTTTGATACTGGATTAAATGAAATTCAAATCGGTGGAATTTTTTGTAAGATCAAAAGTAATTCACTCAGCTCTGACCGATAACATTTCAAAACATGTCTCTCTAAAAATTTAAGAATCAACTAGTTATTCAGAAGTTTAAAGACACCACCGGAATACATAATTTTCGAAAGGTAAATCGGCTGTCCTCATTTATAAACGACATATTCGGAACACATGGGGAAATTCCTATGACATCATTTAAATTGTTTGCAACAACAATGTCTGACGAGAGATTTGAAAAGACAAAGTTTTTTGTCTTCACTTGTTTAAGTTATTCTGCAGATGAATTAAGTTTAAATTCAACAGACAGTACATTTAATAGCTCATTTTGTAGATTGTTCGTCACCCCTTGAACTGGAGGGCGAGAAAAATGAAGCTGCATTAATTTCTGATATATCGCTGGATACCTTATACATTGTAACTGCTTAAAGTTATAGCTTGGAGTTTTAACGTTTGGAAGTTGTGTATTTTGAAAAAAAATTCCCAGAATGATCGACTTTGCGAGCAAAAATAAAATTTATTTTTCGCAAAGAAACAAGCAATTGCAAAGTGTGCAGGAAAAGAAAGGTGCTACAGTGAATTTGGTAGGCGAGGGGGGCAAAAAACTCCTTACTAGGTAACAAAATTCCTTAAATACCGATATGGAATTATAAAAAATCCTGATTTTTGCCCTTATTGTTTACCATGTAGAAAACATTGTGGAAAATGTAGAAATTGCTTGCCACAAGTAATTTCTACTTTCTCACATTGTTTATCTTACATTTACTCCTTAAATTGGAGAAAAATAATAATAACTTTCACAGAGGACCAGTTATTATCAGGGAGGACCTGTAAGATTTAGGGTTTAAAGGTTCTTTGGGCTGGTGTTAAGGAGCAGTTAGTGTCAAATCTTAACTTCTTTGGTAGCATAGTGGTAAAGGCACTTGGTCTGTGACCTAGAGGTCCATGGTTTGAGCCCCACTGTCACCTGGGTGTGTTTATAACACTTAATAGCCAGCCTCAGTTCACCCAGCTGTAGAATTGGGTAGCAGTGGGTTAAAACTACTGCCTCTCTCTCTGGGATGTGGAAATATAGGATTGGGTGTTTGAGAGCAACTCTTTAAGCTTAAGCTTGGACTCTATAAGCTTTGTTAACAAATTAGTATAAACCAACCCTGTACTGTTAATTTTATTCACAGATCCTCATCATGTTTTGGCAAGTGAGCGGGACCATGCTAGATCAACCTTTAAGGCCCACACAGGGCCAGACAGAGTTGTAAGTAATGTTTTGCTATTATTCAGCCCTTCTCTTGCTGTTCATGATATTTTCCTGCAGTACACAGTGGTTCATTTTGAAAAATGAAATAATCGCTCCCTCTGACTTGCATAATTTGAAACAATGAGTCCCAGCTTGTTCCCAGTTGCACATAGACATAAAGAATTGTAAGATTTTGCACATTCAGATTAAAAAAGTCAGAGCTTGATCTAATCATTGGGTTATTTTATTAAGAATTTTGTATCACATTTGTTTAGGTAACTTGTTTGGCTTGTAAACATTGGACATTTGGACATTTTCACTCCAATATGAAAGATATATAAATAACAAATATTTCTAGAAATTTTGCATCCCATGGACTGACATATTTGAAAAATATGAGTCCTTGGTGCGGGATGCGCAGCAAAATGAATCACTGTACACACAGCTCTACCAGTTTGAATAGCCTAAGATCAGCCTGCACAGATTTGCAGCCTGATCTTAGTTTATTCTGCCAGCTTTCTACTACTTAAGATCAGACTGGTTGAAATGTCCAAGAAACTATTTTTTAAAACAAAATTTAAACTCATCAAAAGAAGATTTGTTTGTTTAAATGGCGTGCTACCAAAGAGTAGCCTTAAAACTTCTGTTTTAATTTGATTTGTGCAAAACTATTCTCATTGTCTTTATCAGATGACCGAATCATGTAGTCTGATTAAAAGATACTTTGCCAAAAAAAATTGACCAAACATAGATATTCAATATTTTGTCTGAAATACAATAACTTATCTATCATTTACTTTTCATTTTCAGAAAAGGGTCCCTATTTACAAGACCATGTTCAGCGAACTCAGACATCACCCGAGGTTTCAGATGCGGCTAGATGTTACTGACCCTGTACCAAAGTTTATTTCAAGGCAATGGAGAGGTTATGCTGATCAAAGACGGGAGGAAATAATCAGATATACAACGTAATTACCTATTAAATATTTCAAGATAATCTTCAGTCAAATTAGGAATCTTATAACATAAAAGTTTACTTTTCTCTAGTAAAATCCTCTTATTGCAAGAAAAATCCAGTCTTGAATAGTCAGCAGGGCTTGTGCAAGTGTTTGCAATTAGGGAGTCATTGACCCCTTAATCATGAAATTCTAAAGGGGTCAAAAAAACAGAAAAAGCATATTTTGTGAGTAGACCTATGCTGTATTGCTGTATCAATTGACCTTCTCTTGTCAAACATGAAGTTATGAAGAAGGTAATTGACTTATGTCATTCTAATGGTTAATATGAAAGATACATCATTAAATTTGAGTCATAAACCCAAGTTTTGAATCTAAGAAATTTCAAACAAATGACCCCCTTGGAAGAAATTTCTAAGGATCAAAATAGGATATTTTCAGAAATTCAGAAAAAACCCTGGATTAAGGGTCAAACACGAGCCCTGGTCAGCCTATGAAGGCTGTAAAGTCTAACTTTGGTAGAAATGTTTCCCATTACATTGTATTTACAAAGTTTCTCTTTTTTAAAGCCTGTCACATTTTTACATAATCAGAAACAAATAAACAAACAGTTTATCCTATTCCAACAAAAGTTTTATATAACCTCTGTTTTGTGGAAAATATAATGAGAAAAGGAGAAAGTGTTTAATTAGTAATTTCTTCTCTCTTCTTAATGTTTTCTTCTGCATATGATACTATTTTTTCAATGATCAGGTTTTGACACTAAGGAGGGTCTGGGGCATTTATTTTGTGGACAGGACTCCTTTAGTTTGCAGGTTAGGAGACCATTATACTCCTATGTAAAAAGAATGTTACCACAATCAAATGATCAGATAATTTTCCTTTAGGTTTAAACATATCCATTTTACTTTGACTGGGAAACAAGTTCTTAGTACTTAAATAATCACCCTTGATTCTGCTTTCTGAAAAAATCACCAGTACTCGCCCTAAATGAGTCAGCCAAAAAATCAAGATCGATAGTCATGTCTGGGAATCAAAATCAGGACCTTTTAGTAAAGAAGCCTCTGTTTTATTTTAAAAGATGTGGTATTGAGTTGAACTAGTTTTTTAGGACATTTTGCTAAGTTAGTGTTGAAACACAAGGTGTCTTCGTTACAGCCAGATTCTTGCGATTCTAATTAAGATAACAGCATTGGCTGGACAAAATTAATTGTTTTCACTCAAAATATTGAAAAATGTTCATTGCGCTACCTTAAAAATCTTATTTAGCGGGATCTTTCGTGTTGCTCAGAGGAATGCACCTCTGATGTGCATACACACTATAATCTGACTAATTTGATATTACAGGTTCAACTATGATCCAAGTGTACAAGTCCCAGGTAAAGAGTATTCTACAGCTTTTGTCAGGGGGTCAGATAGATACAAGTTTTTCAGAAGGTATGTAGACTTTAAGGTTGAGGACCCATAATAGCTATGCAACATTTTGGACCACATATTCTTTCACAATGTTAACGGAGGTTTCCTAATGAAAGTCATTGGGAAACCTCGGTTAGCACTGTTCAAGTTCATTACTTCCGAAACATTGTGGAACTATATTGGTCACTACCTTAAGATGAATTGCTGACAGCACAAAATATGTGATTTATTCATACATTGATGTATCCAAGATTTCATTAATTGAATGCATATAGAATCTTTGCATGATCTGAATATCCAAATGTTGAGAGTTTAGGTCACGACAAAATCTAAATCAAACCCCTGTTGAAAAGTTGAAATGCTGCTTGTTCTAAAGGAAAATTGACAATGTTTGTAGGCAACCAAAACATCAAAACTACAGTGTAGATAAGCAGTATTTTCAATGTTTTATCAAACAAAATGTCTATGAATTCTGGGCTGCATAATTGAATCTTTTTAGCTCCACTGGCTGAAAGGCCAGCGGGCTATTGTCATGGCGAGGTGTCCATCGTCTGTGCGTCCGTCTGTCCGTAAACGTTTACTTTAAAAATCTTCTCCTCATAACGTACTGGATGGATTCCAATCAAATTTCACAGGAATGATCCTTAGGTGACCCTCTATCAGATTCCTTCAAAGATTTTTAATCGGTTGAAAATCATGGCTGTAGTGGGTGTGGCTAATTTCCATATATGGTAATAGGTGGCTTTTCTCAGAAACTAATCGATGGATATTTACCAAACTTCACATGAATTATCCTTGAGGGGCCCTCTATCAGCCTACAAAAAATCATTGTGATCGGATGAAAAATATGTATTTTATGGGCGGAGGTTATTTCTCTATATGTTATATAGTGAAAACTTTGAAAATCATTTTCTCAGAATCTAATCGATAGATATCAACCAAATTTTACATGAATGATACTTGAGTGACCCTCTATCAGTATAGCAAAAATTATTGTGATCGGATGAAAAATGTGTATTTTATGGGCGGAGGTCATTTCTCTATATGTTATATAGTGTAAACTTTGAAAATCATTTTCTCAGAACCTTATTGATAGATATCAACCAAATTTTACTAGAATGATTCTTTAGTGATCCTTTATCAGTCTATTAAAAAAATATTGTGATAAGATCAAAAATATGTCTTTTATGGGCAGAGGTCATTTCTTCATATATAGGGTAAAACAAGCTATCCTGAGAGGTTAAACAGATGGATTAGATATCATGGAAATTTTATTTCTGTGAAGTTGTATCAGTCTACAAAAAAATATTTGATTAGATGAACAGCATATACTATCATTAGTTAGAATTTTGTTTTGATGACAAGCAATTGTGAAGTAACATCTTTTAGTAGTGTTTAATTAAAAGTGGAAAGATCTACAATCAAAATTTTGCAGACCAACACCAGTATATTGTGCAGTAACATTCTGTTAGTTTTGAAATTCTTAAATTTGGATTTTAACAAAATATCACTAGAATGATCCTTGGGTGACCCATTATCAGACTGCACAAAATTATTGTAATTAAATGAAAAATATTTGTGTAACAGGTAGAGGTCAATTTTGTTATACACTGATCATGAGTTTTTTATGCAGAAATATTTCAGCATATGACCCTTATTTACTTGAAATAAACATTCACTCATTCATTCACTTCAATTCTCATTTAAACAGCTTTATCATCCTCTAATATAGTCATTATTTGGATATTCAGGCCTGTGGAGCGAATCAGCAGTCAAGCGCCTCTAGTTTTATTTAAGTATGCATTGTGTGTATTGGCAGTTATGCCTTTGTCTAGCAAACATAATTATTTCATGAATTTCCATTGTTGGAAAGTAACAGAATAAACTTTTGTAAGAGATACCAATTTTGTGCAATAACAATTCCTATAGAATAAACTTTTGTATGAGATATCAATTTTGTACAATAACAATTACTTAAATTATTAAGAACATCTTAAGGTCAATTTGATCAGATATGTGGGTTCAACACACATATCATGTTTCCAAATGTATATTTTGTAGGGATAAATCTAGTACAAGACAACACAAAAATTATTATTTCATTTTCCAATTTCAGACCCATCATTCCATTTCTACAACAGGTCCCTCCTGAAGTGTTGTTAGCCACAGCCAGGTAATTAAACCATTCATGTGAAATAGAAATGTTTATAATATGACCTATGTCGCGGGAGTGAAATAAACCTGTTGAATATTTTTGATATTACACAGGTGTTATTGCACTAGTGGAATAACTATGCAAATGAGCTTGGAGCGAATAGCAACACTATTTTGTAACCGTCAAAATGATTTCATAATCTATATATTGTGACGTCAGCTTTAAAGGGCGTTATAAGCTTCGCGGAAAATTAAAATGTTTAATTTCAAGAAATTTGATGATTGTTCGCAATAATTCGGGCCATATGATAAATAGAATATCAAATTTGTGCTCATCAAATAACGAATTTATTAAACTCGTCATCTATGAACGGATAAAAACTCGGCACATCCTCGTTTTTATTAGTTTGTAGATGACTCGTTTAATAAATTCAGTATTCAATGACCACTCATTCAATATCCTCTTTTCATTTTTATAAACCTTTACCATAATTACCAAAAGATTTTTGGGAGCAGGTTGATTTTGGTTTACAATGTTTGCTTGGACCTATCTGACGAAATACTTAGGGTCAATATGGTAAACATTTGTAGTTACAGAGAAATCAATTCACTACACAGAGCTACTGATATAGGTAGTATTTTCAATTTCAAACCAAATCATTTTAAAAATACTTATACAAATCCTATATTGTGGGTAGTCATTGGAATTGTCTTGATGAGACTATTGAAATGAGTGGGTAGTCATTGGAATCGTCTCAATGAGACAATTTAAATGAGTACCCACAGTATAGGGTTTTAATGAGAATAAATATTTCAGACTGGAAATACCCCTTTTTATCTGAATCTCTCTGTCTACCCTTAAACAAAAAAGTTAAAAGATTCTTAATGTAAAGAAACTTGATGGTCTTGACTTAAAAATTTCTTCATACATGCTGATAATTTGATATTTTTTTATGAAATGTGTCTATTAGTTATCTGCAAATGGATGATAGCAATAATTTTGTGTTCCCTTTTACCAGACATGACCCTTTAGCTGGCCCTGAGATGGGGATAGAGAGGGCCCCTACCCCTCTAACAAGGACTGTTGAGATACAAACAGATTATCGAGACTCTGAGGCCCAGACAGACCCCTATACACCAGAATATGTAGTGAGACCCGGATCAGCCCCAGAACTTCTTACTTTGGCTACACTCTCTTATGGTAGGTGAATTTGATGACTAAGTTAAGTTTCATATGACAGTTAATCACTTTAATTTTAAGTCTTCTTCAGTTATAGGCTCAAGTTTTGTTGTTGTTTTTTTCATTGATTGCCTTTAGAGAAACTATGTACTTCAGATAAAACTGTTTTCTTACTCAAATCCAAATTAAATTTTGATTTGACATCAAAAAGTTTTTCTACTGAAATACTTTTCTAAGTGCAAGATGATAAAAGATAATATTGGTAGAATTTATTTTTAATAGTTAATGGATGGCAAGGTTTAAATATAAGTATTATTCAATTTTTAGCAAATTGTAATTCAGAACAGAAACATTTCATAACTTTTGGTCTTTATGTATTTTTCATTGTCATAGCTTAATATTGCTGACATGCAAATATTGCATCTGCTCAGTATTGTTGTTTTCAATTAATGGGTTGTTTTATCACTCTTTTTTGTAAACCCTCATTTTCACATCTTTGTCTGTCTTCTGTAAATGTACAGTAGATATTGCTTGAGCGACCACCTTTATTAAGCAAACACTTTTATAAAGCGACCTTTATGAAAAAGTCCCTTGACTTTTATCAAAACCTATTAAAAATTGGATTTTCTTAATCTGAAATTTGTTTGCTATTGAATATCATGGTGTTGGAATCTATTAGAATCGTCTGAGAGAAGAATATGTGACTATCTATATATGCTGTCAAAAGGACCTGTCTTTTTTCCATCATGAAATATTGTGTTAAGCGAAAATTTATACAAGTGACCCTTTTTTGTGGCCCCCTCAGTGGTCTCTTAACACAATTTTTTCTGCATATTAGGATATGCCGAAAAATCTGTAAAATTGAATTTCCCAAAGCAGGGTCATTATGACTTATATATATTTAACTTTTTATTATATTATAATATAATAATATATACAGGACGAGGTCTTCCTGCTGGTTTGGCTGAAGTTGAGATGATTGAGAGGGCCAGAGCCAAGAGGGCATGGGAGGCCACCCTGCCACCCCTAAATGATACGTCACAGTTAGAGAAACGTAAACGAATGATGGATGAGATGGAGAGGAAAGAATGGGCTCTACGAGAATCGGAAATTGAAAAGTAAGTTTTCGAATTGATACATTTAAGATTGAATAATGGTACACTTTTACAATTGAAAGGACATTCACATATTCAATGAAAATTGTTGTTTGAAAAGTACAGGTAAGCTATTTGTACAAACATCAAAGTTCTACTCTATGATATCAAAGGTTACAAGCTTATATCAATAATGGGTGACCAGATGTTGTAGCTTTTTTGCACTGAAAATTGGCTTTTTTGTGTAATTAGATGATTAATCAATGATTAATCTTTCCTGCAACTTTATTAACTTCTTAACTGAAAAAGCCTTGAGATTTTGTAATTAGCCTGTTGTGAAATTTTGTTGTTTGTCTATTTATATTCGACTTCTGATATTTATCAGACTTCAAGAAGCTAGACTGGAAGTATTGAAGAAGCTTTTACAGCAGAGAGAAGAAAACCATCAAGAACTAAATATAAAGAGGCTTGATAAATTATGGTATGTAAATGAGCCTGTGCATGACATTTCCAGCAAATTCACAAGTTTGTGATGGACAAAAAATGTTTATCCTAGACAACCTCTCAATACAATTAGAATATTCAATGACTGTCTGAAGAGCCATTTAGACCTTATCTATCTTCAGAGTGCAGAGCGAAGACTCTGGACAGACTGTGCAGCTGCACAGGCTGGCCACAGGCTTTGCTATGTGCACATGTGAAATTGTTCGAAATATCATGTACAGTCTGAAATGATTTAAATATGTATTCTTATATTATTCCCAAATCAAAAGAAGCATTATTTATTGTCAGCATTGGCTTGTCTAAGTGTTAGCCTGTGAACTTAAATTGCATATAAGTGAACAGTAATAAAACAAGTTATATTGCTCATATTAGGTTAAGATACCTCTTTTTAATTACCTATAGCAAAGACTTGTTCATTTGGCTTAAATCAAAATATTTCTTTTTAGCTTGGCTGTTTTTTTGCTGAGAAACTGGAAGGTGTTGCTATTGCCTTGACGTCGTTGGTGTCATTGTCGTTATGCAAAAACAGACATTTTGTGATAACTCTGGTTCTTCTGAAGGCATTTACTTGAAACTTGACTCACAATGTTCACCATCTAAAAGGCCACCTATACTATAGATAGATATATATACACCTATAGACAGATACATCTATTTTGCACTGAACCATGGATATCACTCATGGATCTGCTGATACAAAATTCAAGGTTTTCTGACATTGTAAAGTTGATCTATCATGGTCAAACTGCAGAAAATGTTGCCTATTTAATTCAATATTCAATCGCTTCTTGTATTTGTATTGTTTGTTATAACACATTTTTATCAGATCTGCAATTATATCATTTTTTCAGGTCAAAGAAACAGAAAGAGAAGGAATCCAAGATCAAGAAAATAAGAAATGAACATATTAAAAGTAGGTATTGGATACAGCCATGACCATAAAAAGGATGATTGATCTTTCTTTAATGCTTTTGGTGGTTTATCGAGAAATAACGGTAGATTATCACTTAATAATCTCACCGCAAAAGCAGTGAAATTATCAAAAACTTATACCCTGCTTTTGTGCATTCCACCCTATCTGACATTATCTATGCAGTGTGAAATCAGTGACATCACCATGAAAGTTGCATAGGGATCAGGTGCAAAATGACGTGCTTTAAGAAAATATGTCCTAGAAATTTCACATTTTGTCTCAATTTTGCATAAAAGAAATAGAATAATTGTTTGTTTTCGAGTAAGATTAATTAATGTTGCATTTCATGAACAACAAAAGTTATATTTTCACGAGAGTGAAATATAGCTTTTGTTGTTCACCCAATGAAATATAAATCAATCTTACTCTGAAAGAAACGATTGTCCTCTTTATCTTTTATTGAGACACAAAATGACAGATTTATCAATCTTACAAGACCAATAAATGATTATTTTATTTATTCAATGTAAAAAATACAATTCAGACAAAATGTGTAATTTCTGGACAAGTTTTCTAAAAGTGCATCAATTTCCTTGTTATTGCTATGCAAGATCATTACATCATTTATTAACTCTTTCCTGTTTTACAAAACTTTGGACATGTCCAAATTCATAGGTTTTGCAGACAAAAATTTAAAGTTGATTTAATTTGAAAAAAAAACAACATTCTGTAGGGTAGAAAATAGTGTGGAAAAAGAAGAAATTTCTTGTCAGAAGCAATTTCTTCTTGTTTAACAATGTTTTCTCAATCATAAAATCACAGGCACTTAAAAATCAGGGATTAAACAGCAAAGGGTTAATGGGCCCTTGTTGGATCGCAAGAGATAGTGTGAAACGATTTCTTTTTAAGGATAGTGCCCGTAATAGTTACCCAACATTTCAGAACCTATCATTTTTCACAATGTTGACTGAGGTTTCCTAATGAAAATCATTAGGAAACCTCAGTTAACACTGTTAAATTTCATTTCTTGCAAAATGTTGTGGAACTATTACAGGTCCACTACCTTAAGATATGTCATTGGTAGAAAACAAGAAACATTTTGTATGTGACATATATTTCAGATAATGCTCACTCAATTTTTTCTGTTTTACCTACATTTAAAAAAGGTGTTTCTGCCATCTCCCATCATTATATTTTTAACTTACATATTTGCATTTTCAGCCATCAGAAAACTTACAGACAAGAGAAGAAAAGTTGAAGGCAAACTTGAGAGAAAAGAAGTCATCAATGAGTATTCTAACTTTGGTTCCCAGGCTTATGCCCCTCTCACCAGAGTGGGTATTTTCCTTGATCGAGGGTCAGAACAGTTTGTTGTCAAGAGTCGTCACTTGACCACCTATCAAGGACTCCTGGAGCTGGAGGCGTCTCTTCCAGATTTTGTAACACAGCCTCGAATTAAGGCACCCAAACCAAAGACGGTAACAAAGTCAGGCTTTGTGAAACGAAAGTACAGACAGGAGATTGAACTCATGGATATGCATGAGGTGGGTATAATCCTTGATTTTTGCCCTGGCAGGGCGGAGCCTAAGTGATAAGCCAATGTATATTAGGTTAAGACTTTCAGCTTTCTTGATATTTACTCACTTTTATGAGTAGTTGACATATGTTTTCTGAATCTTCAAATCCTAAGTGGGTACCAAACCCTCGTAATTTTAGCTTAGACAACTAAAAGTTGAGAGGATTTTGTAACCCAAAGAATGTAATACCATGTTCTCACTTTTGCTAATCATGCTAATTCTTTTTGTTTAGGATACACTTACATACAGCTTTAATGATAATAACCCACTTACTTTAGAAAAAATAACAACATGATATTGAAAATTTAAAATGCCAAATAACTTGACAGCTAGGCAACATCCTGCCAGGCGAAAAATAATGTAAAATATTTATTTGCTTCAAATTCACAAATCAGATCATCTGAAAAATATAGGATTTGTCATGAGATTGCATTTGAGACAAGCTGGGGCCTTTTTTACTAAACATCTTAAGATCATTTTTAGCTTGACTATTCGAAGAATAGGGGGGCTATTCCAGTCACCCGGGCGTCGGCGTCAGTGTGGGCGTCGGCGTAATGCTTTGGTTAAGTTTTTACATGCAAGTGTGTAAAATCTCTGTTTCTATTAAAGCTATTGCTTTGAAACTTTGCACATGCTTCTGTGACCACAATATCAGCATCAAGACAAAGATTAATAACTCTGATATTGAATTTAGTGGAATTTTAAACCTTTTTCGGACTTAGAAAATCTTGGTTAAGTTTTTACCTGCGAATTTTTACGTGCAAATGTTGTTTATCTGTTATATTTCTGTTTCTATAAAAGCAATTGCTTTGAAAATTTACACATGCTTCTGTCGCCATAATATCAGCAGCTAGACAAATATTCATTACCCTGATATTGAATTAAGTGGAATTTTAACCCTTTTCGGACTTAGAAAATCTTGGTTAAGTTTTTACCTGCAAATTTTGTATTTCTGTAATATCTCTATTTCTACTAAAGCTATTGCTTTGAAACTTTGCACATGTTTCTGTGACCGTAATATCAGCCTCTTGACAAAGATTCAATAGTCTGATTTTGAATTAAGTGGAATTTTAACCCTTTTTGGACTTAGAAATCTTGGGTAAGTTTTTATGTGCGAATGTTGTATATCAGTTATAGCTCGATTTTTACCTAGGCTTTTGCTTGGAAACTCTACACATGCTCCTGTTACCATGATATCAGCCTCTTGACAAAGATTTATTACTCTGATATTGAATTTAGTGGAATTTTAACCTTTCTCAGACTCAGAAATTCTTGGTTAGGTTTTTATGTGCATATGTTGTACATCAGTTTTATCTCTAATTCTATTAAAGCTATTGCTTTCAAACTTTGCACATGCTTCAATGATCGTAACAACAGCATCTTGATAAAGATTGAATTCTCTGGTATAGAATTTTGTGGATTTTTAACCCTTTTTGGACTTAGAAATTCTTGGTTAAGTTTTTACGTGCAAATGTTGTATTTCTTTAATATCTCTATTTCTACTATAGCTGTTGCTTGGAAACTTAACACATGCTTCTTTGACCATAATATTAGCCCACAGAAAAAGATTCATCACTCTGATATTTAATTTAGTGGAATTTTAACCATTTTCAGCCTTAAAATCTTGGTTATGTTTTTATGTGCAACTGTTTTATGTTAGTTGTATCTCTGTTCTACTAAAGCTATTGCTTTGAAACTCTGCACATGCTTCTGTGACCATAATATCAGCCTCTAGACAAAGATTCTTTTCTCATGACTTTCATTTTATTGAATTTCCAATGTCGATATTGATTTGCTGTTACTATCCAGCACTAGAAATAGTCGAAATTCGCTGTCCTCCGACAGCTCTTGTTTAAGTAAGTCAAAAATTAAAGTTGCCTGTACAGTAGTAACAAAATATTTAATTCTGCCATGCATCATCTCATTGGAATTGTCTTAGATATTGCAAGGCAAAATCTAATAATGAATGGAAACACCAGATACGATTTGTGATTTTGACTTACGATTAATCATTTCGTAAGAGGTTTAGTAGAGCGGGCCCCTGATCTCAACTGATTCTATAATAAAAGGTAACCATGGGAGCCTTGGCCAACTTAGCTTATTCTGTCTACTTTCAACCTGATTACTGTGGGAAAAGCTCAATCCAGAATGGTTGGAATCAACGAAAATTTATAAATTATCTCTAAAATAAAAATGAAAAAGAAAGAAAAAAAAACAACATGATAAGGGTGAAGGGTAAAGATGTCAAAGTTTTATGATATGTTACAGAATTTGATTGACAGTTTGTGTCTGTCCTATTCAACAAAGGTAAAAAAAATTCTAATGTGGGTCTTTCATTTAATGGATTTGTTTTTATTTTTTTATGGTACTGGTAAGTGAAAATGGTCCAGTAGAGAATTTTGCTCATTTAAGGTAGTGGACCCGTGATAGTTCCACAACATTTCATATGTTATGAGCTTTAACAGTGTAAACCAAGGTTTCTTAATGGTTTCATTAGGAAACCTCAGTTAGCATTGTGAAAGATCACTGGTTCCAAAATGTTGTAGAATCATTATGGGTCCACTACCTTAATGTTGATCTTTAAACTGTCTTGATTTTCAAAAAAAGATAAAATATAGGTGATTATATTCTAATTTAATTGATAAAATTAATACAGCAAAATGAAGATTTTTTTCTGTTTGTTTTTTAACAGAGATAGTCACAAGGGGCTCAATTTTTTGGCAAGGCATATTGTGCAAATTATGCTTCTTTTTTACTTATTTTTTTTTCACAATCCAGCTTTTAAAGGCAGAGCGTAGACACCCATTAGCAGCGCCCTTGTTCTTATTATATATCTTTAATTATGTGTATTCTTTAAATGTCTGCTAGAGATTTTTTACTACAAATATTTAGTTCTTTGACAAATTTTGATTTGAAATTGTTTTCTCGTCTTTCTGGTTGGAAAACAATATGGAATTGTAAAAAAATTGATTGTTACAAGCATTTTCTTCATTTTCCACAATGTTTCCCGAACCATTATTATCAAATGTCATAAAGAAGACAGATTGTATGGGGATGGGTTATTGGGAAAGTGAAACAATATGAGAGTGTGTGTGACATTTTCAAAAATTTTACATGAGAGCAAAGCTAAGCTTCTGGCCAGCCTGTGCAGCTGTACAGTCTGACCAGAGTCTTCACTTTGCACTTTATTGATAGGTAAGGTCTTGAATGCCCCTAATCCAGTGAACTTATTCTTCTTAATACATTTTTTCGTTGTCTACACTGCTCAAAGTTTATACTTAACACACATGTGAAATTATTGGAAATGTCACGCACAGCCCCATATGTAACATACTGTGAAGGATTAAACAGAAAGGTTAATGAAGTCATTAATGTCACCTAAACAGTACATCATAGGTGGTTATTTTTTCTTATAAATCATAGGATTATTATGCAACACTCAAGGTAGAACAAATGGTCTTAATATTTAAGTAATGTGACTTTAGGTGTGTGTATCAAATTCTAATTTTGTCAGTTTAATCTAAGTTACTTTTTTTGTACATCAATGAAAAAAGATGGGGATGAAAGTGCTTTAATATTTCTGGTGTCTTTCACCTAAAGAGTGGTAAAGATAGAAATTATCTCAACCATTTTCTTTTTATTTTAGAAAAATAATATTATCATATTGGTGAATTATTTTTGGATTATTTGAAGGGAATAAAATATTTCACAATAATTCAGTGGATTCTTGATATACATGTGACCTGTCATGCAAAAAGGGGCCATCTGGGAAGTGCACATTGTGCTGACCCTGGTCTGACTGTGCTATCTGCGCAGACTGACAAGGGTAGATGCTCTTCAAAACTAATATGATTTCTGAATATAGGCTGATTCCTTTTAATTCTCTAACATATTACAAACATCTGTTTGACCTATGCTGGACCCAGTCCCTTTTTCAAATATTTACTTTAAAGAGTTCCCAAATGGTCACTTTTCTCATGACTAGTCCCATATATAAGTTCCATATATAAGTAAGTTTCAAACAAAAATTGTAAAAAAATTGTAAATTTTAAATAGGGCATTACTCTTTCATTACCTAAATAGCAACACCAATATCAAGGGACCAGTGAAAAAATTTGTAAGTGCCTACATATTTATAGGCACTTAAAATGGTTTAACACTTACCATCTGATATACCAACATTAGTTTCCTGCATGAAAGAGAAACAATTTTTTAGCTAGAAATTGAAAATTCAGTGCATGACTATACTAAGTGTCTTTACATTGTTTAGACACTTAGTACAGACTTGCACTGAAACCTCAAAATGTCAAATAAGCCTTAAGCTTTTGCATAACCAAATAGATTACTTTTATCATGATTGCAAGTAACTTACTTTTTAACTCCTACAGAGTATCAAAGAAGCCCGACTAAAGGGTGAGGAAGAGCCCAAGCCCCTGAGGTTCTTACAGAAGATTGAGAAGCCCATACCCCGCCCACCGACGCCAACGGTGGAGGTCCCGTCAGAAGAGGAGGAGGAAAGAGAGTTAGCTGTCATCTTTATGCAACAAGTCATCAGGGGTAGAGCGATTCAGAATATGGTGAGATTTATACTGGTTATCAGGGTTTGACACTAACTCCTTTTTGCCGCAAGCTTGAAGGACCTGTTTGCCTTATATCTTATAGGTCCGCCCTGATGAAAACAGGTCCTCTAAGAAAATTATGGATATTATTTAGTAATTTAGGATTAAATTGTAAGAAAAACATTGTAGGAAAGGAGAAATTGCTTGTGACAAGCAATTTCTTCTTTCCCACAATTATTTCCACAGGATAATGATATCATTATTGGAGAGGGAACTTGAAAGAAAAAAAACAACAAACTATTTAGATAAGAAGTGATATGGCTATTACTTACAGGCCTGAAGGACCTGCAGTTGAGTTACTTCTACCAGTCCTCCTTAAAATCTACAGGTCTGAGGCCTGAAGACTGGTGTAAGTGTTGACCCCTGGGTTATACTAGAATTGTAAACTTTATGTAGAGCATTACTTTCTGATTACACCATTATTAAAACTATTGCAAATGTCCAAATTTTTGAAGGCACTTTAAATGGTATAACACTTACCTTCTGACTTAACTCCCTTTTCATTTTGTGAACAACAAAAGCAATATTTTCACTGTTTTCTTGTTTTGAGTACAAAGAAGTCAGAGAATTGTCATCTCCCTTTTTGCCATTTGTGGATGTGTTAACTTGGGATGGTGGAGTTTTTGGCTTTGTAAACTTGGCTTGTATTTTGTGAATCTTTGACCCGATTCTGATTATACGCTATTGTTGTGATGAATATATAGCTTTTGTTGTTCACTCAAGGAATGATAAATCAATCTTACACTGAAGGGGTAGAGTGATACAAGATGGTTTTGAGTATGAAAAGTCAAAGAATTGTCATCTCCATATTTGTCGTTGGTGGATGTGTAAGCTTGTGAACATGGAGTGTTTCGCTTTGCATCAGCCCTGCATACAGGTTGATCAAAAGGGCGCAAACTGTTTGCAAAATATACCCAGCTTTGCTTGCAAATATACATGCAAAGCTGGGTTTAATTTGCAAATATCTTCAAAATATCTGAATACAGGGCAGATACTAATGACACAGTGGTGTTGTGATGAAAATTGATGTTGGGTTTTATCAAGGCCTTTATCCCAAATTCAAATATAACTAATGTTGATCATAAGATAAGAAAAGTGGTCTGTTTTACAAGAGTGAAAATCATTTAGTCTATTTTTATTTTCTGCAAAAAAGTGTCAAAATGTTACAATTTTCAGACAAGTTCTCTAAATACAGTGTACTAATAAATTTTCTTAATGTTTCTAAATGTAATCAGTAACTTTGGAAACACTTATATTACTTTCACTTGTGTAATTTGAAATAAATTGCAGCTAAACCTATCAATACAATGATGATATTTTATTATGATAAAATTGTTGGTTTGTCAGAGAAATTATCGAATGAAAATACAGCAAGAAATTTCAATTATCTATTGGGAATCCCAATAGATAATTTAAATTTCTTGCTGTTTTGGGTTGTACTTAAGAAATAAAAATGAAAATAAATTGGTAGAATTTCGTCAATGATGGAAATCTCTGACATCATTTTTCTCAATTTCAGATGTACGAGGGTAAGGAGAAGCGTATGGAGTTAATAAAGGAACTACGTAGTACTCACGCTCTACAAGATGCGGAACAAAATGTAAAGAAACAGGAGAAACAGGCCACTCTGGCCTTACAGAGACAGAGACGATTACACGAACATCAGGTATACTGGGGGGTTATAGCTAAGTGTATTTGTCCTGAGACAGACCTTTGTGTATTAAACACTTTTTAAACAACAGTTCTTGCAAACAAATAGTCGGCAATTGAATTATTATGGAAAATAATCCTACATGGGATAGAAATATTGACATTGTTAGCTTATAAGACCAATAGGCCAACCACTGAGCCAAAGAAGATCTTCTCTGAGAAGCTATGCAGGAAAGTTAGACAGCTCTCCCATTACACAGGAACAACAATTATTAATGTACAAAATATATAGGGGATAATCGTTTGTTTCAGTGTAAGATCGATTTATATATTTTATTGAGTGAACAACAAAAGCTATATTTTCACAAGTGGCAGAGCACCGAGTGAGTGTGAAAATATAGCTTTTGTTGTTCATGAAATGAAATATTAATCGATCTTACTCGATAAACAAACAATTATTCTTGAATGCAAAAATGAGACTAAATGTGAAATTTCTAGGACATATTTTCATAGAGCGTGTCATTTTGCACATGATTGCTATGCTACGTTCATTGTGACGTCACTTGTTTTGACCCGCATAGTTGACTTCAGATAGTGTGAAATGCACGAAAACAGGGTATAAAATGTTTATAATTTCACTGCTTTTGCGGTGAGATTATCAAGTGATAATCTACCGTTATTTCTCCATGAGAATTTCAATGTCCTCAAAATCTTTAAATATTTTCATCAAAAGTCATACTGCGTACTATTTATGCCGAATCAATAACAATTAAGTATCATTATAAAATAATATACTGACTGTCACTTTGAATTTTGAACAATTTATCAATTTTTAGATGCAAAAAGCATCAAATGACCTTTTCGAGCATTTGATGACCTATAAGAGTTCTATGTTTTCAAGATTTTTTCATGTTCTAAATATTCAACTCATTCATTTTTTATTACTCAGGAATCATTAGTTGATGAGGCGCTGTCTAAGGTTGAAGGAGAGAGTCTGGGTGATATGTTTGACTTCTTGAGTAAAGAACTGATCAGACTACAAGAGGAGAGACGTATTCACGCTTTCTCGATGCTCGCAGAAAGACAGAGGAGGATCAGAGAGGCCGAGGAGAGCGGTAAACGACAAGTTGAGGAGAGACGAAGAAGGGAGGAGGATGAAATATTTAAACAGGTAATTTTTGAATTTAAAGATTCAAGGGAACAGGGCTTATGACCTGTAAACCAGGGGTCAATTTAGGAGTCAAAACTCAATCACAAGTCCTAGGGATGTTGCAAGGCCTAGTGTGCTCTTTTTATGGGCACTTACAATAGTGTTTACAAGTGTTTTACTAGCCCTTCGATTCATTGAGCTTTCTGTCTTGGGTATATTATATGGTCAAGATCTTAAAGACTGATCTGTGGAACAGTTTTATGCCCCTGTATCAAGAGATTGGGGGCATATTGTTTTACTCATGTCCGTCTGTCTATCTGTCTGTCCGTCCGTCCGTCCATCCGTCCGTCCGTCCGTCTGTCTGTCCGTCAGTCTGTCTGTCTGTCAGTCTGTCTGTCCGTCTGTCTGTCCGTCCGTCTGTCCAAAAACTTAACCCGAAAACTTAACCTTTGCCTTTTCTCCAAAAGTATTTGACATACAAAGCTGTACACCAAAGTCAAGGTCATGTGACAAGGTCAAGGTCATCTGTCAAGGTCAAACTTTAAAAAAAAATGCTGTTCCGGGGGCATTCATGTTTCACAAACACATCTTGTTATTTTTAGCTCCCCTGGCCGGACGCCACTGGGGCTATTGTCATGGCGGTGTGTCCGTCATGTGTCCGCCTGTCTGTTTGTCCGATCGTTAACTTTTTCTTTTAAGATCTTATCCTCAGAAAGTACTCTATGGATTTGAACCAAACTTGACAGGAATGATCCTTTGCTGACCCTCTTTCAAAGTGTTCAAGAATTTTTGATCCAATGAAAAACCAAGGCTTAATAGGTGCTAATTTCCATATATGGTAATATGTGACTTTATTGTGATCAGATGAAAAATATGTCTTTTATGGGCAGAGGTCATTTCTCTATATGATATAAAGTGGAAACTTTGAGATCATTTTCACAGAGCCTAACTGATGTTGTTCAACCAAATTTCACAAATGTTTCCTGCTTAACCCTTTATCAGATGCGCAAAATTATCAATATAGGATGAATAATTTGTATTATACAATTTTCTTTGTTTTTCATTGATCATGAATTAATCTTTGCAGAAGTTCTTCATCATGTGACTCATCATTCTTGTAGAAAAAAATGGGAACACACTTAAAAACACATAAATTCTTATCTCATCATATCAGTTGATTCAGGCCTGTGAAGCAAATCAGCTGCTAAAGCAGCATTAGTTCTAAAATAAATTTTGTTGTCACAGCATTTTTTTTCTACAAATGCAAAAAAGATAGCTGGTTATCCATGTTCATTAATCTACAGTTTTTATGTGACTATGTTGTCAGTAAGAGAAATGAAAATGAAAGAAAAGCATCTTTAATCCGAAATCACAACAAATTCCATGTACATGATAGCATATTTTGTTATCAGGTTATCAAAAGCTGTTTGAGAAGTGTAGGCAGTTATCAGGAGTCTCATATTCTTGGTTCTTAATATACTTACATAATATCATGTACATGTGATTACTGTAGATTCTCACTCATAAGTTGAGAAAAAAGCAGTTCAAAATTTGACATCGACTTATGGACAGGCCCGCAGAAAAATGAAAAACTAAAAATCATCGGTCATGAACAGGCCTTTCCGTTAACCTTGACAATATCCTTGACTTTTGCCTGGTATTCCGATCATAGTAAATCCAGTTTATTTGTTTTATTAGATATGCTTCATAAATTAATGACTCTACTGCAAGTAATTTGCAACGTGTGTAATCAATAGATTTGAAGTAGACACATGCTTACAAATCCAGACATGATAAGGTTACCGGACCTGTCATAAATTAGCAGACACGATATCATCAGAGGGATAGTACCCATGCGTTGAGTAGGCGGAGTTTCATAAGAATATGGGTCTGTCTACCCATCAATAAAGTATATATTAATCGCTTAACTAATTATTACATCGCATATGAAATTATCATTTAATTAATGAATCATGTCTAAGAGAATACAGAATGCTTAAGATACTGAGTTTAAGATTCGCGTTATTGAATGCAAGCCGAAAATTCGAACTATTTTGGTTCATTTGAAAGAACAAAAAATAATGGTCACGAGACCGAAAGCGAAAGTAGATCTTTAAAAATTGGGAACCAACATTCGTTTACGATGGATACATTTTTAGGCTCCTGATTATTTTCAAGATAGGTTTTAACGGGAAACAAATGATGATTAACTGAATAAATGTAAATCAATGTACAAATTATCTTTTTCAAAAATCACTTTTTGCATAGAGTCAGGTATCTGTTCCAACGTCAGAAAATTCTTTCAACCAGACCAGCCGAAATATTTGTTGTCTAGTAAAAATAACAACACTATCTTAGTTGATAAAACCAAAACATAAGCCAGAATTCCTACACACAATCTAGCAAAATATTAGCTCTCGACTTATGATCGGGGTCTTGTCAAAATTGCCAATTGGAACTCAATTTTTACCCCCTCGACTTATGAGTGAGATAGACCTATGAGTGAAGATATACAATATATTTTGTTATCAATTTTTAGCTCCACTGGCTGAAAGCCACTGGGGCTATTGTCATGGCGTTGTGTCCGTCGTGCGTCCGTCCGTCCGTGCGTCCGTCCGTCCGGTCGTAAACTTTTCTTTAAAAATCTTCTCCTCAGAAACTACTGGATGAATTTCAACCAAACTTCACAGGAATGATCCTTGGGTGACCCTCTTTCAAAGTTGTTCAAGAAATTTTGATCCAATGAAAAACATGGATTTAATGGGCGTGGCTAATTTCCAAATATGGTAAAAAGTGAGTTTTCTCAGATTCTAATCAATGGATACCAATTAAATTTTACATGAATGATCCTTGGGTGACCCTTTATCAGTCTACCAAAAAATATTGTGATCAGATGGAAAATATGCATTTTATGGGCGGAGGTCATTTCTCTATATGTTATATAGAAGAAACTTTGAAAATCATTTTCTCAGATTCTTATTGATGGATACCAATTAAATTTTACATGAATGATCCTTAGGTGACCCTTTATCAGTCTACCCATAATTATTGTGTTTGGTTGAGAAATATGCATTTTATGGGCAGAGGTCATTTCGCTATATGTTATATAGTGGAAACTTTGCAAATTATTTTCTCAGAATGTAATTGATGGATATCAACCAAATTTCACTGGAATGATCCTAGAGTGACCCTTTATCAGTCTACCAATAATTATTGTGATTGAATGAAAAATTTATATTTCATGAGCAGAGGTCATTTCTCTATATGTTTTATAGTGGAAACTTTGAAAATCAATTTCTCAGAATGTAATTGATGGATATCAACTAAATTTCACTGGAATGATCCTTGAGTGACCCTTTATCAGTCTACCAATAATTATTGTAATTGGATGGAAAATATGTATTTTATTGGCGGAGGTAATTTCTCTATATGATATATAGTGGAAACTTTAAAAACCATTTTCTCAGAATGTAATTGATGGATATCAACTAAATTTCACTGGATTGATCCTTGAGTGAACCTTTATCATGCAGCGAAAAATTAATGTCATTGGATGAAAAATATGCCTTTTCATGGGCAGAGGCCATTTCTCTATATGTTTTATAGTGGAAACTTTGAAATTCATTTCAACATCAGTAGAACCCAAAATATCTTAAAATCTAGGCAAACCTTAGATTTGTTTTTTCAAGAATTTCAAGCCTGTGGAGCGACTCAAGCCGTTCATGGCTTTCTAGTTCAAGATCCATCAGAGAAGTACAGACAGTTTTCTTGAGTGTTATTCTTGACTTTCAATATAACTACATATTCAAATGTACTCATACTATGTAAACAGGTTGTCAAGATCCACCAGAGAAGTGTAGACAGTTATCTGGAATCTGTTATCCTTGACTCTCTAGACACAACTGCGGATGCCCAGGCAAGACTTGAGATCTCTGAACTAGCTACCAAGATAAATGATGTGGCATATGAAATGGAAGATAAGTAAGTATTGGTTTATTCTTAATTTTTTAGCTCGGCTTTTTTGCATAGAAAACTGGAGATATTATGATCATGTTGGTGTCATTTGCATGACAAACTCTAACCTTGGTCATATCTCTGTTGTTATTGAAGATATCATCATGAAACTTCACATGTGTGTTCACCATAACAAAAACTACCCAGACTATCAAGGGGGATAACTCTTGAAGCATTTTTAGCTTGACTATTTGAAGAATAGGGGGGCTATTCCAGTCACCCAGGCGTTGGTGTCGGTGTTGGCGTCAGCGTAATGCTTTGGTTAAGTTTTTACGTGCAAGTGTTTAAAATCTCTGTTTCTATTAAGGCTATTGCTTTGAAACTTTGCACATGCTTCTGTGACCATAATATATCAGCCTCTAGACAAAGATTCAATACCCTGATATTGAGTTTAGTGGAATTTTAATCCTTTTCGGACTTAAAAATCTTGGTTAAGTTTTACATGCAAATGTTGTTTATCTGTAATATTTCTGTTTCTATAAAAGCTATTGCTTTGAAACTTTACACATGCTTCTATGACCATAATATCAGCCTCTGTACAAAGATTCATTACTCTGATATTGAATTTAGTGGAATTTTAACCCTTTTTGGACTCCTGGTTAAGTTTTTACGTGCAAATGATGTATATCAGTTATAGCTCTATTTCTACTTAGGCTTTCATCGAATTTTAACCTTTTTCTGACTCAGGAATTCTTGGTTTAGTTTTCACATGCAAATGTTGTACATCAGTTATATCTCTAATTCTAGTAAAGCTATAGCTTGAAAACTTTGCACATGCCTCTGTGATCATAATAACAGCCTCTTGACAAAGATTCAATTCTCTGGTATTGAATTTAGTGGATTTTCAACCCATTTCAGACTTAGAAATCTTGGTTAAGTTTTTACGTGCAATTGATGTACATCTGTAATATTTCTGTATCTACTAAAGCTGTTGCTTGGAAACTTTACACATGCTTCTGTGACCATAATATCAGCCCACAGAAAAAGATTCATTACTCTGATTTTGAATTTAGTGGAATTTAATCCCTTTTCGGCCTTAAAAATCTTGGTTATGTTTTTATGTGCAACTGTTTTATGTTAGTTGTATCTCTTCTCCTACTAATGCTATTTCTTTGAAACTTTGCACATGCTTCTGTGACCATAATATCAGCCTCTAAACAAAGATTCTTTTCGACTTCTTTTTGACTTAAATTGTATTGAATTTCCATATCGATATTGATTTGCTTGTACTATCCAGCACTAGGAATAGTCGAGCTTCACTGTCCTCTGACAGCTCTTGTTGTAAAAGTTATGCCCATTTATAAGTCGCTTGCGCTCGCGCTGCGACTTATTGTGGCCGTATGAAGTTTTCTGGACAGGTCAAAGGTCAAAGACAGACCTCTTAACGTCTTCTGTATTTCTGTTTTGAGACAAAGTAGATCTCTGATTTCTTGTCCGCTCTTTATGGTAATAAACATAACGAAATAATGCCAGATTTTGCGATCGTATGAAAGTTGTAGAAGAAATATACATCATATTTCTTAAACGCCATATGAGGCAGAGAAAAAATTTCAAAAAACAAAAACACCGTAACCACATGTGCACCTGTTTAATATACAGTTACGAACCATTGAAAAAATAGTGCACTACGCGCAGTAATACAGACGCGTTTCAGAAAAAGAATAACATCGGGTTTCAACGCAAAACTCGTAATCACAATTTGTTTTTATATACAGTTAAGGGGTTTTCGTTGAAAGCAGGGCTGTCGGAAACGACAGTAGTGTCGACTGAGACGACAACTTTTCTCAGCGGACGACAAAAAATCCTATCAAAGGATTCCACCGGACGACATGTTTTTCTAAGGCACGCGTCCCGACTTATAACCTCTCGGCTGTGTATAACATGTATTTGATTGGTTACGTAAGTTAGGCTAACTGTCGCGTGAAAAATCGATAATAGCCATATCTGAAGTCCGATAGATGGGCGCGGTAGGCGTGGCGTTAATTGACGCCAACAGCCAATCGTAATCGGTTATTCGTAGACCTTGTAGGCGGAGCCTGACTATCAATGAATTGAATCTAGACTCTGCCCGACAATGTGTTTTGGCGATTGTTGGGCATAAACGAAACACGTGAACTATTAATATATTGATCGAAGCAGCTGATTCACTAATTATATACCGGTAATTGAATTCGAGCAGGGCCCCAATTTATACGAAGACAATCGTAAGACAACATAATTGACCCGATTTGTTCGTAACAAGTAAATGATTAGTCCGTGTCCTTCGAACTGTCCCGAATCTCTTTTACCTTTTTTAAAATCGGTATTTTGACTTAAAACAATTATTTGATTAAAGAAATGTTCCGAAAAAAACACGAAACGAATTACCACTACCGGTGAATCTCTGGAACGCCGTGCATGTGCTTAATTCCGTCGGATACCGTATTTCGAAAATGGAAAGCTCCGGATCAGCCTACTGATCAGACACGTGTTGAAATGAAAAAAAAAAAAAAAAAAAAAAATGAACAATCAAGAGACAAGTGGTTCGGAAAGTTTAATTATTTCAAAAAAAAAAAGGAAGAAAAAGAGAGAGATAATCAATGCAGTTCAAACATACAATCTTTTGTCATGAATATGAATTCTGAATTTTTTCTCTCAATTGGCAACATCTGTAAAGAGAATCATCGCATTGACTTATATGTTGAGATTTTTTTAAAGTCTAAGTAAATATAATAACATTTTTTGACCTCTTTTTAAGTTCTGGCAAAAAGAAGATATGACTGTTTCAAAGACTTGCTTCTGTATTGGTTTTATATGGTTTTAAACTGAACCGGAAAAGTTTTGTCATCTACTGACCCCATCTCCAAAAATGAATAAAAATGTAAAAAGCATTGGGATAAAAGAAGAAAATGTTTTTTACAAGCAATTCTTTCTTTTCAATCAATGTTTTCCTTAAGATAACCATTCTGGTGACTAAAACATTGGATTGTGTAGGAAAAGGTTAATAAATTGTTGTTTCAATATCATAGTTTTGCATGGTACAAAATCAACCCTCATAATGATGGAATCTAACTTTTTTGTGTTGGATCCAACTTTTTCTGAAGTTGGATTCCTGGAATCCTACTTTCAAAACCCTAGTGAGAGCCCTGGAAAGCATTGAAAAAATAGTTCGTGCATGCGCAGTAATTCAGACACGCTCTCATATAGATCCAGTCGCCATTTTCTCATCGGTTGTTATTTGCTTCGTTTTGACAGAAACTTTGATTTAGGACCAAATAAAATTAGATATTCTTAAAAATTTATCTATCAACATTTCTAGTCAATCGATAAAGAAGCATTATTCTCGAAAGAAGAATTTGATTCTATGGAATATTTCCCAGATATGAACAAATTTTCCACAAAATATTCCTACCACCAATGTTAAAATCCATCAAAGTCAAAATGAGGAGATATGGTGAAACTTTTGTATTTTTTTTAAATACTTGAACCAGAATAGTGGTAACATTTTCATCTTTTTCACTTCTAAAATTATTATTCTGTTCAATGTAAACCGATGATTGTATTCATCCCGTCTCAAAATGTCATTTGTGACATAAAATAATAGGCCGGTTAGAAGTTTTGACAAGTATGTTTTATTATACCCCAGCAAAACTTTTTGTAGCTCCACTAAAAGAATGTCACTCATATCGTGAACCTATGTAGAGGAATAGCAGGAGGCTCGGTTAGGGTATTGTGAATGTACTGGTATGAAAAAACTAGAATCCATAGTTTGGTGCTCCAGACGCTGCGGTATGACCATAGCAGTTGAAAACGGTGTAAAACCCCAATAAACCATACCCCCGCAAAACGATCGTCAGTGTTCTCCCCAGCCCAATAAGCTGTATCAGCCCCACTACAGCTTCATCTAAAACAGTGTTATGCCCCTACAGCTTTAAAACTACCCTACCGCTTAATTTCTTCAAAATGGTCATCAAATAGAGAAATTTTAGTTATCTTATGTCAAAAACTGATGAAATAAGGCAAAACTGATGAATTAAGGCATTTTGTACAATAAATATGCATAAAAACATTATTGGAAAAGAAGAAATTGCTCAACATGAGCAATTTATTCTTTTCCTAAATGTTTTTATTCACATAATCACAATTACTTGCATAAACACTGTATTGTAAGCTTCCAACGATGCTGCCACTACAGCTTCCAATTATTCTTAGGAGAACCCTGATCGTTTTAGGGGTTATACTGGCATCAGCCTGTCTGTCCGTCCATGTACAAATCTTGTCTTGCACATAGCTCAAATATTGATAAAGGTACATGTATAGTTGTGACCCATCACACTCAAAGGGACCTTATGGCATGTGTGAAAAATATTGACCCTAGTCAGTCTGTACTGTTCGCGCAGCCAGACTAGGGCCGACGCTTTTCACTTTTATGTAATTTTCTAAATCTGGGGTATTTACCCTATCTTACTCTGTATTCACTTTTCGCATACGGGATCTGGTTAACCTGCGCTGGGTCTGACAAGTTTGTCAAAATTTGGATTTTTGGAGTTCGGATAAGGTCCCATTTAGCATGACAGGTCAATATTTTGAAAATTCAAAGGTGCATAGAATTTATTGTGGAGAGGTTCAATAGATCTAATTTTTAAGAGACAAACATCTCTTGTTATATACAATTCAATATTAATTTCATTTCCTTCAATACTTTTTAAAACCTTCTCTGATAAAGTCATAAAAAGCAAGTCTTGTTTTACTAATACATCTGTTGAAGCGACTTTCAGGCCCTTCAGGGCTTTGATTTCAAATTTGGCATTACCCAGCATCTGCAGCCTTAAAATTTTTGCATTATGCAGCACCTGCAGCTGAGCATTGCACCTGTAAGCGGTGCTGTTTTAAGCTCTGAGCTGTTTAGAAACAAAAAGTCAAGGTATTGCCATCTCCTTGGGGTCATTCAGGGTGGTTTTGGCACTGGCATCAGTGTTGGTGTTGATATTGCTGTAGGCAGCTGTGCAGACTACACAGATTGACCAGGGTCAAAATCTTTTGCACTTTGCTCAAACCCTGAATTAAGAATGATAAATCTACCTTCCTGTGAAAGATTTGTTGAAATACGACCTCAGGGGCCCATTTTACTAAACATCCTACCATCATTTTTGGTGTAAGTCAAAAACTAGAATTGCTTTTTGAATAGTAACTTTATATGGAATTATGTCATGCATTATCTCATTTAATTCATCTTCTTAAGACAATTCTGATGAGATATTGCAAGGCAGAACCTAACATTGAATGAAAACGTTAAGTATGATTTGTGATTTTGACTTACAATTAATTTTTTCGTAAGAAGTTAAGTAAAACGTGCCCCTGGTTAGCCTGTTCTAGAACTAATCTCTTTTTCAAATATTTATCCCATTTCAATGCTTGAACAGTTTAAACAAGTTTGGCTCAAGTAGAAAGCAGGCAGTGTAGGCTAAGATCAGACTGTATATCTGTTAGTGATTGGCCTATTAGTCAATACAATCGATAATTAGTTGATTAGGGCTTCAAATGTAGATAATTGATTAACAAATTTCATAATCAATTAATCTGTTATTAATGTATAAATTGCAGCTATTTAATGTTTTGAAAGATTAAATTCACTGATTTAGTCCTAGGTTACTTCTTTTTTTCTGCTAAAACCCTTTTACTTGAGAAAAACAATTTATTAGTCTCCCTCCGGTTACCGGTTGGAGGACTATAGGTTTGCTCGATTCCGTCTGTCCGTCCGTCTGTCCGTCACACTTTTGTCCGGGCTATATCTTCTAAACCATAAGTGCTAGCAACTTCAAACCTCATATACTTATAGATCTCATTGAGGAGAAGTGTCATGTTTAAGAACCGTTACTCTGCCACACCCACTTTTTGAGTTATTGCCCTTTGTTGTTTTTACCCTTACATTCTTGTCCGGAACATATCTCCTAAACTATGTGTGCTAGCAACTTCAAACTTTGTACACTTAAAGATCTTATTAAGGAGTAGTGTCATGTTCAGGATCCATAACTCTACCACACCCACTTTTTGAGTTATTGCCCTTTGTTGTTTTTAGCCTTACATTCTTGTCAGGATAATATCTTCTAAACTATAAGTGCTAGCAACTTCAAGCTTGGTACACTTATAGATCTTATTGAGGACAAGTGTCATGTTCAAGAACTATAATTCTGCCACACCAACTTTTTGAGTAATTGCCCTTTGTTGTTTTTACCCATACATTTTTGTCTAGATCATATCTCCTATACCATAAGTGCTAGCAACTTCAAACTTTGTACACTGATAGATCTTATCAAGGACAAGTGTCATGTACAAGAACTGCTACTCTGCCATGTCCACTTTTTGAGTTATTGCCCATTGTTGTTTTTAGTCTTATATTCTTGTCCGGATCATTTCACCTAAACTGTAGGTGCTAGCAACTTTAAACTTTGTACACGTAAAGATCTCATTGAGGACAAGTGTCATGTACAAGAACTGTTACTCTGCCACACCCAGTTTTTGAGTTATTGTCCTTTGTTGATTTTACCTTTACATTTTTGTCAGGAACATATCTTTTAAACCATAAGTGCTAGAAACTTCAAACTTGCTACACTTATAGATATCATTGAAGACAAGTGTCATGTACAAGAACTGTCACTCGGCCATGTCCAGTTTTTGAGTAATTGCCTTTTGTTGTTTTTAGTCTTACATTCTTGTCCGGATCATATCTCCTAAACTGTAAGTGCTAGCAACTTCAAACTTTGTACACTTAAAGATCTTATCAAGGAGTAGTGTCATGTTAAGGATCCATAACTCTGCCACACCCACTTTTTGAGTTATTGCCCCTTGTTGTTTTTAGCCTTACATTCTTGTCAGGATCATATCTCCTAAAATAGAAGTGCTAGCAACTTCAAGCTTGGTACACTTATAAATCTTATTCCGACAAGTGTCATGTTCAAGAACTGTCACTCTGCCATGTCGACTTTTTAAGTTATTGCCCTTTGTTGTTTTTAGTCTTACATTTTTGTACGGATCATATCTCCTAAACCATAAGTGCTAGCAACTTCAAACTTTGTACACTGATAGATCTTATCGAGGACAAGTGTCATGTACAAGAACTGTTACTCTGCCATGTCCTCTTTTTGAGTAATTGCCCTTTGTTGTTTTTAGTCTTACATTCTTGTCCGGATCATATCTCCTAAACTGTAAGTGCTAGCAACTTTAAACTTTGTACACTTATAGACCTCATTGAGGACAAGTGTCATGTACAAGAACTGTTACTCTGCCACACCCACTTTTTGAGTTATTGCCCTTTGTTGTTTTTACCTTTACATTTTTGTCAGGAACATATCTTTTAAACCATTAGTGCTAGAAACTTCAAACTTCCTACACTAATAGATATCATTGAGGACAAGTGTCATGTACAAGAACTGTCACTCTGCCATGTCCACTTTTTGAGTAATTGCCTTTCTTGTTTTTAGTCTTACATTCTTGTCCAGATCATATCTCCTAAATTATAAGTGCTAGCAACTTTAAACTTTGTACACGTATAGATCTCATTGAGGACAAGTGTCATGTACAAGAACTGTTACTCTGCCACACCCACTTTTTGAGTTATTGCCCTTTGTTGTTTTTACCTTTACATTTTTGTCAGGAACATATCTTCTAAACCATAAGTGCTAGAAACTTCAAACTTGCTACACTTATAGATATCATTGAGGACAAGTGTCTTGTACAAGAACTGTCACTCTGCCATGTCCACTTTTTGAATTACTACCCTTTGTTGTTTCTATCCTTACATTTTTTTGTTCTGTACCTATCTCCTAAACCATAAGTGCTAGCAACTTCAAACTTTGTACACTGGTAGATCTCATTGAGAAGAAGTGTAATGTACAAGAACTGTTACTCTGCCACATCCACTTTTTTATTTATTGTCCGTTGTTGTGTTTTAATCCTGACATTTTTGTCCGGACCATATCTCCTGAGCCATCAGTGCTAGCAACTTCAAACTTGGTACACTTATAGATCTCATTGAGGACAAGTGGCATGTACAAGAATCATTCTTCTCCGCCCACTTTTGGAGTATTTGCCATTGGTTGTTTCTACTCTTATATTTTTGTTTTCGGACATTTTGTTCAAAACCTAATGTGCTAGCAACTTCAAATTTTGTATACAGTTATAGATCTAGTAAGTAGGAGATATATTATAAGAAAGGATTTTTTGTTATTCGGTAGGGGACTCCTGTATTGCATTGCAATACGATATGCACTTGTTTTAAGCCTGCCTTAGAATTGAACTGCACTTAACCATCAGTGGTCACTGACCACTGATGACTGAGTGTAAGTTCATTCCAGATATGCTAAAAGAAACAACACATACCATTGTTTTTGTAATCTTAATCAAAGAAGTTTTAAACCATACCTTGTTATGCAATAGTGTACATTCATTAAGAATTGTATTGATTTCACAGAGCCAATGTAGTTCGATCATTAGTTGATTTTGCTTTTTAGACTAAAAACTGAAAATCAATCATGATTTTAAACCGATTGACCAACACTAATATCTGTGCAGTCTGATCTTAGTCTCTTCTTTCTGCTAAAGATTTATATACAGTAGCAATATGCTTTGAACAGCAGAAGAATAAGGATTTAAAAAAATAAATTTTACTTTTTTTCTTTTAAGACGAACTCAGATTGAATCGGAAGAAATTGTTGCCGACTTGGTTCATTGTTTCTTACTACCAGAAGTTCAAAAACAAACTGTGAGAGAAAAGGGTAGGTCAAACTTATATTTAATTGGTTTCTCGACTTTCATCTTTTTGCTATGAGTGGTGAATTATTGTCTATTTCTTTGCTAGCCACAGTCATAGCGCAGTTGGTAGCGCGTTGGACTGTCAATCTAGAGGTCCTGGGTTCGATCCCCGAAGGTGGCACTCATTCTTTCCAATTATTTGTCTACCACCAATGGGTTGAAAATTGTAGACCAATATGAGATAACAGCTGGAGGCTAGGAAAAGATCAGAGAGTTGTACTGGTGAGAGAAATACCAGGAATCTATTGTAAGGTGCTCCAGCAGCTGTGATATAACTGAAAAAATGTTGAAAGCGGCGTAAAACTCCATTCAACCAATCAATCAATCTATTTCTTGCTATTGCTCATTAGTATGTGTATTTAACCTATTATCTTAACAGAGTATGAAAGCTTTATTTTCATTGAATAAACAACAAAAGCAATAAAAGCAAAGCCATCGTGAGTGAAAATATAACTTTTGTTCAATATAAAGTGAAAGATATATTGTTCTCACACAAATAGGTATCATTCTGTTTTTTTTGTGACGTCATGTATTTAATTGGGCGTGTTTAGAGTACATTGAATATAGGGTGAAATGAAAGAAACAGAGTATGATCTTTCGGCTTTGAGATAACCGAGTGATAATCTACTGTAATAACTTGATAATCCACCAAAAAGCATTGAAGAAATAAAGCATTATCATTTGTTTCAGGGTAAGATGGAATTATTTTTCAATGAGTGAACAACAAAAGCTATATTTTGAGAGCAACCAGTGCAAATATAGCTTTTGTTGTTCACTTAAGGAAATATAAATCAACTTACTCGAAAAACAAGTGATTATTCTTTTTCCTTAATGCAAAGTTGAGACAAACTATGAAAATCTTAAGACAAAACATTCCTAAAGAATCATTTTGCATGTGAAGCCATGCAAAGCTCATGGTGATGTCACTAATTTGGCTTTGCTGAGATAGTCAGATAGGGTGAAATGAACGAAAGTTGCGTAAAAGTTTCTGATAATTTCACTGGTAAGCAAGTGAGTTTATCAATTGAAAATCTACCTTTATTTCTTGATAATTCCCCCCAAAAGCATTTAAGAAATGCTTCCTCTCACATATTTCAGTGAAACGAGGACAAAGAAAATACCTCCAGGCAGCTCATAAAGAAATCCATAAAGATTCAGAAGATGTGATCGACATGTACCCGCGTAAATCTACCATACCACCCCCGACAGCGTCACCCACGCCTCAACCACCAACACAATAAATGACATTTATTTTTTTATCATTGAATGATTAATGTTAGTATTTATCCTTGAATGTTCCACTGACCAAAAATTGAAAAATAAAGTATAAAAAACACCAAAGCACTGCAGTATTCTAGACTTAAACTTATTTATGATTAATACAGCTCTGTGTTCTGGATGCTAAAATGGTGCAAACAGTTTTCCAATTTTACCCTGCTTTGCAAGCAAGTGAACGTGCAAAGCAGGGTAAAATTGGCTAACAGTTTGCACTGTTTTGTCATCTTGAACGCATTCTGGATTTTGTCTGATCCAGGGATGATCTATTCTGAATAAATATTATCAGAAAGGAGAAAATTGCTATAAAGAAAGTTAGCAGTATTTGTCTTTTATTATGCCAAAAGAACTTTCTTAACCAAAGAAGATGAAAAAGGATATGCTTGTAATGTTAAAACAGTTGTATCCCTATTCAGAAATTGGTGTCATTATGTTTAATTTAAACCTATTCATTTTACATTGATGGGGAATCAAGTTCTTACTACTGGTACTTACATTAATCCCTCTCGATTCTGCTTCCTGAAGAATTCACCAGTACTTGGGCTGAAAGTGTAGGCCAATGAAGGAACCAAGATCAATAGCAGCATATGTAAATCATAAAATATGTATTAAGGTACATGTAAATATTGTACATGATTCAACTTTTCGTATGGATATTAAACACTTGTGGAGACTTTATTGAACTTTTGCAATGTCTAAGAGAATGTTTTCCAAAACCCAACTAATTGAATTTCTTCATAATCAGCTATATTCTCTTAGTACATCAAAACATTGGATTGTGAGGCAGTTTGCTCTGAGAGTATGAATATACGGCTGCACTGATATGACTGAAAATGGTTAAAAGAAAATTAAACTCTATTTGAATTTTTTTTTTCCAAAATTGGAAATGTATAAAATAAAGAAATGTAGCTGATGATATTAAAAAAGATCTTTGTCTTTTCGCAACTAGATCCTATGTTGTTGATACTCATTAGAATTGTCTCGAGATAAGTGCCAACATCATAGGATTTAGGAAAGATTGAGACATCAAAAGTTTTGCAAGTAGAAAAAGTCTTTACATATTCCTCAATCAATTATTTTGGAAACCATTTTAGCCCACTTACAACATCACAACATTTTAGAATGGTTTAAATTTAATGATGTTGCAGACCGCAAATTTTGTTTGATGAAATCTTGTATTTCTTAGTCAGTTTTGGTAAGAAACATTGTGGGAAAGGCAGTAATTGCTTGTTACAAGCAGTTTCCCATTTTCCACACTGTTTTACTGATGTGTTGAATTGAGGTTAGCAGGTGCTTTTTGGGATGCCTTGATTGGTTGCTTAACTCTGATACAACATAGACTGGTTTACCTGTCCCAATCTACGCTACCCTCCGATACTGGGACAGGAAAAACCTAATTTTTACCATGCAGGTTTCTGCATGGTAACAATTGCGCATGCGCAAGGATGGGCGGAGTTTATTGGAAGGAAATATCTTGTCGAACCGAGAGTTATGAACGGTTTACTATTGATTCGATATCCCTTGACTCGTGAACATGGGAAAGGAAATGACTTTATGATATAATACTCTACCGCTTTTTGTTCAATTATAGACCTTTTTATTTATATGATCAATCTTATTCATCATTGACGAGAAAAGAAATTTAAATATGATAAAGTTGATGTTTAGAAAAACTTCTGTTTACACAATTTCTTTATAATGTGACATTAGCATTCGTTTGTAACGGAAAACGTTTAGACAACTGATTGAATAATTTTTGTTTCCCGCATTCGGTTACCTGAAAGAGTTTTTTGTTCTTTTTCCGATTGTAATGTTTGTGGTTTATGAGCACAGAAAGATGAGAAATCCATTTTGCATGGAAAGCATAAAATTTATATAAATACAAAACTTTATCACGCTTCGCCATTAAACATTTTTTACAAAAAAAATAAAAAAAACAAGCAAAGTCTTTTTCTTGTATTTTATTCCGACAAACACTTATCTACTTTTCATCTACTTTTATACGGCATGACAATGTTTACTTTCTCTAAATGTATGTATTGTTTATTTATTTCTCTATTAATATTAATCAATTTTTCGTGATTATTTTGGTAATTTAAATTGCGAAATCAGTGGCTTTCACAGAAGAAACAATCATAGAAATTCTATAATTTCAAAAAAAAAATTAAGAGTTAATTTTTGTAAATTAAATCTTTAAATAACAACATATTTCAGACGCATCGTGACATCAGTTTTTCACTGACTGCCGAAAAATGAGAGTAGTATAGAACCGGAAGATTAATGGACAATGAGGAATTTTCGAGAATATTCTACAATTTTTCTGTTTTTCGTGTTGCGTTATTGGGAAATTCATAATCACTTATCAGACAGCGCGAGACGCGAATGACTAAGTGAAATGAGTCAAAACTTATTATTTACAAAAAAAATAATCTTCATGTCACGTTCGTTTAAACGTGCAATTAAAGTATGTTTTCTGTCATAAGGTTCATGTTCCATTTTTTTGTAATGCAAAAACGTTAAAATTGAAATGTAAGATAATTAAGATAGTGAAAATTTCTCTAGTGCAAATACCGGTTAGTTTTAATAAGAAAAGAATTTGGATAATTAATCGTCGATGGGCTACCAAAGCCGCGCAACTACAGTTTTATTCTAACTATACTTGCGTGATTTAAGTGGCCCATCGAAAATATAATAAACTTAAAAAAATCTGGGTAATCATTTTGACAAAATAGAGTTAAGAGAAAGAGAGAATTTGAATATTTATCTTATACATGTATCGGAAAGAAGGGAGCCCAGATGTTTCAACGCTGAATATACATGACACGCGATTCCAAGACCGCGGTCTCTTTCATCTATATATTGAAATCGGGAATTTAACTGTAATTAACCCTTAATTCTGTCTGCGTTATTATATCCTTTTGTACACGGCTTTTGTCGACGAGCCACGCCCATATAAAAACGGCCAATCAGAATCATCAATGCATTTTGGCCAATGAAACAAAAGAATACAACGGACCAATGATATCCATGCTAACATTAGGTTTTACCTGTCTCAATATCGACAGATTGAGACAGGCTCGCCAGTCAAGATACAACATTAATCTATTACCCAGTTTTATTTTCTTATTCTGCCACAAAATTAAGTAGCAGTATTTATATTTGATAAAGTGTACTATGATATGTTATATATGTTCTATATTTTGTTCGTGAACGTTAAATTGACTTATGAATAAAAGCAATCATGTAGCAAATTTGTACTTACTTTTCACTTGATTAATATATGGATTATACCAATTGTACCAAATTTTAAAGATTTGCATGCAGCTCATGACCAGAAACAAATGTTGTCATGAAGTATGCAACGAAATTCGATGAAAATTAAAAATTGTTTAATAAGTGCTTCTCATTTAAATATATTTTAAGTAATCAACTAAGGCGAGCTATTAAGGGCCACTGGCACTATTTGACACTTGTTTCTGGTCCCACTTTAACCCTTTCCTGTTTTACAAAATTTTGGACCTGTCCAAATTCAAAGGTTTTGCAGACGAAAATTTAAAGTGGATTTAATTTGAAAAATAACCATTCAGTAGGGTAGAAAATAGTGTGAAAAAAGAAGAAATTGCTTGTCAGAAGCAATTTCTTCTTTTTTCACAATGTTTCCTCAATCATAAAATCACAGGCACGTAAAAAGCAGGGAATAAACAGCAAAGGGTTAAAATACATAATGTACTTCTGAATCTGTACACTGATGGAGCTTCAAAGTCATGTTTGAAAGGGCTAACTACCGTCGTCGAATGATCGCGAAATCTGACTGTAATTTGATATTAATATTCGAGTAAAACAAAACCAGATAACAAATTAATAGAATGATACAAACCAAAAAGAAAAAGAAAAGTATAAACGTGGCAGATTTCAAAGGTGTTTTTTTTTCAATTTTTGCCGAGTGTCAAAGCGGTGTATCTGCGATATTCTGTCCACCCGCAAGTCCATCTGAGTTTGTCCGGACAATTTACCCTACATATATGGATGGATTTCAATACAACTTAGCTCAAATTTTCATTATAATGAGGAGTTGTGAGAAAATAGAAATTAAGATAGCTTCAAGGTCAAGGTCACAGCTCAAGGTCAAAATGCTGGACTCGACAGCAATTGTCCTGGGATACTATCTCTTTATAACACGAATTTTTTGCCATCCAAAGATTGAGCTATATATTCTACCTGTCTGATTGTCAATCTGGAATAATTTCTCATGTACAATCCATGTACCAAATTGCGTAAAAATTCACATAATGGTCTCAGTGTGTTATTTGCACCGGTGCAGATTTTGGATTTTGCGCCTCGCAAAGGAATTGATAGGTTACTGCTGTGTCACTGTGCAATGTCATCTATTATATTCTTTTTCATTGACTATTTTTTCCGTAAAAATTGATCTGAACTGCTTTGTCCAAACACATAATCTGAACAGCCACGAAAATAGGTAACGTTTGGATCTCCGCAAAACAAATAAGTTTGATAGTTGACAAATACGCCATTCCTACAGTTTGACGCAGATCATTTGTCAGCCAACGATGTTTTGAGAAAAAGAGATTCTGTTCGAGCAAGGATCTGTCTGACAGTATAATTATTAAGATATAGGGCCAACTTATTTCTGATCCTGGGCGGGTACTGTTGACCGCATTATCAGAGTATCTCTCAGAAAGCGGGCTACCAGCTGTAGACTGGTCCACATATCGACTATCAGAATAGCCTAGAATAGGCTATTCTGATATTCGGCAGTGAGACCAGTCTACACCCTACCCGAAATCGGGTCAGAAATAAGTTGGCCCAGAGACTCGCAGAAGGAATGACAATTCTACATGTAGATCCCATTTAATCTGAAAAAGTTTTGAAATCTTTGCACGATTTTTCAATTTTATCGCTCTTCCTAGGTAGTTGGTCCTTGTTTCTGACGTGTTGGGTAAAACTCTCTTTAACCTTGTGCTGCAGTTCTCGACATTTTTCTGTTATACTCAAAGCCTCTACATACTGTGTAGATTAAAATCAGCCTGCATCAGAGATACGGCCTGATCTTAGTCTACACTGTCTGTTTTTTTGCTTCATTATCCAATGTGGTTTAAATTTCCCGAAAATTGACAGTTTATTTAAAATTGAATTTAAAATCTCCAAGAGAAGGGTTGACCATAACCTCGTGCAACTAAGGCACCGAAATAATTGCTTCACCAGAGTTCCACTCGCTATGGATTCCTGAGAAAAAAGAAATAAATAGTTAGGGACCACCTTGGAACATCTAAAAAAAAAATATATATTTTTTTTTTCATGAAAAAAAATCGATTCAAGTAAAAGCCAGTCGTCGGTCGCATTTCAAATCTTATTTGGGAACAAAAAATGTTAATTCCAGATTCAGAAAATCAGCAAAGTACATAAAGCGTCGACCCTGGTCAGACTGCGCCAACCGCGCAGTCTGACTAGGTTTAACTATTTTCGTGCTACCGAAATGGTCCCTTTGCGACAGACGTGTCACAAGTATGAAGCCATGATCGAATGTGATTTACTCATTTTATCAAAGTGTTTGAGTCATGAAATACCTACATGCATCTGCAGGATAGTTTACCCTTTCCTCAATTCGTGCAGTGAGCAGTCTAGACATTTAAAATGTGCACGTACAGTATGCTCCGTGTCCCTGACAAATTTGCACAGATGTGCAAGCTGATCAAAGTTTTCTTTGTGCTCTCATGCTATTTTTTAAATTTCATACGAAGGCACACAATACTTTGTGGCTGCTTTCAATTTGAACCAGGCTAAAGTCTTGTGATTAATCGCCTCAATTTTTTTAAAAAAAAAACTTTTCAGAAAACTAAAAGGGATAAATAATACACTTCCTCGTTTACATTTACTTCAAATCCTCGGAGTCAGTGTGAAGTATTTGAGATATAAATTCATTTTTTATAAAAATGGGTGGGATTCGGTAAATAAGGGACTATGAATTTCTTATACAGGGGTTGGGCCGGCGAAATTCAATTCGTCCCCTAGTCTCATCTATATACATGTAATCATTTGAAGAAAGAAATTATGAAAATAATGTAACAGAAGGAATTATGATGATATAAATAATAATTATCCGCAAAAATCTCCACTATTCTTTGCATTCTTTAATTTCTTTCCAGTGCAAAAAAGCACGGAGCGATCTCCCCATTATGCTTCTACCGGAAGCGCATGGTTTATTGACGTCAAAGACGGCGTTGCTGCGTTTTAACGTCATCCGTTTATGGACTGTTGTTTGGATATGACATGTTTATAATTTTTGATAAAAATGACAGAAGAATCGGACGCATATTACGTTGTTATTAACGTAAATACCGAAAAGCAATCGAGATTTTCTAGAATACGGAATTATCTCAGCCAGAAAATCACGAATTTGATGTTTAACGTGCGAAAGCAGGCGTCAAGAATTGTTATCAATGGTAGAAGAATCGTGACGCCCCCGGATGGAGAAATTCCGCGGGAAATCAGATCACTTTCTGTTAAACAGCTAAGAAAACTCAGAGAGTCGTTAGTTGAATTAGAGGCTGAAGGCTATAACTTTGAGAAGCATGGTTACTTAAGAAAACCAGGAACTGTTGCTCAGCGGCCAAGTCCCAGAAATGATGATGATGACGACGATGGAATTATTATCACTAGACAATACGATATTAGAAACAAGGATAATGGAAAAGACGAACATTCTAAATGTTCAGACGTAGGTTCAAATTTGTCTTATACTAGCGTTAAAAGTATTAAGCAAGAACACACTGTCGATGATGACGCAGAAGATAAAGCTGATTCAGACGAAGCAAAGTCTGAGACTTCTGGTGATGGTATACCAGAGATACCCTTTGAAACCAAACGTCTGATGAGAAAAAATCGACCTAAAGCAGCGAAAGGAGAGAGAAGCAGCACTGCGATACCATCTTACATCGTTATCGACGAAGAACGCAATATTGTCATTTCGTCACGCAAGAGAAAACGACCAAATGCTGCCAAAGGCAAAAGAAAACTACCGACCGGTAATTCAGATCTAATTGATTTACCAGCTGATGTTCTTGTTGAGAGGTTCAAAGACCCAAACACAGAAGCTAAACAAAATTCTCGAGCAAGACCACAAGCTCCTAGAGGGAGAAATGCTTCCAAAGTTGCAGAAGGCGATAATATTGAGCCAAAGATAGAAACCAAACCTAAGGTTATTAATGTTGCACCATGTAGAGACTCTATTGAAGAGGAAAATGAAACGCTAGACGAACTACTTCACGATTTAGGAGTAATTACTGCAAGAGATTATCCTAAACCAACCAGGAGATGCGAAACCAGTACGAGAGAACTTGAAGTAATTGACCTTGAAGAGGTCAATGACGAAGCCGATGCAGATGACGACATTTTCAATGTACCTTACCTACCTAAATCACAGAGACGGGTCGCTATGGGTGAGTTAAACATGTATTATTCTGATATAAGTAACATTTAGATTATTATCCACCCCAAGAAGCAGATGTAAAGGACAAGGAAAAAAAGCAGATGGTGACACATTTAATGTACTCTACCTATCTTTATAACGGAGAAGGCTTTCTGTGGGTAAGTTTATCTTTTACACTCGTAACACATAGGTGAGAGCTTCACGATATTGACCTTTTAGGTCTAGAGGTCGAGGAAGAGACAGTTCAGTGGACGACCTATTTAATGTACTCTACCCATCTTGACATCAGAAAATGGCTTTCTGTGGGTAAGTTTATCTTTAAGACTCGTAACACATAGGTGAGAGCTTCGCGTTATTGACCTTGTAGGTCTAGAGGTCGAGGAAGAGACAGTTCAGTGGACGACCTATTTAATGTACTCTACCCATCTTGACATCAGAAAATGGCTTTCTGTGGGTAAGTTTATCTTTAAGACTCGTAACACATAGGTGAGAGCTTCGCGTTATTGACCTTGTAGGTCAAGAGGTCTAGGAAGAGACAGTGCAGAAGAATACCTATTTAATGTACCCTGCCCACCTTAATCTCAGAGAAGACTAGATTTGGGTAAAGTTAAACATTTTTCTGATATCAGTAAAATTGATATTAGTGCCACCTACCTTGAAGAACCAGAGGACAAGGCCGATTAAAATGCAGATGACGATAAAGCAACCTACTTGCCACAATCTCAAATTTGGCTATCTGTGGGTAAGTTAACTTTTACATGTAATCTTGAACTAGCCACGGAGAGCTTGGTGTAAAAGCTTTTCAGCATATTTAGAAACCTTTAGTCAATGATGAAGTCGATATTAATGGTGACATTCAAAATACCCTTACTACTAAAATTCCTAGTAAGACTGACTGAGTGTGGATTTTACATTTTTATTTCTAATGCAAGCAAGAGTGGACTGTATGTCATACATTATACTAAAGCAGAGGTCAGGGATATGTCGAATGCAGATTCTTTTAAAAGTATCCAATTTACCTTACCTATTAACCTTAATCACATTTATCACTGGCTGATGGTAGGTGTGGCAAACCTCGTTTGTTAACCTTTGTAACGTTGAATGAAAACCTTGGCACATTGTATTATAATTAAAGTGATAGAAGATCTGGGCGTTCTTAATTGTCAGGCAGTTGGCTATTCATTTTTTAACTTCCCTGATTAAAAATGAAAATCGGGTGGTATAGACTAAGACATATGTGCAGACTGATCTTTGCTTTTACCTCTCGTCGAAGTGAGGATATTCTGGGTTCAGCATCATGGTTGTTAAAAACACTATAATTACAATCAACTTTCTATCTTTATTTGTGTAGACAGGAATTGCAAATTACGTTGCTACACAGACATAATTGAGCCTGTGTGTGACATTTCAAACAATTTTATGTGTGCGTATTGACAGACGTTGAGCAGTCTAAACAATTACACAGTGCATTAAAATTATTCTTGGATTGTGAGCAGAGACTTGTCATTCGTGGCAATATATTCAGCGCATAGCGAAGACTGATCAGATTGCGTGTCTGTAAAGGTTGATCTGAATCCTTACGTTGCGTTTGTAAGAAATTGTTGAAAATGTCACGTATGGATTCAGTTATAAAAGTATTTCTGTCGTTTTACACCAACAGAAATATATATTCACGTGTTTTTTCTGAACATTTTGCTAACTGTAATGATTTTTAGCCCAACTATTCGGAGAAAGCGAGGTACTATTCCGTTCACCCACCGATATGCTATTTGTACTGATGATATTATTCTTAAACTTTTGATAGATAATATTAGCTAATAGAAAAAGATTCATTACGTTCATATACGGGTTTTAACCCTTTTTGGGTTTGGAAATCTTTGTCTAAAGTCATGCAATCAACTGCTGTACTAGCATATATATTCTGTGCAAAGTAAGAATCGGTACGATTCCGGAATTGTCCTGCCAAAACTAGGAATTACTACATTGTCCGCCAATTCTGGAATCGCACAAGGAGATTTTTATCGATTTTTCACCTGACGGAGTCCCTGCGCAAAGTAGAAATAGTATTGGACAAAGTAAGAATTAATAGGGCAATATTTTAGATATTGCCTAAAATTATTACTCGTACAATTTCATAAGTTTAATAAGTTTAATATTTGAGTCTTTTAAGCAATGTTTTAGTATCATTTAAAGTACTTGAAAACAGATATTACTTGAAGTAAATTACTTCGTTTTTAACCTGTGCTTTTACGCCTGACCTCAGTAAACCGTTAGCCAAGAATGGATATTTCATCAAATACACAGGAAAAAGCGAACATTATCATATAAATAAAGTCAATATGAAATATTCTGAGTTAAGCAACAGCAAGTGCTACAGAATATACAATTATGATTATAAACTATTACTTACAATGTCGAACAAAGTCTTCGTTCACAATGAAACAATTACAAATATTCTTACTTTGTCCAGATTCCTACTTTGCGCACGGACAATTCTGGAATCGTACTGTGCAAAGTAAGAATTCTTACTATGCCCAACAAAGTGAGAATTCCTACATTGCGTAGGACAATTCCGGAATTGTACCGATCTCTACTTTGCGCAGAATATAAATATGTGATATCTCTGTTTATACCTGAAACACTGTGAGTGCTTATGCTACTAAAGCATACTCCACAAGGCAAAGATTCATAACTATTAAATTTCAAGTATTTCTTCTTATGGTAAAGGTTTGAAAATCCAAATTTCTTTTTTAATTTAAGTTTTTTTATCTTTACTTCCAACGGTTGTTCTTTAAATTTCATGTTTACTTACAAATATGTTTACTTCTTCTTATGTCATCTACTTTAACCAATATCTTTTTTCAAACATCTATTTCACGGGGTTCTCAGATGGTCATTTTTTGCCTAGCGGAAAACATTTTTTTTCTTCTTCACTTTCAGGCAACGATTTGCCCTGGCGAAATTAAAACCCAACTAAACAGGAATGCCACGTGATAACAAACAAGACAATTGCCACTCGAGAGATTATAAAACAAAGGAAAGGTGGATACGTATCGTAACAATGACTGATCAAAAGTTTGATGTATTCCAATTATTATTTAAAGTGGGTTGTAATGTGTACATGAAGTCATCTGTTTTAGCTTATTACAATGATTGCACAAGTCACGTGGCGTGGAAGAATTAAAAGAGAACCTTGGCTAAGTGATGGTTGGTGAACATTCCATGGAGCTCTAGAAGACATAAAGAAAACAAGTAATACACGTAATTTGGTTCTATTCATAGGACCTCCAAACGACCCAGGGAAATATACTCTTAACTAAGATATAGTTGGTATATGATGTATAGGAGCTCCAAGAAACGTAGAGAAAACAGACTCGTTTGTTAAGTGATTGTTGATGTGTGGTTCATTGGAGCTCCAAAAGACTTTGAGAAAACAGACTCTTGAGTAAGTGATGGCTGGTGTACGGTGTATAGTAGGAGCTCTGTACGACGTAGAGAAAACGCGTTATTTTCTCATTAAAGGTTGGTGTGAGATTCGGTGGACATCCAAACGCGCTAGATAAAATAGACTCTTAACTAAGGAATGGTTGATGTGCGATTCATTGGAGTTCCAAATGATGTACAGAAAACAGACTAGTTACTAAGGTACTGCAGGAGTGCCATTTATAGGTGCTCCAAACGACGCAGAACAAACAGATTCTTTTTTTAGGAATGATAGGTGTACGATTCACAAGAGCTCAGAACGATGTAGAGAAAAATACTCTTTACTAATAAAGGTTTGTATGAGATTTGAAGGAGCTCCAAACGGAGTAGAGAAAACAGACTCAATAACAGAAACGATTTGTTTACGATGTAAAGGAGCTTCAAACGAGGTAGAGAAAACAGACTCAATAGAAGTAACGATTTGTTTTCGATGTTTAGGAGCACCAAACAAAGTAGAGAAAACAGACTCAATATCAAGAAACGATTTGTTTGCGATGTGAAGGAGCACCAAACAAAGTAGAGAAAACAGATTTAATATAAGTAACGATTTGTTTGCCATGTATAGGAGCCCCAAACAAAGTACAGAAAACAGACTCAATATAAGAAACGATTTGTTTGCGATGTATAGGAGCACCAAACAAAGTAGAGAAAACAGACTCAATATCAAGTAACGATTTGTTTGCGATGTATAGGAGCCCCAAACAAAGTAGAGAAAACAGACTCAATATCAAGTAACGATTTGTTTGCGATGTGAAGGAGCACCAAACAAAGTAGAGAAAACAGACTCAATATAAGTAACGATTTGTTTGCCATGTGAAGGAGCACCAAACAAAGTAGAGAAAACAGACTCAATATAAGTAACTATTTGTTTGCGATGTATAGGAGCCCCAAACAAAGTAGAGAAAACAGACTCAATATAAGTAACGATTTGTTTGCGATGTTTAGGAGCCCCAAACAAAGTAGAGAAAACAGACTCAATATCAAGTAACGATTTGTTTGCGATGTATAGGAGCTCCAAACAAAGCAGAGAAAACAGACTCAATATAAGTAGCGATTTGTTTGCGATGTATAGGGGCTTCAAACAAAGTAGAGAAAACAGACTCAATATAAGTAACGATTTGTTTGCCATGTATAGGAGCCCCAAACGAAGTAGAGGAAACAGACTCAATATAAGTAACTATTTGTTTGCGATGTATAGGAGCCCCAAACAAAGTAGAGAAAACAGACTCAATATAAGTAACGATTTGTTTGCGATGTTTAGGAGCCCCAAACAAAGTAGAGAAAACAGACTCAATATAAGTTACGATTTGTTTGCGAAGTATAGGAGCTCCAAACAAAGTAGAGAAAACAGACTCAATATAAGTTACGATTTGTTTGCGATGTATAGGAGCTCCGAACAAAGTAGAAGAAAACAGACTCAATATAAGTAACGTTTTGTTTGCCATGTATAGGAGCCCAAAACGTAGTAGAGAAAACAGACTCAATATCAAGTAACGATTTGTTTGCGAAGTATAGGAGCTCCAAACGTAGCAGAAAAAACAGACTCAATAGAAGTAACGATTTGTTTGCGATGTATAGGAGCCCCAAACGTTGTAGAGAAAATAGACTCAATAGAAGTAACGATTTGTTTGCGATGTGAAGGACCTCCAAACAAAGTAGAGAAAACAGACTCAATAGAAGTAACGATTTGTTTGCGATGTGAATGAGCTCCAAACGTAGTAGAGAAAACAGACTCAATAGAAGTTACGATTTGTTTTCGATGTATAGGAGCTCCAAACGTAGTAGAGGAAACAGACTCCATATAAATAACGATTTGTTTGCGACGTATAGGAGCTCAATTCGTAGTAGAGAAAACAGACTCAAACTAAGTAACAGTTTGTCTGCGATGTATAGGAGCGCCAAACGTATTAGAGAAAACATACTCAATCAAATTAACCGTTGGTGTGCAATGAATAGGAGCCCCAAATGATGTAGAGAAAACAGACTATTTACTAAGTAGAGGAAACAGACTCAAACTCGCACAGCTGGTGTGCGATTTTTAGGAGCTCCGAACGCCGTAGAGAAAACATACTCAATAAAAATTAACCGCTGGTTTGCAATTCATAGGAGCTCAGAACGATGTAGAGAAGACAGACTCATAACAAGGTCATGGTCGGTTATTGGCTTATAGGAGCATCTATAGGGAAATGGAAACAAGGTTCTAAAAATGCAAGAATTGTTGTATGGGTTATAAGAGCTTTATACATCGTAGGGAAAATAAACTCTGAACTAAGTTGGTGGGTGGTGTATGGGAGCTCCTAACGACACATAGAAAATAGACTCTTAACTAAGTTTTGGTTCGTGAATGGTGCTTAGGAGCGCATTAAGGGTAAAAAAAACGAGCTCTGAAATACGAAATGTTTGGTGTAACGTTTTAGTTTTAAGGAGCTCAAAACTGCGTTGAGTAAATAAAGTTTTTCGTATGTAATGGCTGGTTTATGATGTACGTAGGTTACAAACGACAAAGAGAGAACATTTTTTTCTAGTCTATGGTTAATGAATGATCTATAGGAGCTCCTAACCACATATCAAAAACAGATGCGAAAGTAAGCAGTATGCGTGTAAGACATATAACTTATATGGGCTTCAACCTAAATTGAGGATAATGAAAGACAAATATGAACACACGTGCAGATGTTCAATGAAAGAATGTGTAAATGTAAAAAGTTTGTCAAAATATAGTTGTAAATACTTAAAAAAGTTGTGTTTATTTGTTTGTTTTTTAGCCTCACTGGCCGAAGTCCAGCGAGATATTGTCACGGCCTTGTGTTCGTCGTGCGTGCGTCCATTTGTCCGTTTGTGCGTAATATTTTCTGAACGTCTTCTACTTCCAAACGATTAGGTCATATTTTTTGTTATACAGTAAAACTTGTGTTAAGCGATCACTTAAGGGACCACCAAAAAAAGCGGTCGTTTATGGGAATGGTCGCTTAACACGAAATACCATGATAAATGTGACAGTTCATTTTGATACCATTTATAGATTGTCTGTCAAGTCGTACTGAATCTTATGATGTTGAAACCAATAAGAATCGTCTTATTGAGACGATTCTAATGGGTTCTTACATAAGATTCAACAATAACCAATTTTTCTTTAAGAATGTCCTCTTTTTCAGAGATTTTGCTTACGGTGAAGGGACTTTTTATGGTGGTCGCTTATTAAAATTGGTCGCTTAATAGACGTGGTCGCTCAAGCAACATCGACTGTATATATTTGATGTCTGGTTTCGCCTCAGTTGCAACTGGACTATCTCAAATGAGACCAGCCCTGCGTTCAGGATCACGAAACGGTGCAAACCGTTTTCAAACTGTACCCTTCTTTGCACGTGCACTTGCGTGCAAAGCGTGGTGTAATTGGAAAACTGTTTACAACGTTTTGTTATTAGGGCTGCCAGGATGTAAATGCGTTTCGCGAGCGCTTTGAGATGATACCCCACTTTGCACGTGCACATACGTGCAAAGCGAGGTATCATTCCGAAAGCGCTTCGCTAACGTTTTCATCCTGAACGCAGGGCTGTTACGTCCAAACAGACCATCTGGAAACTTCACAAAATGAGTATATTAAGAAAAGATTGGTTCAAGAATAGGTCAACCGGAGGAAACATTAGAACAGTTCTAATGTGGAAGGATAACAAGTTCATTGTAGATTCAGAAAATCTGTTAAGTGCGAAATATTTTGACTCTAAACAGCCACCCGCAGTCTGCGTAGTGTGTTAGTCGACACTTTACACATTTCTCAGATGGTTCCTTTTCTTTTGATGGCAACTGAAATAAAGTACATATTTTTTTATCTAAGGAGTTTGCAGAATGTTTGCAGCAAATGGACTTTCTGCCGCAAACACATGTTAAGTTGCTGCTTACTGTTCTTGCAAACAGATTAGTTTGTGGCAAATTTGCAGCAAACTTTGTATTTCTGTAAGGGTGACCTTTTTCAAGTAATACTACATCATTCTGAGCAAGTTTGAAGACAATCAGAGCTATATTATAAGGAGGATTTCTAATCAAATTTTTATTTGGCTCATTATCCTGTGATGCTTGACATACTATCTGGCCCATTTTGGAAAGGAACCATCATTGTATAAGTACAATCATTTTTAAGACGTTTAAAGACAAAAAGATGGAGACTGCACTGCACTGCACTTTCATGGATTTTCTAATTAAATTTTCATTAGGGTCCTTTTCCCATGATGCTTGACAGATCTGATTTATTTCGAAAGGATCAGTCTTTGTGATGGTATAATCATACTGACCATGTTTGACGACAATTAAATGAAAAATGTACTTTAGAGCGTTCACGAGGATTTTCTAATATTTCAATTAATCTTCTTTTCCAATTATGCTTGACAGATCTGACTCATTTTCAGAAGAAAACTGATCCTTGTGATGGTCTTATCATTCTGACCAATTTTGAAAAACAATCTAATAAAAACTGTGATTTTAGAGCGTTTATAAGTAAAAGTTAATGGACAGACGGACATTGGACAGGAAAATCGATATCACAATAGCTCTTCTGACCTTTGTGGCATTTTTCCAATGGTTCATAATACAGATAAATAGTGCTGAGCTGTTTTGAAATCCATCCATAAATAATTAAATTCTAGTTGAGTAACCAGAATTTGTGCATTCTGATTGGCTGAAAAATTGGTTTCATTACCCAATGTGAACAATTTATTACACAGCTTTTTTGTAGGTAGTCCTATTAACAATCTCCGAATTTGAGGGTCAATCTTTACATTATTACTTCAAGAAATTAAATTATAAGGTATGAAGACACTTTCTGTTGATTTCATTAAAGGTATGAAACTAAAAACATAATCACACTCATGCACATGTATCTGCTTTGCATATTAATACAGTGCAATAAGGTTTTTAGTTTCATACCTCCATGAAATAGCATTTTTAAGGATGACAGAAAACAAATAATTGTACCAAGTTGTTTTGAAATTTATCCAAGAATGTGCGAGTAAATGTCGGGACAAAAACTGACAGATTGACTAATGGATAGATGGAGAGTCATGATAACAGTCAAACTAAGCTGTCACGCACATGTATATAGAGTTATCCCCCTTGATATAAATGGTTGCTCTTATGCAAAGAATACACATGCTAAGTTTCAAGCAGATATAGCCAACGTTAAAGTATGTTGCACTACCAACTTGTCTACACAAATTTATGAACTGTTCCAAATTTGGAAAGTTCCATCCCCGTAATTTCTGCGTAAAAATACTGTTATTCTTATCTTTTTGTTTACTCAAAACACACAAATCTTATTTTACGCGTACAGATATGCAAAAAAGTTTATATGGCTTGAAAGAATTGTGCCTTTGTACGCAAAGCAACCTTCCCTGGATCACCGTAACAGTATGCAAAAATCCGCATGAAGAAATGTGCCTATACCATAAAATCAAAGTTTGTTTTGAAAGCAAAAATATCCAGGGAAGAATTATTTATTCACATGCGCACAGTTCTTACACCCATATTAACATTTTTTGTGTATCTATATGTGAAAATTCAGATCCGGGGCGCAGCTAATCCAAATGAGCCTGTGCATGAAATTTTCATGAATTTGACATGTGCGTGAAGGACCAACATTAACCAACCTTGACTGTGACATAATATTTAGAAATTTATATGACTTTCTAAAGACACTTTTAGACCCAATCTATCTATAAAGTGCAAAGTGAAAACTCTGGTCAGACTGTGCAGTTACACAGGCTGGCCATTGCCTTTGCTTGACGCACATTTGAAATTGTTGGAAGAGTTCATAACTCCATGACTGCTAAAACCCATGCATACTTAAGTATATTTATGTACTAGTAGAATTCACTATTTTGACTCTTGGATTGTTTACAAATGCATTTTGAAATAGACGAAATGCCATATCGAAGTTATACATATATCAAAGTTTGTTTCATTCTCTGTAAGCTCAGTACAGATGCACTGATTTAAATGAGTGATCTAGGGTAAATTTTGTCTATGCCATATATATATAGACAAAATTGACCTTTGATACCTCACTTACACTTCTGTATCTATACATGGCCAAATTATGCTTAAAGAACAGTAATGCAAGTGGATCTCGACCCTTGGAAAGTGGATAATTTTCTTTGTTTGAATGGGGTTTTACGCCGCTTTCAACAATCTTAGTTATATCGCAGTGGCATGAGCACCTAACAATTGATTCCTTGTATTTCTCTCACCAGTACTACCATCACATCCTTTCCTAGCCTCCAGCTGCTATCTCAAATATGTCTAGGATCAACCTACTGGTGAGAGACAAATAGTTGGAAGGATAAGTGTGCCGCTGTTAGGGGTCAAACTTTTGTTTCTTTGAATGGTATAGGCCACTTTCAACAATCTTACAGCTGTATTGCTGAGGCTGGAACACAAAACAATGGATTCCTGGTATTTCTCACACCAGTATCACAATCTCTTCATCTCCTAGCCTCAAACTTCTATCCCACATAGGTCAATGATTATCAACCCATGGGTGGGAGACAAATATTCAGAAAGGACGAGTGCTGCCAGGGATCAAACCTGGGACCTCTAGATTGACCGTCAGAAGAGCTACCAACTCTGCTATGATGGCGGAAAGTTACTAATAAAATTCAAAAAGAGGCAAAATTTGTATAAAGTTTTTGCTTCTCTTTCAATTTGGCATTCTAGGAGATTACATAACTCTCCAACTGCTTTCCTGCTGAGATTCAGGCATTGTCTTGGTTTATTCACTGCACTCTGGAAATCTTTAGATCGCATAAGTGCGCCGTGGCATTTCCCCTTTGTGTAATAGGCTTTTTTGTAAACTAGCCTGGTGAATAAATCCAGTCTCAATTCTCCCTTGGACAAAACAAAACTAACAACTCTTGTTATGCATTAAGGCAAGATGAATTTAATGTTGGTAACATGTGTTCATATAGCTTAACAAATATGAATTTTGAAATACACAAGACATACCAATGATTACGGTAAAAGATTACTAAACCAACCTCCACTCAGAGTAAAAAGATTGCTTTATCATTAGATTTATATATTTCACAAAATTGTTATCTTATTGGTGTTGAGTTGACCCCTGCCAAGATTTGAACTAAGAACTCCTGGGTATATTGCACCCAGACATTTTACCTTTAAACTACAAGAGTATTAAGCACCATATAAAGAATACCAATTTTTGTAACATACATAAATCTAATATATTTTTTCTAAATTCATGTTTCCTTAAAAATTCAAAATTAGTCTTGTATGAAATCAAGCCTGAATTAAAAAAAACACCTTGCAATATAATCACATTATGCTCCCCTTTAAGGTATTTGTATGTATATATTTACAGGTAATTAATATCATAAATGTTTACAAGCCTTACAAATTATATATTCAACCCTTTTCTAGAAAGTCATAAAAAAATTAGCATGTCAGGGTAAAAAAAATGTGTGTATCCCATGAAGAATGTTTTTATTAATTTTCTACAATATTTCAAATATATAAATATATCATTATGTTGCAAAAAAACCTTGTAAGTTTTTGAAAGATAATTTTTCTAACATCTAAAATACGGTGCTTAAAGAAAGGGAAAAGCTGAGAGAATAAGGCCTATCAATCAAAATATTGGATAATCAAACTGTTTTTTTGCTAAAAAGTGTAAACTTTGCTTATTGAATGGACAATATTACTTTTTAACTTTTCAAAAGAGACAGAAGGGCTTTGAATCATTTAACAGAGAGATTAATCTAACAATGCCAAGGAATACACTTAAAGAATTGTTATTCTCTTTTAATGGTGAAACATTCAATGCACATAGTAATGGGATAATTCTAGTTTTATAGTGAATTACAATGATTACACAAAAATTCAGTACATACACTATAGATCTTAAAGTTCTTTTTTAACAATGGTATATTGACTACTCAAGAATAAATATATCAAACTTGTTATTCTTTTTAAACAGAGGAACAATGAAACCTCAAGGGAAAATATACTTTAAAGACATGTTATTTCTTTTTTAACAGTGAATGCACAAGAAACATATACTTTCAAGCTTATAATTAGGTAATATTTAAACATCTGTGCCAAATAGATATCGAGATGACCCCTAAAGCACCGAGACATCACATTGTAAAAAATGATATGTATAAGCATAAGTTACATAAGGTAATGAAGAACATGAAAACATGTATAATATACTATAACAATTAAAGTGACGCAGACATCATATCATATCATAATTTATATAAGTGAAAGACAAAAACGCTAATGCTACATAATATTACTATGAAACATCTAATACAGTCATACTACCATAAAAGGCAATCAAAATATTGTAAATACAGCGCAAATAAAAAGGTTTTGTTTGCTTATCAAGAATATTGAATTATCACAAATGTTTCTTTCTTCATTTAGGATGAAAACCTTTAAAAATCATACCCAACTTTGCATGTGCAATTGCATGGAAAAGTGGACATCATTTGCATAAGTCTGCAAACATCTTGGCATACTGACAGCCTGCAGTCATCTAATTGATGATTCATAAAAGATATAATGAATACAAGGAAAGGTGACAAAAAGTCTTCAGATTCTACACTGGTTAAGGTAGTGAACCCGTAATAGTTCCATAACATTTCGGCACCCATGAACTTTTACAATGTTGACTGAGGTTTCCTAATGAAAATCATTAGGAAACCTTGGTTAAGGCTGTTTAAGTTCATCACTTCCAAAGCATTGCGGAACTATTACGGGTCTACTACCTTAAACATACAATAAAAATAGGTACAAAATAAACATGCAACTAACTTAACAAGTGCTTGTCATAGGATACCCTATTTCCCCTAATGAGAACTTCTTCAGTGATATAACAATGTAATATCTTCAGCAAATAAATATTGAATTTTACAATGAAATGGAGTCAAATGACAACATTTGATAATAATTTAAATAACTGTATCTGAAATGATAAGTTATATACTTTTTAAAATGAAAGTTTAAAGAAGTTAGACGTGGTCATGGTATGCAGTCTGTAGTCTCGTAGCTTCATGTCGATGGTACACAAAGGTCATTTTGTCCTTGGTTTAAACTTTATGTCAACTTTTAGACATGAAAAAGCATCAGTCAAGTCAAAGATATAAGTCACTCTAGAGTCTCAGTTGTCAAAAAAAAGGAACAAGTCACTACAAATTAAAAAGGCTTCAATATTTTCAATCGTTGCAATAACATAGGATGTGTTTTGTGTGGACGTAACAATGGTCAAATTATAAATATTACAATAATCATGTCATTCTAGACGGTGTGTGTGTGTGTGTGTGTGTGTGTGTGTGTGTGTGTGTGTGTGTGTGTGTGTGTGTGTGTGTGTGTGTGTGTGTGTGTGTGTGTGTGTGTGTGTGTGTGTGTGTGTGTGTGTGTGTGTGTGTGTGTCAGGCTGGGTATAATAACTACAACATTCATAAGTGTAAGTTGGGAGGGGGATGGGGGGTAAGGCGGGAGAAAGGGGGGGGAAGGCGGGAGAAAGGGGGGGGTAACAACAGTCAAATTATAATAACAACATCATTCATTTCATTCAGAGGAGGAGGACTGGGGTAATAACAAACTATTACAATAACTACATCATTCATAACTACCTTAAGTTACACTACCTCATAATGTTTAGTAAAAGTGCCTAGAAGAATATGGTTCATAGAGATATTTATCTTATATTTCTATTAATATGTTCAAACTTATTGATAGAATTAAAATATCAAAAATTTTAATTGCATTTAGATGGCTCAGCACATAACTGCACTGAGCCTTCAATTAGTTACACTTTGTCATAAGATAATGTTTGGTAATAGTGCCTAGAAGAATATGGTACTAGGCACCTAGAATAAATCTATAGTTACCTATTGATCAATAGGATTTCAATCAAAATTAGAGCATTCCTTTAATGTTATTTAAAGAAATGCACTAATTTTAGCCTCATTCTATCTATTTTATCATACAGATATTTATTTCATATTTCTATTAATATGTTCAAACTTATTAATAGAAATAAAATACATGTATCAAATTCTAATTTCATTTTGATGTCTAAGCACATAACTGCACTGAGCCTTAGACTTAGCCCTTAAATATATTGTTATCATTTACTTTATCTATTTAGATTATTGAGAATTAAGTAATTTTAAACATTATCATTACCATTTGAGATTTGATATCATTACTTTAGTTTTAATTATTCAGTCAGATTTTATTACAGAACTAATCATTGAGATACTTATGAATTGATGTAGTTGTTTAAAAAAAAAAGTTTCTACAAAAAGTGAAAAAAGATAAAATGAAATATAGATAGTAAGATTAAGTCCTTTCAACAGTCAGCCACAGGTCTCAATGTAAATCCCCATGTTAGATGAAGGTCGCCTTGTAAGTAGAGGTAACTTGTGGACAATATCTCCCACCACCCTTTCTGAATATTTAGGAATTTCTTTTATAGTGGTCTATAATCATTTTTAAGAATGAAGTATGAGTACCAGTAATATTATTCATACCACTGGTCAGTCAGTTGTAGAAGTGACCCGTCATAATCAAAAATTTAATATTTGAAACTTTCTATGCTGGTAAATATTAATATATGCACCATATTTCTCAAATAAAAATGTTTCTTTTCCTTCAAATCCACTTGTTTTGATAACCTTGAAGTAGACAATAAGCACAACCTTTATGCATCATAATTCTGTCAAATGAATGATTCTTTTTTATGAGTTTTTCATAAAAAAGAAACATTCATTTGGCAAAATTATGCAAAATAATGTCAAAAAATCTTTTCAAGAGCACGTTAAAGAAAGTAATCCATGACAAACACAAAACTAACTTAAAATAAAATTCTAACTAGTATATTATGACAGCAACTCTCCACCGAAGAATGAAACTGAAAAAGCTTATCACTGTATTAATTAATACACAATGGATTCATACATAAGTGTGATTAGGTTTTCAGTTTCATGCCTCTTTGAATTAAAGGATTAGCCTCTTTATATCTTAAAATCTAATACCCAAAAGCAAACATGAAGAGATTTCTCAATAACAAGACAGATTTCTTTTGGAATACTGTGTGCAAGTTAACATAACAAAGAAAATTAAAAAATTCTATTGAGAAATAAAAATGATTTCCCAGCCAATCAGAAAACAAAACCCCGGATAGGCACAACTAACATTAAAATTATTAAAAGGGGTATATATTAACATAAGCATTTACCAAAGTTTTGTGTGAAGTATAAACAAAATAAATGAATACTGTATAACTTTTTACTAAAATTTGAAAAGAGAAAATCTTACAATTCAATTTAATTAAAATAGGATATTGAATAACAAATTATCTAAATTATAAGTAGAATTTGCTATTGTGACTCGTCGATCATATGCAATTGTACTGTAATCACAAGTCACAATAGCGTATTTGAGTTATAGTGCTCATCCTAGGTTGAAAAATTTCATAGTTCTTAAAAAAAATTGTAAAAAAATAACACAAATTCATGTGATACATTTTGAAACAAGTTAGTACCAAACTATTGCAAATGCTTATAATTGTATGGACACTTACTAGAGTATTGTACTGACCCGCAAAATGGATATCACTTCATTTAGAGCTCTGATGGTTATAAAGAACAGAAAAAAGGTGGCAAATTGTGTTTACAGCTTAAATCTGACTGTACATACAATATTTTGGTCTTTTCAACCTTTCAACTCGAAAATTTCGGGGGAGGGGGTTATATCATATTATTCCTCAAGTTATAAGTAATACTGTGGGGAAAAAGAATAAATTTAGTAACATCTTCAAAATAATGTTAAAACCTAACAAAAAGGACATGAAGAGGATTTATTTTTATCAATGAAAAACTTAATTATACAGGATAAGTCACTCAAAGTGGTACAATAGAAAGTTCATTTTTTGATGAATGAAATAAGAGTTTAACCTTGTCATGCTTCTTCGAAAATATTCCTGCTATGAGATAAAGAAAAAAGATTAGCCTGCAAAAATAGGCTTTACCTCCTGTTTTTCTTTGTATGACAGAAAATTTTCATTTTTTTTGTAAAGAGATACTGACACACTATACATTCAGTGCAATTTTGCCAAGATTTTTATTCAACATGACAGGAAAATATGATGCTTAGTTTACTGTAGTCCAAAGAAAAGAGAAACAAACAAGAGCTGTCACTGTAAGATGACAATGCCCCCGACACCGCTTTGATAGTAATAAGGAAGTTATGGCCAATGTTAAAGTTTTTGGACGGAATGACGGACGGACGGACAGACGGACAGACGGACGGACAGACGGACAGACGGACGGACGGACGGACAAGTCAAATTTATGATGCCTCCCTATCGGGGGCATAAAAATGAAAAAAAAGAGGGCAATGTAATTTTTACTTAATTGTCCAAGTTAAAAAAGTTTCACAATGATTGTCCATGAAGTCCATACGTCTGAAGAAATGATTGTCCGTAGAATCTTACAGCATGTCTGTAGAGATGTACAATACTCGATGATTGTCTATAGAATCTTACAGCATGTCTTAAGAGTTATACAACCTGATGATTGTCCATAGAATCTTACAGCCTATCTGTAGAGTTATACAACCTGATGATTGTCCATAGCATCTTATTTCATGTCTGAAGAGTTATACAACCTGATAAATGTCCATAGAATCTTACAGCACATCTGTAGAGTTATACAACCTGATGATTGTCCATAGCATCTTATTTCATGTCTGAAGAGTTATACAACCTGATAAATGTCCATAGAATCTTACAGCACATCTGTAGAGTTATACAACCTGGTGATTGTCCCTAGAATCTTACAGCACATCTGTAGAGTTATACAACCTGATGATTATCCATAGAATCTTACAGCACATCTGTAGAGTTATACAACCTGATGATTATCCATAGAATCTTACAGCACATCTGTAGAGTTATACAACCTGATGATTGTCCCAAAAATCTTACAGCACATTTGAGAGTTATACAACCTGATGATTGTCCATAGAATCTTACAGCACATCTGTAGAGTTATACAACCTGATGATTGTCCCTAGAATCTAACAGCACATCTGTAGAGTTATACAACCTGATGATTGTCCATAAATTCTTACAGCATGTCTTAAGAGTTATACAACCTGATGATTGTCCATAGAATCTTACAGCATGTCTTTCACAAGAACTATTGTCTGTATGCTTCTTCTGACATATCAAGGTAAAGTTGACCATCTTTTCTTGTTATTTCTCATCTGAACACTGTGTTGCTGTTACTCATTGCAATGGTCTTTCATGAGGATGATTTCTGAGAGCGTATTCATTTTAATTATTCACAAGTATTTGCTTATTAATAGTGCATTACACTATTTACGCCATTGTTTGTCCCTCTTTATGGATAAGTCACTTTAATTTTACCACTATTTGAATGTTTGAGACAGTTAATACAAGGATCCTCTAGATATCATCACTCATAGGTCCTGTAAACATTCAAACAAATACTGTGAAAGTTTTAAATTGTGATCTATATTGCTAATTAAGGATAAAGTGCTTTATAATATATGACTTAAGTCGCGGGAGTGAAAAAACTCGCTGAATATTTTTGATATTACACATGTGTTATTACACTAGTCGAATAACTATGCAAAAAAGCTAAGAATGTTATAATTTTGTTGCAAAAATGACATCATTGTGATTTTGATGACGTCACTTTGCAAACTGAGTTAAATGTATACAGAATAACTTGAAATATAAATATCAAGAATTTCCTTGATTTATTGCAAAAATAAAGGTCATTTTATAAATATAATACTAAATTTGCATTCATTTAATACAGATTTATTAAACTCTTCATCTAATACAGATAAAAACAAGGCTACGCAGAGTTTATATCTGTTTAAAGGTGACTTGTTTGATAAATTCAATATCCAATGACCACTCATTCAATACCCTCTATTTATTTCCCACCTGGTATGCAGTGACTTAATGAAGACATATTATTTCTGAAATATTTTTTTCAAAATATGATTTCTGTAAAAAATTTTAATATGGGTATATCTGTAAACCAAAAAGATTAATGTGCTAATCAAAGTTTTGTTCATCATTTTGATAATGAAAGTGCTTGTTGATTTCATGGAGTCATAAAACAAAACAAGATGTGTTTGTGAAACATGAATGCCCCCGGGTCGGCATTTTTTTTCAAAGTTTGACCTTGACAGATGACCTTGACCTTGTCACATGACCTTGACTTTGGTACCAGCGGATGCGGATCATTGAGATCTATCATCATGCCAAATATAAGCTTTGTATCTTGAATAGGCTTGAAGATATTGGCAAGGTTAAGTTTTTGGGTTCAGTTTTCGGACAGACAGACGGACGGACGGACACGAGTAAAACAATATGCCCCCGATCTCTCGATACGGGGGCATAAAAAACTTGATTACAGTGTATGAATACGCAAAGCAGATTCATACATAAGTGTGATTAGGCTTACAGTGCTATATCTCCATGAAATCAAGTACCATCTTCATATATAATAAACTAATATGAGCCTGTGCTTGAGATTTCCAACAATTTCAAATAGGCGCAAAGCAGACTCTGACTAGCCTGTGCATCCTCACAGTCTGACCAGAGTCTTCATTATGCATTAGCAGAGAGATAATGGCTCAAAGTTTCTGTTGACCATCAGGTAATTTTATATTTACAGTATGTGACTGTCTACGCTACTCAGTGTTTGCACCTCACAAACATTTCTAATTGTTGGAGATGTCAAACACAGGCTCATATCATGAAGTAAACAATAGCACTGCCTGCGGGTGCAACACTCAGCTGCGGGTGCTTGGTAAAGCAAACATTCTAAATACTTTCATAGTTATTCCCCTTGATAGTCTGGATAGCTCTTGTGATAATAAAAACATATGCAAAGTTTCATGAAGATATCTTCAATAAAAAAAGATATGACTAAAATTAAAGTATGTCACACCAAGGCCTACACAACATCGCCAACACAAACAAGACGAGGATGATCACAATATCTCAGCTTTTCTTTGAAAGAGTAGAACAAAAAATGTAAAGATTCATTAACCTTCAGTCTAAAATAAGGTTTTTATTTCCAATTAAATGCCGGTATAGTGAAATCTGAAATAAATAATCAGACATTTGTTCAAGGGTTTCTGAATAGATTACTTGTCAGTAGAGGCCAAGCAGTAAAGCTAAGGCTCTTTGGACTTGGATAAACAATCTTCATTCTGCTTTGAGTCAAGCTGTTGTCCAGATCTTGCAGTTTGACTGTTCCAACCAGTACTTAATTAGATGATTAAACGAGACTTACTTGGAAGTTGATGTTTGATCTGGATTCTATCGTCTGTCAACTCTTGGATGGGCTTACACAGAGATAACGTAGCTTGCCAGCAGGTATCAGCCTTTAGAGTCCATTGGAGGTCGAAGTTTTATTTTAAGTACTTTACATCTTATAAACTTGACGACAATGTTTTGAAGGTTGAACAGAGTAAGAAATGCAGTCGGGTCGGGAAGGGCTGGGTGTGTAAGCCCATCCAAGAGTTGACAGACGATAGAATCCAGATCAAACATCAACTTCCAAGTAAGTCTCGTTTAATCATCTAATTCTATCGTCTGTCATACTCTTAGAGGGGCTTCACAGAGACTTTAGAGTTAACTCTGTTCAAGCTGATCTAATAATTAAAAAATTAGACATAAAAGTGTGATGTATATAATCTTCTCTTTAACAAATCCAACACTATTTGAACATTTATGATAAATGTGCAGTTTTACTGTAACATGCTTCTGAATTGTAGAGAGATGTCTTTTCCAATGACTTATTTATTAAACTTAGAACCAGTGCACCACTCAGAAGTTTTAAATTAATTTTGAAGAGAGACCTTCTAGCTTTTGCTTTACTTTTAGCTGCTTATTGGGACCATAATTTTCAAAAAACCCTGTACTTTTTAAGAAAATCCTGACGCAACAGCCTGACGCATGTTATTGCATGTAGAAATGTCTGAATAAGGTTTGTGAGTGTTAATCATTAACTTTCCACAGTAACGGAAACCCTCAGTTCTACTTATGTATTCCAGGAAAAACTTTTTAATGCATAGTGCTTTCAACATTGTATGATTCCAATTTCAGGGGACACAGGTGATGACCTTGACTGCTTTAGTTAATGATTGAGCTTTACAATCATTTTATCTTAAATGAGAGAAATGTTAGTCAAATTAATCACATGTGACATTTGACACATTTCAGCAGTTGACTGCAATAAAACAACCAGCTATTTTTCGAGATAGCACTGCCACTATAAATGCAATGTCAAGTTGATATGCTCCAGAACTGATACTCCATAACTGTCTAAGCATCCCATGCATGATTTATATTAATGTCTTGGTAATGAGGACAACAATTAAAATAATCCTTCACGAATTTGTTTGTCTATGAGCTGAGTGCCCGAATTTTTTTTCCCTGATAAATAATTGAAAAGTTGATCTATAGCCGATCTGGTAGTGTTTATGGTACTGTACCCTTCCCTCTCTGAATTTGAGTTAGAAATTGGCATAGTAATGTGAGGAGAAGCAGGGGATACTAAGCATTTGGCATTTGGAAACTTAATCCATCTATTTATGTAAACTTTATAAGTCTTTTTAGGAGAACATTCTCCAAGATGGCATAATAATATCAATTGATGCATTTGGTATATTTTGGTCTTGTAAGGCCTTCCTAAAATATTAAAAACTCTCAGTTTTAGATGCTTTAATAGATGTTTTTTCTCTAGTTCTTATTTGTAAGATGAGGATTTGAGGCACTAGCTGTAGTTTCATACGCTGAGGCCATTAAGTCTGTTTTTCAACTTAAAGGCTACCTAGGCCTGATGTTTGCTATTTTCTGAAGAAGTCCCCCAATGACTGTGAAAAGGAGAACATAAAACAAATTATTACTCCAGTTCATTAAGAGTGTATCAACAGCCAAAGCCTCATGGTCAGGATAAAAAGAAACATTCTTTTTCAATTTAGCATTCAGTAGCTACACAAGCATATTTATTCCAATTGCTGGATAAAATGATGCTTTCATTTGTTGAAAACATAATTGTCTATCGACCACTCGAAGTCATCTGTATGATTTTTCAAAAGCCCTTCTCATGCTATAACTCTTGAGTAAGATCATTCAAGTCTTGTTTATTTCCACCGAATTTGATTTTGTATGAAAATGATAATGTCGTTACATCATCTGTCAAGATTCCAATGAGAATGTGTTTTTTTTTGTGTTTTTTTTTTTTTTTTTTTTTTTTTTTTTTTTTTTTTTTCCCAAGCTTGCACGCCTTAAGCTCAAGAATATCAATTTGTAAGGATTATAAAAGTTCTGACCATACTGCTTATGCAATTGTCCCTTATACCTTGAATTTTATTTATGTAAAATTGTAGCTCAAACTCTGAATGAACTGGTGTTTGTTTTCCAGTAAACAGAAATTATATCATTAGATCATTTAATTTGAGCACTAAAGTTTTAACTGTTACAGTGAATGAATCCTCCTAAATTATCTATACAATACATTTGAAAGATCACATAACTAACCGTTGCCTATCCCTACATTCATTGTGCTTGTATTAGATCATAGTTCTTTGACTACTGATCCAGTATCAATTGCTCCCTTGCCTCCTTGTCTATTTCTAACTAGAGCCTGCATGAAGCTATGTTGTCAAATATCATTCCAATGATTTTCTAGAAACTACATCAATAAAACATGGTAGTATCATTTGGGTATTAATTATCATTCACTACATCAAATATTGATATTCTGCATTTAATCATGCTTTAATATATCAATAATTTCTTTCAAATTGTTGATTTGTTTTATTAGATGAGTATAATAGACATTATGTATACTTGATCATTTATATATCCTAATAGAGAGCCTTATCTTTTGACTACAATCAGCATAATTGGTGGAACTAAGTTTTCAATATGTTCTATATCTTATGTTGTTATTGGAAAATGTCATATAACCATCATTTTCCCCTTCAATGACCAATAGGGTAAATTTTCAAACCTATGTATGGTGATACACAAAAATGTCTAGTTGTCAAGTTGTTGAAGCCTGAATCTTTCAAAGATAGCTACTCATTTGTTTCCTTATACCTACTAGAACATTTCTAAACCTTAGATGTGAGTTTGCCTTGACCACCAGATACATAATTTTACTCATTTCATCTAATATCCTTCATAATTATGTTTATCTGCTTCTAATAATTCTTCAAATTTGCACAATATGTATTTTTCTCCTCATAAATATATGCTTATGTAATCAGTCTTTGGTTCCATCCAACTTTCGCATGCAAAGCAATACTATATGTACTACATGTGTACAACTATTTAAATTCTTTAGAACATGGATCTTTTAAGGATTTCAACCTAAATACTGCTGTCTATAAATGAAATAGTGACAATATCATTTCAATATTTCTATTTTAAGTAAAATCATAGATTTCTGTGGTTATATTTCTATTTTAAGTAAAATCATAGATTTCTGTGGGGTTGAATATAGTCTAATATTGTATGCAATGATTGCATCATAAGGGGTTGGAACTGCCCCCCTCCCCATCAAATGAGGACTCAAGGACTGGTTGCAATATTAACTGCCGAAAAAGATGTTATAGTTTATTGTTATTATCAATAAAACCTTACACACAGTAAGTATGGTATAGATAGTTAACACTTTACATTGACTTACAGAAATAGAACAGGATATATCAAAAACCTAGTGGTAAGTATTCCATCATTAGCAATCTAAGATGCAAGTGATGGATTTCCAACATGGAAATAATATATCAAAATAAAACCAATAACCAAGAATATGGCCCTCTAGAAGGCCATGTTGAGATGATATGAACATTGCAAAAGTCCTTAGATATTGTTTACTTGGCCAGGCTTCCATATGACTTGTATCAAGAAATGCAGAATAACTTAAGGTCAAAATACTGATTGCATTAAAAACAAAAAAATGTTCATACATCCATGAAATTTTAGTAGTAAGGTTATGTTGATTTTATTTCTTGTAGACAACCATTCCTCCCTGGCTATGATGGACTGTAGTTGTCATCAAAGACCATGGAATTCCTTAGGAGAAAAGAATTGAAATACACAGGGTCATAATTAGCTGTTAATTTGTAAATGATCGGAATGAGCCAACACTTTTAAATCACTGATAGACAGTCTAGGAGTATTTAACCCCAAATGACTCAAACATCATTTATCATCTTCACTCTCTGACCCCATTAATGACCCCTAGGGATCTGGACCAGATAACTCTGCATCCTACAAAACCCTTGTTCTTGAAATAAATGGATATAATTGAATACAAATAGTTAAGATATTTTGAAGAAAATCTGACCCGAAAATCAAACAATTGATCTAGATTTGTAAAAAGAGTTATTTTGATTACATAAAATTCAAAATACTGAAACATAAGAACTAGCTTATTTGATGGATCCTGAATTCCATGACCTCCATCCATGAGCTAAATGCTTCTGCAAGTGAGCATTTATGGTAGTGTCCTGGGTATGGCCTTGCTTTTGGCTAAGCTTTCCATATGGTATAATAAATTAACTGTCTCAGATGCCTGAATGATCAATTACCAGAAGATTTACTTAAAATCAATCATCAAAACACAAATAAAGCCAAAAATGTGTCTTGTTTGCCACTCTGGCTGCATTTTCGCTCCGAAATATAGTAGCGTATCTGCAAATTTCATTGAGATCTGTGACAAACTACAAACAGCCATATAGGCAGTTTTATTATATCAATACACCATGTCATATAGACAGCCATTATAGGCCATTAAATAATACAATCCACCATGTTATATAAACAGCCATATAGGTTATTTCGATATTGAGATCCACCATGTCATATAGACAGCCATATAGGCCATTTCAATATTGAGATCCACCATGTCATGTAGACAGCCATTAAGGCAATTTCGATTTTGAGATCCACCATATCATAGAGACAGCCATATAGGCAATTATACAAACAGCCAAAGAGGAAATAGATTAGGCCACAACTATTATGTCATAGAGACAACTATTTTGGCAATTTGGAATGGTAAGATCCATGTCATATAGACAGCCATAAAGGCAGTGTAATTTCAGACCAATTTAACTTATAGACAGCCATCATAGCAATTCTAATAAGTTGATCAAATATTGCATGTAAACAACAAAAGAAGTGGTTTTGATTTCTAGACCTTATGTCATATAGACAGCCATGTAGGCAATTTTGTAATTGTGGATCAATTGTCATAAATACAGCCATGTAGGCAATTTGTTAAATGTGGATCTTTTATCATATAGACAGCCATGTAAGCAATTTTCAATTTTGCATCTATAATTGTCAAAAGAGAGCCATGTAGGCAATTTGTATTTGTGGATCTATTGTCATATAGACAGCCATGTAGGCAATTTTGTAATTGTGGATCAAATGTCATATAGACAGCCATGTAGGCAAATTTGTAATTGTGGATCAATTGTCATATAGACAGCCATGTAGGCAATTTTGCAACAGTGGATCTATTGTCATATAGACAGCCATGTAGGCAATTTGCAACTGTGGATCTATTGTCATATAGACAGCCATGTAGGCAATTTTGTAATTGTGGATCAATTGTCATATAGACAGCCATGTAGGCAATTTGCAATTATGCATTCATTGTCACATAGTCAGACATTTAGGCAATTTTGTAGTTTAGTATGTAGTATCATCCAGACAGGCAAAGGTTTAATTTTGTCAGATCCATAATGTCATATAGACAACTATATAAGTAACGAAGCTTTATTTCTGATCAGTCATATCATTTTGACCTTTCTAATTTAAATTGATCATTCAGAGCTCAAAGACATTTCTAGGGATAAGCCCAAAGAAACAAAGGAAGCCAGGTGACCAGAATCAAAATTCATCAAAATTAAAGAAAACTTTACCGTGATTGACCTCCAAATTAATTCCTGAATAATCACTGAACACTTGAAAATAACTATCACTCAAGATTAATTATGGTAAAACAAATGTGGGTGAAATTAAATTTATTTAATGGACCCTAAATACACCTGGCTGTTGTCCCTGCAAGTGGCAGCCCCGTTCTGATACCTGCTGGCAAGCTACGTTATCTCTGTGAAGCCCCTCTAAGAGTATGACAGACGATAGAATCATGTAATTGTTCTGAATTCTTTCTTTTAAGGTAGTAGAACCCTAAGAGTTCTGCAACATTTCTGAACACATAAACTTTCACAATGTTAACCAAGTTTGAAATATTAGGAAACCTTGATTAACACTGTTTGAGTTCATGGATTCCTTAATGTTGCAGAACTATTTACAGGCCCCAAACCTTAAGCCAAACTTTATATAAACTTGAAAGTAATACCTGTAATGGGATTGACTTCCTTTTTTCTATAGCACAGCCATGTCAAGCTTATGGATAATGGATTCTATAATTGTTGTTGTTGTTTTGGTTAGATCCTTGGGTATCGTTGTTGTCTTTTTGATGTCTTCAAGATAGACTCCTTTTCTCATTTTAGACTCTACAAAGAGGAAAATTTCAAATCAATTATTTTTCTCTTTAAGTTCTGTTTCGAATAGTTTTAACTTGATATTTTGTCGCAAAGAATCAACTAAGCTTTCACCAATCAGCCTTTTGTGAAACATTGTTGACCTGTCACTCATTATTTTTTGTCAACTTTCGTTAATATCTTATTTTATGATCCAAATAAATACTGCAATCATTGCAATTTGGTAAAAAGAACAACTTGTCACTAAATTACTACCATGGCTGCCATATGAATGTCATAAAAATTTATTTTGAGAGTAATTAAATTTTAAGGGATATAATCTTTAACATCCCTTACAGAAATGAAAAGTTTGCTGCAAATTTGCAGCAAATTTGCTGCAAATTTGCCGCAAACAAATTAGTTTGCCAGAACAGTTCGCAGCAACTTAACATGTGTTTGCAGCTAATTTCAATCTTCCTGCAAACAATGAGTTGTTTGCAGTATGTTTGCAGCAGATTAGACTTATAGGAAAATTAGTATAAAAGTTTGCAGGATGTTTGCAGGAAAACTATCTTTTAAAAATCATTCACATGTTGTTTGCAGTAAGTTTGCAGCAGATTAGACTTATAGGAAAATTAGTATAAAAGTTTGCAGGATGTTTGCAGGAAAACTATCTTTTAAAAATCATTCACATGTTGTTTGCAGTAAGTTTGCAAGAACACTAACTTTATCATTTAACGGATTGGAGTTAGCAGAGAGTTTGCTAGAAATAAAACTTGTCTATTTGTTGTCCAACACAATGTTAAATACAAAATATTGAACCATATGCATTACTAAAATGATATCAGAGGAATTTTTTAAATTTCTTTTTCCTACGTAAACACAAGTAGTGTGTACCTTGATTAAACAAAATGTGCCTGACATAGTTTGTTTGTATGAGTGGGGTTTTACACTGCTTTTAACAATATTTCAGTCATTTTACTGCGGCAGTAACATCTAACTATAGATTCCTGGAAGTTCTCACACCAGTACTACCACAACATCTTCTCCAAGCCTCTAGCTGCTATACTACATAGGTCTAGGATTATTAACCCATTAGTTGGAGACAAATAGTGGAGAGGATTGGTGATGCAGTCAGGAATTGAACCAGGGACCTCTAGATTGACAGTTTGATGTGTTACCAGGGGCTTATTGATGACGGCAAGCATCCGACAAGGGATGAAAGAGGCATCAATTAACAATGCATTTTCCATCAGGGGCGGCATTAAACTTGCACAATCCTAGTTTTTTATGCCCCCCCAAGAAAAGGCTGTGGAAATTTATTAAATATCTTTTGCAACATTTGTTACTTCACCAAAATGTCATCTGCCAATAAAACAGATAATTTCTTCATTTTCATCTGAAATCTTGTCTTTGGACCAGTCCAAAATTTTGTCATTTGCCAATGATTCAAGCAATTATTTATTATAGGTATTTTTGTGGGCCTATTTGCATTCTTAGTTATCTCAAAGAACTTTTAAATTGGACTTGTCAAAGGAAAAACAAAAACACCAGAACCACGGCAGCTCCTTTATCTTTCACCTGTCTAGGGTATCTAAATAACCAAAAATGTAAAATAAGGTGTGGAAGAGAGCCAATATAGGGCCCTAAATGTGTCATAGACAAAAAAGCCCCCCCCCCCTTCCAACCACACACACACCAGTTAGCCGGAAAGCATTTACCTTAAAGGAATAGCTGCAAGAGGCCAGGAAAGGGTGTAATAGCGGTACTGCCTTCAGTAATACCAGATGTATCACAAATAGTCCAAGTTTTCACACAATAATGATGACCACACAAATTACAACATAAAAGCTTCAGCAATATCTTTTGTTTTCTCCGAGTGAACTTGTGTCCTAAGTTTCAAATGAATGCCTTCAATAATACAAGCAATGTCAGGGGTTAAGCCCCGTTCCCACTGTCACGGTGTTGGTCCCGGACACCCACGGTACCTCCCGGTGGGGAAAGAGCCGGTATTCCGGGATGATCCGGGATCTTTTCTCTAAAAAATGATTCATATTCCCATATTCCCGACATTGCCCCGGTGTATCCTCGGTTTACTAGCAGGATCTTCCCGTTCGACCCCAGACTATCCCGATATGTTCCCGGTTTGCCACAGTGTATTTACGGTGCAGGGGCCGGCGTGATCCAGGTTGATCCAGGTACGACCCGGTGTAACCCCGGTCGTCGCCGGTAGCCCACCGGTAGCCGCCGGTATCGCCCCTTCATATCACGGTTGTATTCCCGGTTTGTCACGGTTTCCCCCGGACCACTCATCCGGGACTAACCGGGGTCCAAACCGTGACAGTGGGAACGGGGCTGAACGGGGCTTAAGCTGAAAATGTCCCAGATCATCAGGGACTATCACGGTTGAGCCAGGGTAGAGAACCGGACTTGCCCCGGAATATGCCGGTGTTTCTCCGGATTAAGCCGATTCTTGACATCCTCCCGGTGAGTCCCGGTGACTGCCGGTTGTATTAAACATTTTAAAACATCCGGGGTCGGTTGCCGGATCAACAAGGTTCATCCCGGATGGTCCAGGATATTCACGGTGCCACCACGGTTGTATTCCCGGTTTGTCACGGTTTCCCCCGGACCACTCATCCGGGATTAACCGGGGGTCCAAACCGTGACAGTGGGAACGGGGCTTTACGAATGAATCCCTAAATCTTACCCTGAGGAACCCACTGGATAATCAGGGATCCCTCTTTTATTTACATGGGTAGAATTTTAAAGAAAGAGAGAGATGAAGGATATGATATATTCAGCCTAGAGTTTTACCCATACGAAAAATTGTAGCGGATTCCGCTTGGAAAATAGGCGTAAATGAGATAGAAATGAAGCAGAAATGGTCATTTACGCTTGTAACTCAGGCGTAAGTTTAATATTACGTCTCTGCTAGATCATAAAGTACAGGCGGAATACATCAGAAATTACAGGCGGCGTAAATGAATTCGAAGCGGAATTTCATTTCTATTCAGTTTGACAGGGATACTTCAACACTTTAACTTAACTTTTTCTAGAGACGGATTTTCATACTTAGCATTTTTATGGAAGCTGAAAGACACTTTTAGCAAGCGTAAAATAACTTAAACTTTTGTTAGAGGCGTATTTTTCTAACTTAAACATTTCATGTGAAAGAAATCATTACTGTGAGAAAAATTCATGCCGTGATATAACTGAAAAAATGTTGAAAGAGGCGTAAAACTCCTTTCAATCAATTTTTCACTTACCCTTAAAATGTTATGTCCAATGTTCAAGTTTTTATGCTGAAAATCAGTGAACTTAAAAAAAAGGACCTTGACTTTGGCAAATGACCTTGACTTTACTATCCACAAAAAGGCTTTGTCACAAGCAATTCATATGTAAAATATTGATGCTATATCACTTACCATTACAAAGTTAGAGCAAATGTATAAGTTTTAATCTTTTACAAATTTACCTTGACAAATGACCTTGACCTTGACTGATGACCAAGAACTCAAACAGAAAGGCCTTGTCCCAAGCAATCATCATACATGTGCCCCCCCCCCCCCCCCCCCCCAAAAAAAAAAAAAAAAAAAAAAAATTAGTATACTCACAAAATATCTTTTTATTCTCAAGTAAATATCTTAAAAAAACCCAAAAGTTTCTGAAAATATTTTTGAAAAAATATCTACAAGCTTATTTACATTACCCAAACGAATGCAGTTGATAATGTCCAAGTCTAAAAATGAACTGGACTCCAGTCTATAGAAATCCAAAATGGCTGCCGATTTTAAATGAAATTTCCGTTGACATGTTTTTTTGCCTTATTTCCTTTCCCATTGGAAAGAATAGCACTTAGAAGGTATGTAAAAAGCAGTAATTTGTTGATTTTTAATAGAATCTTGTCCTGTAGGGCTCAAAACAAGTTATGTACAAATATAAGACAACTTATAACTCAGTAAATAGAGAGTCCTTCGGAATGCAAAATTGAAAAATGAAGACATGGTTTGGATGAATAAAGCCAAATTTCATATATATATATCCAAATATTATTAAACCCATATTAAACCTTGTTACCCCAAAGGTATAGAAGAATTATATGAAATGGATATATCAAATTGTATTAATTTTTATAGATTCGTACCAATAAATTTTCGACCCTACGTCCTATTTGAGCAACATGTTTTTTAGAGTATATTGTACAGTGCTCCCAATAAGGGCCAAAATTAGGATTTTTTGTATTTCTATGTTCAGGATTTTTTTTTACTAACTAAGGAATCCCCCCCCCTCCAAACACCCCCCTTTCCTACACACTTTGTAAATGCTCCTTTTCATTGTTAGAATAAGTTTAATTGTTCCCAAAGTCCATTATTCTTGGTTTGTATTTAAATATAAACTTCCAAGGGTTAAAACTTTAACTTTAAGCTGTAGGTACGAACTTTGGTTGCTCAATCACCCTTTATTTCTTTATATATAAATTTTGGAAACTAATATGAGGAACTGAAGTTTATATTTGGAATTGCTCTGTACATGTTTCTTGCGTGATGGACCTAGGAAATGCTGCTTACCCAAATTTTAGTTGCCATGTTTTAATATCCTTCAATATAACGCAACTTTATTCCCCCCTCTCTGTCCTTTTCAAATCTCTCCTCGGACATTTTGTTGAAGTCAACTTTTAAATGACGTAAATGGGATTTTTCATGTTCTTCGAGGATGCTGTTTATAGACAAGGGTAGTCGAATGTGGAATGATAGGTATTTATCAAATAACTTTTAGAACAACCCATACTTTCAGGAGGATAACTCTCTGATATCTTGCTAAACCAGAGGTATTGTCGTCAGCTAAGCATTGTTGGCATTGGTTTGACAAGGCTTAACCAATCTCAAATCTCAGTGTTTTAAAGCTCACATGAGCATTACAATCATGCTCTAGGTGAGCTTATGTGATCACTTTTTGTCCGTCGTCGGTCGGAAGTCGTCAACAATTCTTTAAACATCTTCTCCTCAATAAACAATTGGTGGATTTCAATCAAACTTGGCAGAAATGTTCCATGGGTGACCCTTTTGAAGAATTTTGCTTGACACCTTAATATGGGCGTGGGCCTGGCTTTTTTTCACTTTCAAATCTTTGAAGAAAGTCTTCTCTTGAACCACTGGGTCTGATTTCAATGAAACTTTACCAGAATGATCCTTGGGTGACCTCTTCAAAAATTGTTTGCAAAAATTTTCATCAGCCCATAAAAATGGGCGTGGCAGGGCAGAGCTTTTTTTGAGTGTTCAATCTTTGAACAACATTTCACCCTTTACCACTAGGCCAATTCAATGAATCTTTACCAGAATGTTCCTTAGACGACCCTCTTCAAATATTTTGATTGGACAATAAGTAAGGGCGTGGCAGGCTGGGCTTTTTTTGAGCCCAAAATCTTTGTACATCTTTTTGTTAACCATTGGGTCAATTTCAATGAAATTTTTCCAAATGTTCCTTGGGGGACCCTCTTCAAAAATTGTTCGCAAACTTTCGATTGCCCCATAAATATGGGCATGAGCCTGAAATCTTTGAAGGATACCTCCTCATGAACCTCTCGGCCGATTCAATGAAACTTTACCTGAATGTTCCTTGGGTGACCCTCTTCAAATATTTTTCTTGAAATTTTGAGTGACTCATAAATATGGGTGTGGCAGGTAGGAGTTTATTTTGAGTCTGAAGTCTGTAAACATCTTCTCCATAGAAATCAATGAGTGGGTAGGATCTATTTTCACCTTGAATTCTTGGAATAACATCTGCTCCTCAACAACTAGGCCAATGTAAATTAAACTTTGCCAAAAAGTTTTTTTTTGTGAGATCCACTGGACCAATAAAATTCAGGTGAGCAGTTTAGGGCTATTCTGGCCCTCTTGTTTGTAGATATCTCTTTGAAAGTTGCCATCACTGTGTGACATCACAAGAGCAATCAAGACTAACAAGGGATTTAACCTGAAAGCATTTTTGTGACAGTTAATTGTACTCCTTTTTGCAAAACAAACATATTGCATATCAGTTGGAGAACTTCTTGCCATGATCATTTTTGCAAAGGAAATTAATGTGATTTTTCATGAAATTTTCATACACTGGACATTTATTGATGAACAAATTACACTGGGTGACGTGAACACAGTTCAATTTTGTCTATCTGTTTAAACAAATTTGAAATTCAATGCCTTGCTGTGATTTAAACATCTATAGCTGGGAACCCTTTATAAACGTTCAAAGAAAGTCCTTTTTGATCTTTTTAGATATCACAATTTGTCCTTTTCATATGTTTTCAGAAATTAATTCCATTAAGTGAAGAGTTGCCTAATGGCTACATAAGACTAATGAGTGACACTAGGCTTGCTGTACCTAATGTTTGGTTGGCGCTTGCGTTGTCTAAATGCAAAGGAAGCTCCCATTCGTTTGCGGTGAAGAAGTTGATGGACGGTTTCTTTTGGCCCGATCAGCTAATAAAAAGGCCAGACTGCTGTAAAACTCAATGCAAACAGTGAGATTTTGAGAGCCATTAAATGTAAGTTCATTTGCTCAATATAGCCAATTATTCTTAAAATGAAATCTTTTTATGACCCCGTATCGAAAGATCGAGGGCATATTGTTTTATCATTGTCCATCTGTCCCGTCTGTTAGCAAAAACTTAACAAAAAACTTAACATTGCCAATATTTTCAAGGCTATGAATTCAAGATAGAAGCCTCATATTTGGCAAGATATAGATCTCAATTATGTGTGTGCAAAGGTAGATGTCAAGGTCACCTATCAAGGTCCTTTTTTTGAAACTTTGTTCAAACTTTACATGTTCAGTTCATTCAAGCTTATTTTAGATACCTTTCTCATAATTTGTGTGATGAAATATTTTATTGATGTGCATATCTCTGTCAAGGTCAACATTTAAAAAAAGAAATGCTGGCACGGGACATTTGTGTTTCACAAACACATCTTGTTACATTTCAAATCTGCAGTAAATCTAGTATCAAGGGTCAATAAAAAAAAAGATACGATTTGACCCTAAAGTTTCTCACACCAGACTAATGTTGCTTTAAGACTTAGTCCTATAATTTACAGATCTCAAAACTTAAATGATTGGAGATGATATAATAATTGACCATGACTTTAATGGACCTGTGGCATGACACATTCAACCAGTCCTCCATTATATTCACAGGTCTTGTCAAAAGTGTTGATAACTGAGAGAAACTTCTTAATATTATAAATGAGAACAAATTACAAAATTCATATTAGAATTTCATTCTGATAATTCGAAAATATTTGAATAATCATTTTAGTTCAATGCAAAATTCACCCTATTTCATCTAATTATGCACCCAGGCACAATGCAAAATATCATGGAAGCGCTATTATGTCACACCCATTTTCCTTAATTGCAATAACTTGCAAAGTTTAGGCCAATTATAGTACCTAACACTAGTAAACTCATAACCTGTACGTAATTTTCGATTAAAAGATGTGCACTGCCAATGCGCTTTTCAATTTTTCTGTCAGCACTATGAATTTACAAAACTAGTATAAGATGTTAACTAAATATGTGCCACCTTCAATCATTATATTTACATAACCACTTTCACTCTTTCACTATACATATAATTCTGGTAGCAGAAGAGGGGGTACAAGAAAGGAAGTTCCAGACAAATACAAAATTCTAAACACTAGATGGACAAAGCGGTCTAATTATTCATTCCCTTCCTATGAATGAAATATAAATTTTGATTTGTATTTAATTCTGAAATTCTGTTATATATAATTGCACCTAGTACTGGAGGTGGTAGCGTTTGGAGCTAGCCAGGTCACTTGGTGTTGGCACCATTTAAAGACCCTAGATTCTTGCACAGTGATGTCATTTTTAAGGTAGTGGACCCGTAATAGTTCTGCATTGTTTCGGGAGTAATGAACTTTAACAGTGTTGACAGAGGTGTCCGAATGATTTTCATAAGGAAACCTCATTCAACATTGTAAAAGAGCATGAGTTCCAAAATGTTGTGGAAATATTACTTGTGTACTGCCTTAAAAATGGTTTCACCTAATTTTATGGTTTTCCCTTTTTTCATTTACCAGTTGTAGGGCAGGACATAAGTGATCACCCGTGGAATCTAGCATCTGGGAAGTGATTTTTTTTTTTTCAGAGAAAAACATATGTCCATTTTAATTTAAACTTGGCATTTATTTTCCTCACAGGATAACAGAGTGCAGTGTGTAAGATACGTAACTCTATATCCAGCTTAGTTTTTTTCCAGTTTTAAAAATTAATATTTGTATCTGAAATCTTATTCGAATATTCCCTACAAAGGGAATATTTGAATATTCGTTCCCAATTCCTGCTTTACATCGGAAAATCAAAAAATGCCCTCATCTCATTATTTCTCAAAGGTTCTTCCCTTTACTTCTCAATTGTTCAATTTCAATTGTTATTCTTTAATTACATGTATATTTAAAGACATATTTTCAATTTGCAGAGAAAAATCTGACTATTTATTTGAAAATCAAATATAAATTGGAAATAAGCTATCATAGCAATTTGAAATAATTTATTTTACATTTTCTTTTTTCAGTCTATGCCATAAACAAACTTAACATGAAAGAGTCAACATTTAATGCTGCAGTAAACAGTAAATGCCACACATCAGAGAGGGCTGTGAAAAACATTGTAAACCAAACTCAGGACTAGACTTACAAAATCATATACTTTTGTAAAAAGAAATTTAACATATGTCTTGGTGTATCACATACTTTTTGGTCAGTTTTAGATGGTTTATTAATATTTTTTAGCTCTACTGACCGACTATTTTTCTACCAGCAGTATTTTGATAATAGTAAATCTATATGGTAAAGCAGCTGGAGGTTAGGAAAGGACAAAATGGTAGAACTGATGTGAGTAGTACTATAAATCTATTGTTAGGTGCTCCAGCCGTGCAATATAATTGAAACATTGTTGAAAGGGTTGTAAAATCCCATTCAAACAAGCATCAAGGAATGTCAAGGGGAGTTATCAAGGTTAACTTAAAAAAATGCCATTTTAAGGGCTTTAGAGTTGTTGTTTGTTTCTTTTTATCATGAAAAAGAATAGTGTTAAAGGTATTATGATTTAGATTTTAGATTTGAAGTAAGTTTTTGTACACTTTCTATACTCTTGTCGAAGAAGGGACATATTATGGGTATCATCCCTGCTGTCCGGCATCGGGGCGCCTGGCGTCGTGGACTTCTAAGTCTGGAACATAACTCTGTAACCTTATGTCTGATTTTCATGAAACTTGGCAGTTATATTTTTCTTCTCATTACCTTCTGCAGTGAACAAGAACCATTACTCTACCTTTTTTTGAGTTATTGACCTTGTTTTTTTTTCCATACTTGGATCTTGTCCGGAGCATATCTCTTTAAATATTTGAGCTATAATAATGGAATTTGATGGGTAGATAGATCTCAGCAGGGGAAAGTACAGTGTAAATTGTGATCAATCAGATTAATATTGTTTTATTCATTCATGTATTACCCTATAATTGTTAGCGAATGTTTCATATACCCATTTTCACTAGAAAACATAATTTTAGATTTGTCAAGTTTTTTTTCTGGGTAGAAATGTTGTGGGATGTGAATAATTCTTTTAAGCAATTCTTCTCATTCTACAATGAAGCTCTTACTTTTGAAGTTATAAAAAAGAAATATCATTGAATTATTGTAGAGAAAGGCATCTGTAATTTTCTTTCATGTATAATTTTTTGTTGTTTTTTAATGCACAAATGGCAGATTGCTTTTGAATGTTTTAGGGTATAAATGTTTCCTCAATATGTATCATGTTAAATTGATATGTTCTCAGGTAATCCCTTCAATTGATTCCTCATCTTTCTGACCTGTACATTGAATAAGAGGCTTACTGTGTTCCTCCCAATAGTACGCAGCCTTGAAGGTCACGGTCATCTGACAAGGTAAATCTTCTGAAAATTGCTTTTAGGGGAATTAGGGTTTAATGAACACATCTTCTTTATTTTTAGCTTGGCTGTTTTTGCAATCCAAATTTAAGTATTGCATCACCTTGTCACTAGTGATGGGCAGATTAATAGATTATAATCTATAATCAGTTGGTTTTGGCTTCTGATTGTGATAATTGACTAAGAAATTTTATAATCGATTAATCAGTTCCTAACACATAAAAGAAAGCCTTTGCTTTTTGAAAATAACATGGGTTTGAAAGCTCAGTGTGAAACAATTGTAACTGCCTATATGTTTAAAGGCAGTTACAATTATTTCATGCTGAGCAATAAAGTTGGAAGAAAAATATACAGAAAGAGTCTCAAGGTCATGAGTTTTAACTAGACTTTCACATTCTTTTCTTCAAAGGATGATACTAGGAGTGTTGTATTCATTTCTAAGAAAACGATTGTACAATCATTAGTTTATTTACTCTTTCAACTAAAAACCAATTATCGATTGTGAATTGAAACTGATTGCCAAACACTACTTGTAACTAGTACTAGCTTAAAACCAAAGTGGGATGTGCAGCTGGATCAGGCTTGGAAAGATTTCTATACTACTGGTATGACAAACGTGAAAATATGTTGAGGTGCTCGATGCAGTCATTGTGATATGACTGAAATATTTTTGAAAGCATCATTTGAAATATAAACAAATAGCCAAGTGGGTTTTGTAATAGAGCACAGCAATCTAGTGTTTTTTGTTGACTTTATTTTGTTTATATTTTAAGCTATATCTGAGATAGTTAGCTTGTGTACACTAGCAAACTCTGAACAAGCAAATAAACATGATATGGCAAATATTTCATTGATTCTGTTTATCTATGCCAAGTGATAACATATGACAGGGGTCGACACTAACACCAATCCGGCGGATTTCAGAGAGGACTGGTAGAAGCTTCCATGTTGCAGGTCCTTAAGACCTGTATAGTCAATGACCATTTTTTGTCAAAGCTGTCAAGTTTTGAAAAAGGAGCTGCCTTTCCAATACTAAAATTTTTCTTTACCCTATGGACAACATTGTGGAAAAAGAAGAAATTATTTGAAACAATTTTTTTTCTTTTCCCACATTTTCTTTTATACACCTCACTCCTTAGAATCTTTTAAAGTAGATAAAGTTTTCACAGAGGACCAGTTATTATCAGGGAGGGTCTGTAAGATTTCAGGCTAATAGGTCCTTTGGGCTTGTGGTAAAATGTGGTTAGTGTCAAATCATGTATGATGATGCAATTTGTGTCAAATATGACCCTTTTTTTCATCCAATAAAGCACTCAATTAGACAAGCTAAGGCATCTGTAACAGTGCACTTGTTCGAGTAGGAATCGCAATTTTTTAGTGGGGATATCTTGTGAAACGCTTGTCATCAAATGTAAATTGAGTTGTGATAACCTGACTTAATATTCTTAATTTACAAAATACAACTGGTTACAGTTTAAAAACATCAAAGTACCTCGGGCCAGTTTCATCAAAACATTCAAGACAAATTTTTGTCTTACAATTGACTTTAGAAACAGTAACAACAACATTCACTTTACAAAGGTAATGATAGATTGATGAGTTGTGATTTTGGTCCTAAATGTGTGTAGGACAATTATATATGCGTCTTAAATGTTTTGATGAAACTGGCCCAGGTTTAAAAAAGACATACCAATGCAGTTATAAAAGTAATAATTACTCCTGCCTGGGATTTAAGCAAGCCATATTGTTTTTTATGCCCTAGCTTATCTATAAAGTTATTTCTTCATTTTCAACTCAGCTGTTGTTGCAGAAAATGGAAAACATTGCCATAGCCTTGTGATCGTTGTCTTGAAAAGGTTTTGATATTGCATTATAAATCTGGTGTTACTGTATATATCTGGTGTAACAGATGAGATTCATATGGTGCTTTAACTTAAAATATACATGACCAGTATTGCAAAAAGGTATCTTTTGGGTAGTGCAAAAAATCACATTTGTCATAGCTGGTGTAGATGTTATCTATGAAAATCACTTCATTCTCAGGTTGGTTTGTGGTACAAACTATGTTTTGTAATTTCTGCATTATTTCTTGGTTCACTTGATCATGAAGTGAGCTTTATAGTTACTTCCTGATGTACCGCATTAGTTGTGCAAAGACTGACATCCAAAATTTCTTTAAACATCTAAACCACTGGGCTAACATTCATGTATGGTGTCAGAAATGTTCATTGGGTGAAGAAGTATGAAACCTGGCATGGTAAATTCTTCTTCCAATGGCAGACCATACCTTTGAAAGAAATATCTATAATTGAATTCCATTAGATTATTAGAAAATTAGGTGGAATATACTATAACTCTTGCTAAAGCAGGAATAGTCTGCCTTCAGCAGGATAACTTAATCTCCCAACAATGTGTTGATATTAGTAGACCTTTGTGGGATAGCAGCTAGAGGCTAGGAAAGGATGTAATGGAAGTATTGGTGTGAGAAATACTTGTAATTCATTGTAAGGTGCTCAAGCTGCGGCAATATTACTGAAAGATTGTTGAAAGCAGCATAAAAACCCATTCAAACAAATAAATCAGCACAATAAGGGTCAAATTTCTCCTAGGACTGGTCATTAGCAATAACAGAAGAAAACATGACCTTTCATCCTAAATCAATTTTATGGGTCTCAAATGGATTAAGGTCACTGCTTGGAAGATGGATTGAGCCATGAAATTCAAAGCATTTGTTTGCAGCAAATTTGCTGCAAACTGTTTGCAGGAACAGTTTGTGGCAAATTTGCTGCAAACAGTTGTTGCAAACTGTTTGCAGCAACTGTTTGCGGCAAATCTGCTGCAAATAGATGTGGCAAACTGTTTGCAGCAAATTTGCCGCAAACAGTTGTGGCAAACATGTTTGCAGGAAGTTTGCAGGAGGTTTGCAGGGTGTTTGCGGCAACTGTTTGCTGCAAGTTTGCAAGAGAACTCATTTGCATACGAAAAATGAATACGCAGCAAATATGCAGCAAATATTTGCTGCAAATTTGCAGCAAATGTTTGCGACAGGCCTTATATTTTGGTAAGGGATAGTAGAAAAGCTGTTTCAAAATGGATTTTTGCTCATCTGTAAGTGTGATCTGTTACCAAGTTTCACTGTAATTTTAAGGAATTTTGATTCATCATCACTGGCAAATATGTGCAAAGAATTTCACAATTTACCACACTTTTCAGTTTTTGAAGATTTTAAGCTTTGAAAAAATTTAGAAAAGCAGTTTTCTAATATGTTATGTAGCAATTAAACAATAACTTCATAGTTCACAATGTTTAACCCCCCTCCCCCCCTAAAATCTATGTTTTTTTTGAAATTTCAAATTCTAAACTACTAAAAATTGTTGTTTGCAAATTCTTTGAATTTGGAATAGTGTAATCTGTCATCTGGTAATGGGGTTTACTTACATAACTACTGTCAGATTGGCTTCTTTTCAATTCTTCTACAATCCACCAAGTTGAGTCAGCAAACCACCAAGTTCTGTCATTGTCCACCAATCACCAAATCCCACATTGATCGTCCACCATCCACCAAGATGAGTCAGCCAACCACCAAGTTCAGTCACTGTCCACCATACCCAGCATTGATCGTCCACCATCAACCAAGATGAGCCAGCACACAACCAAGTTCAGTCAATATCCACCAAACACCAAATCCCACATTTAGCGTCCACCATCCACCAAGATGAGTCAGCCAACCACTAAGTAAAGGCTTTGTCCATTACAAAACCTCCCAATAGCCTAGCTACCTACCATGACATTGAGTCAGTGCCTTCAAAAGCATCTTACAGAGTACTCTATGAACCAGGTACTTACCACAATTTCCTTTAAACCTTAATTATTCACAATTCATATAATCCCAACAAAATCACCATTGACAAATTTTGATATATAGCCCAAATGCAAAACTCTTGTAAGAGCCTGTATGAAATATAGGTACTTACAAAAGTTCTGAATGGAAGTTCAAAATGGAATAAATACAACTTACAAGCAGTATTTATATTATTTTCATCTCCCATCAATGATATTTTCATTCGGCTGAATCAAAACTTACGCAGACCGAGTTGTATAGATAGCCAATAAAGACCAGATACCTACTGCTACAGCTGAATAACGAGAAGTTTTATTCTGCTAATATTTGCAGCTGATTGAACACCTAATATTAAGAACTTCCCTTAAATAAAGTAGAATATATAAATAATAAATCTTACCCCCTTACTTTATATGAACTTGTAGACCACGGCCTTCAGCAAAACATGTGAAAATTAACCGACTCAAAACTTACGCCTAGCAATAATTGAAATATTTCACAGCCATAACATGACAAAGCATGCAAGGAAGAATTAATGAAAATGACCTTACACTAGCAGGAGATGAAAATTTTAATTATATATTTTCACAGGCTCCTTTAATTCTAACATTTCTTAATATTATTGAATTACTAATATTACCACTTAAACTCTTACAATATTACCTGACTTTAAATTGTCTAAGATAAATGAAGTCACCAAAAATATTTAGAAGAATTTGCTTGAAAACTAGACAATGCACACAAGGGCGAATTAATGTTTTGCATATGTAATGGCACACAAGGGAAAATTGAAGGGAGAATTAAAGATGTCTGCTAAAATAATGATATAATAGTGGAAAGAGAAGCCAAATTATGGCAGGTTCCTTCGATTTGAAAATTGCTGTATGAATCCTATAATTAATAGACATTCAGAGCACAATTTGAGATGGTCAATCCATACCAAACTGTTCACCTCTAAATCCTTTCGCCGTATAACTATATACACTAAACCCTTACAATACTACCTTAATTGTTGACAACATGTATATAATGGACGGCGCCGCGAATGGTTAGAAGAATTTACTTGAAAACTAGACAATGTACCCAAGAGAGAATTAAAAATGTTTGCAGAAATAACGATTCAATATTTGAAAAGGAATGCCAAATTATCGCAGGTTCCCTTTATTTCTTAATTGCTATATGAATCCAATGATTAGCAGTCATTGAAAACACAAAGTGAGCAAGTCAAATTGTATCATAAGGTAGATTGAGGCTCATTGCAAAACAATCATAACTGCCTATAAATGTATAGAGGAAAAACATTTTTGGAGCTCATATAGTTCCTTGATTTCTATATATGTATCAAACACATAATGGCGTTGTTCCAAACACTTAATAACTCTCATTGACAAACACAATAATATAACAATATGTGTATAGTTTACATGATTTTTATGTAAATATTGTTAGTAAAGGAGAGAGACTGTTTGAGAAACATGCAGAGATTAATGATAATCATTATATACAGATATAGATAACAATAAGAGAATTTAAGTGAAATGGATAAATGTGCACATGCTTTTGTTGAAGGGATGAGTGTGAAATCTGAAAAATTACTACTAGTACTACTACTACTACTACAATCAGTTATAATGACTTTATTAAGGGTACATGTTGGGGAGCTTTCAAACTTGATTTCAGTATTTTGCTACCAAATTTTTAAGATCTTGAGACCTAAATTTTTTATGACTTGCAAAGATTGGTTTGACCCATGATGTTGGTACTTACAGATGAAAAGGATTCTTTGGCCATTGATCAAAAGAAAAGGAATGAACCAAAAAAAGAAAGAAAGAAAGAAGGGAGAAAGAGAAAAAGTATTTCGAGTGCTCAATGCAACACTGTTGTAAGTGTCAATAATTATATTGGCACTTATAAGAGTATTGTGCTGAGCCTTTGATTTATGGATGATTCTTAAAATTTGCTGTATTCCTAATACATCTTACATTTAAATGTCTTTTTAAACATTATGCAAGAAAGATCTTATGGACCAATATAATGACATAAATATCATAAATCTATGAATATTTAACCTCTTTTATGCAGATTTAAAAGTCCTAGGGATTAATATTGTTAGGCTCTAACATGTTTAATATTCATGATAAGGCTCTAATTTATATGTTTATTAATATTGTTAGCAAATATTGTTAGTTAAGCTGGCAGACACATCTAAACTTAAACATATCATCTATGATGAGGCTCTAATTAACATGTTTACTAAAGTAATATTGTTAGTTAAGCTGGCAGACACATCTTAACTCTTAACATATCTATGATAAGGCTCTAATTAATATGTTTATTAATATTAATATTGTTAGTAAATATTGTTAGCTAAGCTGGCAGACACATCTGAACTTAAACATAACATCTATGATGAGGCTCTTATTAACATGTTTACTAAAGTAATATTGTTAGTAAAGCTGACAGACACATCTTAACTCTTTACATATAACATTAATGATGAGGTCTTTATCAACATGTTTATAAATATTAATGTTGTTAGTAACGCTGGTAGACATATCTAAACTCTAAACTTAACAATTATGATAAGGCTCTTATTAAAATGTTTATTAATATTGTTAGTAAGGCTGGCAGACTATATACGAGTAGACATACACAATCTAATTGGCAATATATAATGACACACCAATCTTAATTAACTATAAACATATAACATTAATAATGGGGCCCCAATGCTTATTGATACATAAATATTATTAGTTATACGGTTTCTTGCCGGGGTATATGACGATTTATTCCCGGCTGGAAAAATGATGTCACCCGAGCCGTAGGCGAGGGTTGACATCATTTTTACTGCCGGGAATAAATCGTCATATACCCAGGCAAGAAACCGTATTACGAATTTATTATACTTCAAAAGTTTTGGGCTAAATATCGGCCTTTTGCCTATTTTAGGTGTTCGTATAAACCGATTTCTTTTAAACCACCAATATCCCTTAATGCACCCCTATGAAAAGTAAACATGTACAAAGTGACGTCATATATAGTTGTGACGTCACACTACTACACTCTGCGCTATTGTTATATGGAAGCGTTTGTTGGCTGAAACTGCGAGTAACTTGGCATTTAAATGGACAGATTTGTACAAATTTAAGGTATTTATTGACATCTATATCATTTTTTATTTGCATATTATTAACTGACATCCTTTTCAACTGTATCCTAGTGTGTATATTCGGGTCGTGTTATCAGCGAAGCGAGAGAAACATGGCTGCCATTACCGTTTCGATTTTTTGTTTATGTTCACGTCGAGGCGCCTTAAGGAAACATTAGAGGTAATACCGGAGCGGCCGTAGCTATCAATGTTTGTCAGGTCAGCATTAACCAATGAAATTGCTAGAACTTTCTTTGCAGTATAATAAATTGTTATTAGTATTAATTTTGTAAGTAAAGCCACCAGACTATATAGCCAAACAGAATCTAATTACCAATATAATGACACATTAATCTTGATTTTAAAACACATGACATTAATTATGTGGCTCAAATTAACATGCTGGTTATTGTTAATACATGTATTGTTACTTAATCTGCAAGACTCAATAGACTAATACAAACGCCTTAGATAACCATTATTTACAGATATAAATTACAATAAGAAAACAGTGTGAAATGGATGTGCACATTCAGGACCTACCTAAGCATAATGTTGTATAAATGGCGCCACGAAGGATGAGGGATATTGGCGAACCGGCAGGCAGACTATGTAGATATATCTTCAATGGGTGATCAAAACATCATAACTGCAGCTTACAAGCTGTAATTACGAGGCTTTGATTGCCAAAGGCCGATATATTACAATCATAAAGTAGTGTGTAAAATGGATAAACGAGCACTTACAAGACCTAACTAAGCATCATGTTGTATGAATGGTGTTGGTGCAATAATGAAAGGGTGCTTTGGCCCAAGATATTCATTAGATGGTAAATGTAGATGATTTTGAAAATGTGACACTTTACAAGAAGAGCAAAAAAAAAAAAATGTGTGTGTTGATTTTTACAATTTGATAATTTCTGTATATTTTTTTTTTTCATTTGAAACAATTAGATGGGAGTTAGTTAATCTTGATAATCCACTAACCTTACATCTTAACTACCAGTATAGACTTACCATAACATAAATTATGCGGTAGTGATTTATAAACAAATTAATGTTAATACTATTAGTAAAACTAGCAGAAATAGAGAAAATAAGCAAAATTAATGATTATCAACTGAACCTAATTACTTAAAGAAAGCTGTGTGAGAAAAGAAAAAATGTGCACATACAGGACATTATGTAAACAAATTGTTCTACAGATGCCGCCGCGAATATCAGGGTAAAATCAGTATGAACAAAATAAGATATCTACAAAAATGAATAACGGAAAAATTATATATTGAGAGGTTGGAAAACTAGAAAGCCATGAATGGCTTGAGTCGCTCCACTGGCTTGAAATTCTTTTAAAAGCAAATAAATGTTTTGACTAGATTTTTAGATATTTGGGGTTCTACTGATGTTGAAAATGATTTTCAAAGTTTCAACTATATAACAAATGGAGAAATGACCTCCGCTCTTAAAAAACATATTTTTCATCCAATCAAAACAATTTTTGGCTGCATGATAATGGGTCACCCAAAGATCATACCAAAAATGTTTGATTGATATCCATCAGTTACTTTCTGAGAAAATGATTTTCAAAGTTTCCTCTGTATAACAGATAGAGAAATGACCTCCGCCCATAAAATGCATATTTTCCATCCGATCACAATGATTTTTTTGTAGACTGATCAAGGGTCACCCGAGGATCATTCCAGTGAAACTTGGTTGATATCCACCAGTTACATTCTGAGAAAATGATTTTCAAAGTTTCCACTATATAACATAATTATAGAGAAATGACCTCCGCCCATAAAATGCATATTTTCCATCCGATCACAATGATTTTTTGTAGACTGATCAAGGGTCACCCAAGGATCATTCATGTAAAATTTAATTCTTATCCATTGAATAGAATCTGAGAAAACTCACTTTTTACCATATTTGGAAATTAGCCACGCCCATTAAATCCATGATTTTCATTGGATCAAAATTTTCTTGAACAACTTTGAAAGAGGGTTACCCAAGGATCATTCCTGTGAAGTTTGGTTGAAATCCATCCAGTAGTTTCTGAGGAGAAGATTTTTAAAGAAAAAGTTTACGACCGGACGCACGCACTCACGCACACACGGACGGACGGACGGACGCACGACGGACACAACGCCATGACAATAGCCCCAGTGGCTTTCAGCCAGTGGAGCTAAAAACTAATGAGCTTACTTATATCCGTAAAAACATAAAGTGCACTTTTGTGGGAACCTCAATAAATTGACCAGTAAAGGTATGTTTTTGTTGTTTAGAAAAAACTTATCATAACTACTGACCCTAAATAATTCACTTACTTATATCAATGAGAACACATGGTGTGACATTAGAAGGAGCCATGTTGCATTGTCCAGTTAAAATATGTAGGAAGGTTGGAATAAATTATCCTAACTTGTAAACTTTGATACTTATATCCTGCAAGAGCATGTAATGTGACTTTGGTATATCCTGCAATGCATTTTCCAGATGAAATATGTAAAGTTGTCAGAATAAATTATTATAACTTATTAATCAACTTATATCATTGAGAGCATTGTCCAATTCATTTATGTATACAGGTTGGAATAAATTATCCTTATTTATTTATAACCAAGAGAGCACATAGAGAGACATTGATTGGAACCACAATGCATTGTCCATTATTTCTTAGGTTGAAATAAACTACCCTAACTTATTTCCGCAAGAACAAATAGAAAGACATTGTCCAGTTAAAATATGTTAAAAGGTTGTCAAACTTATTTCAACAAAAAAATAAAGAGAGACATTGATTCAAACCAAGATGCATTGTCTAGTTGATGTATGTTGAAAGGTTCAAATAAATTAAGCAAACTTACTTCCGCAAAAACAAAGAGACATTGTTTCAAACTATGATGCATTGTCCAGTTTAAGTATGTTGAAAGGTTGAAATAAATTAAGCAGAATTACTTCCACAAGGGCAGATAGAGAGACATTGATTCGGACCGTGATGCAATGTCCAGTTAAAGTATGTTGAAAGGTTAAAATAAATTAAGAAAACTTACTTCTGCAAGAAAATAAAGAGAGACATTGATTCTAACCGTGATGCATTGTCCAGTTTAAGTATGTTGAAAGGTTGAAATAAATTAAGCAGAACTACTTCCGCAAGAGCATATAGAGAAACATTGATACAAACTGTGATGCATTGTCCAGTTAAATTACATTGAAAGGTTTAAATGAATAAAGCAAACTTACTTCTGTAAGAGCATAATAGAGAGATGTTGATTCAAACCGAGAAGCATTGTCAAGTTAAAGTATGTTAAAAGGTTGAGATAAATTAAGCAAACTTACTTCCGCAAGAACATAAAGAGAGACATTGATTCAAACCATGATGCATTGTCCAGTTAATGTATGTTGAAAGGTTGAATTAAATTTTCCTTGTTGAAAGGTTGAAGTAGATTATTCTAACTCATTAACCTATATAATTATAGTAACTCATTGACTTATATGTGGAAGGACACATACTCTGAAATTGGAAGGAATCACCATGCATTGTCCATTTAACGATTTGGCAGGTTGGAAAATAAATGATTGGAACCGTTGTACATTTTCAAGTTAAAATTTTTTGACAGGTTGGAATAAATTATCCTAACTAATTAAATTTTTCCACAAGAACACTTAAAGAGACATTTGTCTGAGCTATGATGCATTGTCTAGTTAAAATTACAGACAAGTTCAAATAAACCATCTCAGCTTACTTTTTTCCGCAAAAACACAATCCATTGAAAGTATGCCCAGGTCACAATATGTGTAGAGAACCTATTTATCATAATATACTTACAGATGTCTGCCAGACTTCTGAGCCATAAATGTATGACAAAAATATACCCAATGAAACACTATCAAGAATTCGTGGTTAGGAGAAAATACTGACATACCTGTACTGTTAATTGGCTTGACTTACTTACAGAGTAGAAATTGAAGAAATAAATACCACATTCATTCTACCTGTATGTTGAATGTTACATTGAGAAAAAAAAAGGCATAAACTGGGGTTTGAACTATCACGAGTGTGAGTCCATGGCTAGGAGATTTACTGTGATATGACTGAAATACTGTTGAAAGTGACGTTGAAACTCCATTAAATGAATTAATATAACTTGTAATATACACTTACTTGGTACCACTTCCTCTGGAGTTAAGTACAAGCAAAACTAACATCGTCAAAACCTAACTAGCAAACCAAGGATGAATTTGACCTTGATTTTGTCATCAATTCTTATTTTTTTCCACACTTTGAATTCATTAATTATTAACTAAAGTAATCTGTAGAAATCCATTGGTACCTATACATTTCTCGAATTGTTTTACCTCATTTATGATGAAAGTAGAAGCTGGGCCCATTTCGCTTATACTTTCATCTAGCTGGATTTTTCAATTCAATTATGAAGAGATTAATTATGAAAAATAATGATGATGATGCCAAAAGAAAAGACACTCCTTTATTACCTTTGACTAACAATTACATTTTAAATGACTAATGATTGGACAAATTAGATAAATTAATAGTACTTAACTTTCAATAGTTGTTGATGTGAACTCCACCATATCTTCTGCCATCCACCATATCTTCTGCCATCCAACATATCTTCTGCCATCCAACATATCTTCTGCCATCCACCACGACCATCCAGGCTACAAACTGAAACTTTAAATACAAGGGCAAACCAGTAACTATCTGTACATACAATATAGCAAATATTTTTTCCCCACTCATGAATTTAATATATTTTGATACTTATCCAGATTAAAAGTGAAAAAAATGCATGTTGAGAAACATGATTTTTATTAATCAAGTGCTGGAATCCTGCATTTTCTTCACTAAAACCATGTTTTCTGATCTCTGAGACTGAAATACTGTAAAGGTTGGAATACTATATCAAGGAAAAAGACTAGCAAGGGCCCAGTCACCCATGGCCCCTAGATTTTCGGCTAGACCCCTAGATTTTTTTTGAAAATGCCTACACCCCTAATATTAAAATTTGGAAGTCTGGGTCCCTAAGTTGAAATTGTTAGTCATTTTCCCTGTATATCTTTATGATCTTATAAGTACAATTCCAAGATTTGCCTTAAGGTATTTACTTAAACTTGAGTTCATTGCCAGGTGGCAAATATGGATGAACATTAAATCATAAGTTCATAACACAAACAGCCTTTTTTTAGCTGCAGTCACAGTTTTTTAAGATTTTTCAAATAACAAATGGGGGAGAGCCTGAATTTATCCACATTTGATTTCAGATCTTTTGATCTAGTCATGGAATTGATACGAAAATGAATCAAAATAAATAAATAAATAAAAAAAAATGTAAAAAGGAATTTAAGTTCTCTACATCTACCTACACAGTTTGAAATTTTCCGGCTGGAAATACTGATAGTCTCATTTCGAATCTGACAAAGCGTGGCCTAATAATGACGTAATTTGATGATTTAACTCACTAGATCTATTGGTTTGCTTCAAAAGGTGATCCACAACAAGGGCGTAACTCTCATTACACAATTTACGCAAGTGCGTAAAGGAAATAATCATCTGTTGAAAATGTCGCAGATGAATTATCATAACATCGAAACTACAGCTTATTCAAGCTGTAGTTACGATGTTTGATTATTCACCTAGCGCACAAATCATAAACTGAAAGAAGCGGACAGAGGGCATTCATCTTTTTCTCACAGTCCACATATCGACTTCATCCTTAATATACTAGTCTATGTTGGTCGCCTTCTTTGTGCGTATAAATTTCAAAGTCCTAGTTACGCCTTTGCGCAATTATTATTTACATTTTCGAATAGCCTAAACCAAGTGTTAACTTGCACAGTAGAACTGAGCAAAATTAGTAGCGGCACGGTTACAAAACTTTGTAACTCAAGCCTTTCACGTACTCAGTCAATCTTCATAAATTTTGTAGCTCAACGGCGATTTCATCAGTGTTTTGTGCCTTTTAAAATGACGATCTAGACCCAATTAAAGGAAAGCAATTCGTTTTCTTCCGATAGGTGGCATTTTTCAAATACAATATGACATGCGCAGACAACGGAAAGCAAATATCCAAAGAAATTACGTGACATTCAGGTTACCGGGTTACCAGCCCTGTGTTCAGGATGTAAAAGCGTTTCGCGAGCGCTTTGAGATGGTAAGATAAGATAAGATGAAATTTATTTTGAGTCGACAAGACAAAGTAACAAAATAACATAAGCCTAAGGAAGCTTTTGAACCGACTATATGATGTCCCGCTTTGCACGTGCACATACGTGCAAAGCGAGGCATCATCTCGAAAGCGCTTTGCTAAGCTTTCATCCTGAACGCAGGACTGGTTACCCTATATCCTGTGAATGTCATGCAAAAAACACGGAACGTTCTGGATTGCAAAACAATGTAATTCGCTTTGCACGTACACATACTTACTCGTAGAGCGAAGTATGATTTGCAAACAGTTTAAATCGTTTTATCATCCTGAACGCAGTGCTGGGCTGGGCGGTTTACGACATTCGGAACATCGCTCGGATTTTCCCGTAAACTTGAAAGTACCCTTTTCCGTAGAATCGACGAGGGTTCCCGATTGTGTTTACGGGTGCACGTCGCTGTAACGGAAATGTACGAGTGAAGGTCCGATAAGCATGACGTAATCCGGGGAATTCCGACGGTGACTGTTCCATGTGCATGTCCAGATACTTTTTATTAGGAGGGAAAACCGATTGAAAACCAAATGTTTCAATAATCAAGAGGTCGAGTAAAATATCGCAACTACAGCCTTAACGAAACTCGATGGCTCAGCATGAAACAGTTGTAACTCCCTATAAGTTTATAGGGAGTTCCGACCGTTTCGCGCTGAGCCATCGAACTGTAACGGTTACGACATATTGCTAGTCAATTGATCGGAATGGTCGACGCGAGTGTCACCCTCTTGTTCGTGCACTGCGGACACATTCTCTCATGATTTAGAAAGTAGACATAACTTCATTTCCTTGCAAACTGAGTTCTCGAAATCCGGCCGAAGCCGTTCGCCCATTGTAACAAGCCATGGAAAAATGTTACTCAGAATTTTACTTAGCTGCAATAGTGTAGCCCTCTCTCTGATATTTTAATGACCCATCCCACATCAGACTATCAAAAGGGATGGGGGTACGTTATCGCAACTAAATTTTACTCAGAGCAATATAGCTACGCGACATGCACTACGCCGGGCCCGGATAGAGACTGATTTTATCGTTATTGAGTAATAGAATGTGGAAAACAAATAATCTTTTGTTCATTCGGCGAACAAAACTTCGAAACTGCAGCTTTGTCCAAGCAAGAGTTGCTCTCATGATCAGCAAAGAAAACTTTGTTGTCCTCAAAGAAAAACCTGGATCTGCGCAGGTACAGCTTTGGAACTTGATGAATTGTTTGAAATGATTCAGATCGAGCTACCTAAAGAAAGCTGCTGAAAAAGTTCAAGATGGCAAAATTCAACATTCACTTACTATAATAAAGCATATTGGTCCACGTTCAAATTGAAAGTGGCCCCCCCTAATCCCCTGATTGGGCTTATATAGTCCGCTCACCGTCACTCACATAACCCCCCGTGCGTCGCCCAAGGTTATATTATCCTTTTTCCTACTCTACCTGAATAGACCTTTGTTATATTTTGAACTAAATTCATCGAGTTGTGTGCGTATATTAAGTTTTAACGCCGGTTTCAAAAGTATATAAGATCCGTCACGCGAAAAGGGACCATCTGGGAATTCTGTAAAATGAATTACTGAAAAAGAGATTTGATCCAACATGGGTCAACCAGAAGTCGCATTTCAACAATTCGTTCACTGGAAGGTAGCCTGATTGCTTATTCTAGATTCAGAAAATAAGCACGGTGCAAAAAAGTTTTGACCTGCACTCCACGCAGTCTGACTAGGGTCGACACTTTAAGCGCTACCCAGGTGGTCCCTTTTTGCAGGAAGGGTCACATATATTTCAGTTATATATCGCGACGTCTTGTGCAACATAATACAGGCTTAGAGGGACAATCGCTCGGTGGACTGAGTTTTTCAAGACCCGCTTTATGTTGTCACAGGACTGAACGCATGTTTTTCAATGTGATGTGCTGATATGTCGCAAAGATTGTTCTTTGAAACGAATATATTAGGGTAGAAGAATGAGTAATCAACCTCACTGCAATCACTGATTACATACATGAAACCAGCATGGTGCTAATGCACAGGCTGACTGGGGCTTGGCTTTGTGGAATTGTTGGAAATGCCACGCACACGTCCATTTTTTTTTTTTTTTTTTTTTTATTCTCCAACAATACCAACATAATATAGCATCATAAAGTTAAACAGTATTATGCTTTCAATGTTTTTTGTTCGAAGTTTTAGACTATATAACTATTCAGTTTCTATATTCTGTGATATTGTGATATAGTGATGTGGGTGTCCTCAATCCCTCCAAGATTGGAATTTGTGTTCTTGAGATAAATCTTTCTAAATTTTTGCTTTGCAATTTTGCAAATTTACACTTTTGAATTTTGTGAATATATTTTATTTGGTTGGATTAAACAATGCATTAATTCCACTGAAAATAAAGACATACAGCTAGTGTCAATTTGGTTTTTTGGTAGACAAAATTTACTATTTCTAAGTAGTTCAGAAGGATGCTAGAAGATCCTGGATATTTTTGAATTTGTTTTTGTCTATTCTGTAGTTCTCGTCCTCCAAATCCAAGAGAAATAGATAACACCCTTAACACTGGTTAGTTCAGTTAAAGAGCCTCCCATCTACAGCGTATCATGAACTGTAGATACGATGCCCGAGAACTGAAAAGGTCAATGCAGACTATTGTTTGTTGTTGTTGTTGTCGTTATCGTTGTTTTCACCATTTAATATAAATAAAGTATGTGTACAAAAGTTATGCCACATAATTGTGTATAATAGGTTCTTGAGTTAGATTAATTTTTCTCATTATGTTTTGGAACACTGGTTTTGAAATTATCCAGCTCATGGCCAATAACACTTTTGATTAAAATTCAATTTTTCTATTCTTCATATAGGTGTTTTCCATGTCACCTTACATTATTTAAATCTTGTTATTATACACAACTATATTTGCATGTCACATCTACATTTCTTAATTTACGTTATATTACATGTTACTTTTAGTCTATTGGGTTAACAAAGTTGGAGAATACAAAAATATTAATCAACAAAAAAAAAAAAAAAAAAAAAAAAACACCCACGCATACATCCACCATCTTCACACACTCATTCATTAGACATTTAACAGAAAAAAAACAACACATAACACACAATATTGGAGACATGGCACTGCACACTATCCATAATTTCTATATTAGTAATTTATTATTATTTTTTTTTTAACGAAAATCATGTTAAAGATTTGGAAGAACAGTTAGGGTGCTTTTATTTTTATTCGATGCAGGGGTTATCGGCTATATTTGGATTATAGACTTTTTTTTTTTAAATACATTAGGTCTGTACAAAGTTCATCCATGTTTTATTAAACGTTTCTATTTCATTGTTTAAAATTGCTTGTTCTTTGCACATATTGTATTTTTTCAAGATGTATGACATGGACCCACATACAGATGGACGACATTTGTTTTTTCGACATTGAAAGATATATAGTTTGGTGAATATTAGAATTAAGTTTTTTGCTATGCTGTTGTCCGTATATCCAAATACAACAGTTTTTAAGTCAATCGAATTAAACAATTGGTTTTGAAATCTTATCAAGTTTGTAAATATCGGATTGGTGATTTCACAATGCCAGAATATATGATCTATGGTTTCTCTGTTCTCATTGCAGAAAGTACAGTTGGGATTATCAATGTATCGAATTTTTTCAAGATAATGGTTTGTGCCCAGGATTCTGTGCAAAATTCTTACTTGAAACCACTGAATTTTTGTGTCTGTACTTATTTTAAAAGGCAATGCAAAAATGATTTTCCAGTCTTTTTGGCTGAAGGTGATATTTAATTTATCTTCCCAGCGTTTAATACATACAGGCATATTTTTATTCGAATTCAAGTTTTTATAAATCTCTCCTGTACCTTTGGAATTGGTTAGTATAGTTCTAAGAAAAATTGGAATGTGGGGTCTTTGATATGCCAAAGGGGGTATATGGCCTAAACCTATCCTTCTTAGAAATGATTTAATAGCGGCTTTTACCGATTCATAGTTTAAAAAATTTATATTTAAGTCATATCTATCTTTCATTTCTCTTGTCCATTTTGTTTATTTAGGGCAATCTTCATACAACATAAAAAAAAAAAAATTAAAGAGAATTTGGCACTGCGTTCAGGATAGAAACACGAGCGTGAAATGTTTCAGGAAATGGTACCCGCGCCCGAGTCTTGACGTGAAAAGCGGGGTATATTTTTACATTTTGTGAGTGTTCGCTGACGTTTTATGCTTCCTTAAGACAGGACTAGTCAGTTCCCGGCGTCTGCCACGGGTCGATACTCATCACACAGATGGTGGTTAATGTAGTGTCAAACTTGTCTTTATAACCTATGCGGGCGACCAAAAACTTCGTAACTGCAGCTTATTCAAGCTTAAGTGACGAAGTTTTAGTCGCCAAACAACCAAATCAATAAGACAAGATCATTTTTTTCAGGCTCCGGTTATCAAATTTTGGCTGTCCAACTGCGAAAAGTAAGTTGCCGATTAGGAGATTTGTCAATTAGAGACCAAAATATCGTAACTATAACCAAAAATAGCATCAAATACGGCGTTTTGGTCACTGCAGAGAGCCGCCGTCATAACACAATTGATAGCGCGTCGAACTCTCAATCTAGAGGTCCCGGGTTCGATCCCCGACGGCGGCACTCACCAATGGGTTGATAATCGTAGACCTATGTGAGATAGCAGCTCGAGGCTAGGAAAGTATGAGGTGGTTGTACTGGCGAGAGAAATACCAGGAAATCATTGTAAGGTACTCCAGCCTCCGCGATATAACTAGAAAAATGTTGAAAGCGGCGTAAAACTCCATTCAATCAATCAATTGGTCACTGCAGACGACTTTAGACATACCATTTAATTATTCTTAACTCCAAAACTAACGTTCACAAATCTCTAATCTCTAAAAATCTTAACCGTTTATGACTTTTTTTTTCATTATTATGATTATTATTTTATTACCTGTCAAAGCTGAGTATCTTTTCTAGATCTATCTTTTGACTGTTTGGTTCCATTTTCCTTGTCGTAGCAACGCTTTATTAGTAAACGAGTCTCCTTAGCTCGCTGGTAAAGGCTTGTTGACAAATTTCTATGTGCATTGACAGACAATTTAACAAATAGCAATAAACCGTTTCAAAATTTTTCATTTTTGCCGACATCAAATATTTCGTAAGATTGTTATCAGCCAAAATTGGGTCTATGGAGGTATGCTAAGAAAAGGAGCTGTAGCCGCTATCATTACAAATTTTTTCTGAACCTTGAATGATGGTTTTAGAAACGTTTAAGCTGCTTCGAACTATTTTTTGATTGAAGTTCAAAACTGGTGCAACTAACCATGTGTTGTAGTCTTTGCTCGTTACTGTACAGACTTTACCGACATCAAGTTTTACTGTTGATTGATCATAGCGGACGATCTTTTTATCATTTGTACATTTACGGGGCCTGTTTTACTAAACGTCTTACGAAAAAAATGAGCGTAAGTCAACATCACAAATCGTACCTGGTGTTTTATTCATTTTTAGATTCTGACTTGCAATATCTCATTGGAATTGTCTGACGGTTCCAATGAAACGGTGCATGACAGAATTGCATATATAGTTACTAATGTAGAAGCAATCTTCATTTTTGGCTTACGCAAAAAAAATGATCTTAAGATGTTTAGTAAAACGGGCCCACGTGAACAAATCTGTCTGATATGATGACTCCTATACTTCGCTAAAAGTAACGTTTTTTTGGCCAATTTTCTAAACTGACGGTTTGAAAGCAGCTTGATAATTTTCTAATCTACTGCGGGTGTCCTAAAACATTGATTTCCCAATTTCATCCTCTTACAGACAGGTTTTCACCATGATCACTGAATGAATGCTTACCCCACCCACTCACCAACCATGCGATGTGAGTGGGCTTTTCCAAGCCTTTTTAAAACCGATTTATTGTGTAGGCATTTTAATAGAGCTTACTTGCGGAATTGGTACTCTCATTAATCATGGAATTACCATTTGAGCCTGTGCGTGACATTTCCAACAAGTTGAAATGTATGTTCATGGGGTGCAAACACTGAGTAACATAGACAGCCCCATAATGTAAATATAAAGTTACCTGATACAATGTAGTATACAGATACTTTGAGACCTTATCTATCTACTAAATGCAGAGTAAAGACTCTGGCCAGACTGTGCGGATGCACAGGCCGGTCAGAGTCTTTGCTTTGCGCTTATTTGAAATTGTTGGAAATCTCACGCACAGGCTCATTTGTATCATTGTGAACTTTTTTGATGGTGTTGTCACTCATGCGAGGCATACCTGTTTAACAAAGATATCGGGTAGCACCATTATTTCATCCCATATTTGTGTTTCTATGGTTGCTCTGCAAAAAGTAGCAAAGAAAGATTTAATTTTGTACAAAGGTTTTTAATTATTTCATTTATATTTTATGGACATTCCTTTTGGAATTAAGTATACATAAAAAACTAAAATGCAAAAAGCAAAAAGTTGCCCAAACTACGCTATTTGCACAATTTGACCAGGGTCGATACCTTTCTTGAGATGAAATCGCCCCAGTTGGCAATTTTGATGATCATGTAGCCAAAATGTAGATTCGGCATGTATACTATGCACGAGAAGCTGTTGAAAAGGCATCACCCCCTAAAACGTGTTTCATTCAACCTTGTATCTTCAAGCACGATGGTACATTTTTCGAAATTTAAATATGTTATCAGAACTTTAACATTCAATTTACATTTATTTTTATATGACAGGCATGCGTTAAAGGCGACACCTTAGTCAAGATTAGATGAATAGGGGCATTGACATGGTTATTTCTGGGGTTTCTCAAAGGCACGTGGCTGATGCCCTTGGTGTGTACCAGAGCCTTTTTTCCCTAATAAGGAATCGGTTTATAACTACTGGTAATATTAGGTATTTGCATGCAGGGGAACGAGCAGAGCGCTCAACCAATGAGGTTTAAGACCAATTTTTGGTGGTTCAGGCACGCCGCCATCGATTTGACAATGGAACAACGTTAGGCCTACGTTATGACTTCGAGAACGCTACTGAAATCGGTTGTTTGATGATGGCATGAGGTCAAGACGGCCTGCAGTCCGTATTCCATTAACCCAATTTTTCTTGCTTATGCGTTTAGCATGAGCACGGGGTTATGCGAACTGGACCCGAAATGACTTGGCCCCCGTCCTTTTTACAGACGAGTCCAGGTTTTGTGTAGACTTTACCGATAGACGTCAGAGGGTCTGGAGGATGCCAAATGGGCGTATTACTCCAGTGTGTGTGGCAGAACATTATCGGTTTGGCGAGGGCTCAGTCTTGGTTTGGGCAGGAATAAGTGCTCGAGGAAAAGAAGGTCTCCACGGCACATTGACGTCTCTCAGGTACGTAAATTAGATCTAAGATATTTACGTTCAATTATATGCTGGTGCAGTTGGTGACAATTTCATTCCAATGGATGAAGTTGCGCGTGCTCATAAAGCCAACATCATCAATCAATATCATATCTAGAGAAGGCCACTTTCGCCCGTATGGAATGGACAGTTAGATCCCCGGATATTAATCCCATAGAAGATGCTTCGGACAAGTTACAGACAACTGTTTCATCACGTCCGGTGCAACCGGCATCGGTACAGGAGCTCAGGCAGACTATTCTTGAAGAAAGGGATCAAATATCACAAATAAGGTCAGGATGCCTTATAAGCAATATGCACAGGCGTTGTCAGGCCGTAATCGAAGCCCGGGGACATCACACAAGCTATTGAAGTGTACAGAAAATTTTAAATTTTTGGACAACCCAAATTTCTTTATTTTCATGATAACATCGAAGTTGTTGATATTTGACCCTTTCCTTTGGGCAAACCGTTCCCTTAAAGCAACATCCAGACAATCATTCTTTAAAAGATCTTAATACCTAAAAACACAGAGTTCTCAAAAACATAAAAAAAACTTGTAAAAATTGTTAACGATACAAAAATATTCAACTAGAAAAAAATCCTTAGCAAATTTTGAGTAGATGTATTTTTAGCCGAGTATTTTGATAGCTTCTTAGATCTAGAGGATTACATTTATAAGGATCGAGTGTCTTTTTCACTGCGTTTATTGGAGTATAATGACATGTGCTAAGACAATTGCACTTTTTCTCCGATAAACGCAGTGAAAAAGACACTCATCCCTCTAGTAGTTAATTATTTATTCAATTTGGTCAGAATCACGCCCCCATTTGTTATTTCATTCTTTGACTTTCTTACTTGCCCAAGGTGTGTACCGGAATAACGCCCCTCAAATATCGAGAAAAGAATAGTTATTTAATCGGAAATCTTGCAAACCAAAGCTTTCATTTTGTCAGTAGGTAACAAATTGAAATTGCAGCTCTATTCAAGATGTAGTTACGACATTTTCTTCGGCTAATGAGGAATATTATAGATTAAAATCACGTTTTGGGGGGCGTTAACTTTTGCTGAGTTCCGATAAATTCATTCAAACAAGAAAAGCGAAATTTTAAATAGAAATGCTTTAAAGTTACGAATAAGTTGGAGAAATTGTGTAATGCTTGCCATAGTCGCTTGTTAGCCGTTGCTTCGCAAACTGCATTCGGACATCTTCGACCAATCTACAATCTTTAGATTGACCAAAGGAGTTCCGAATGGGTAAACTTGTGACGTAACAAATTCATATTACGCGAAAAAAACAACAACAATGTTTTCAATTATGCTTTAAACTACGGTGGCATAGAGGCGACATTTGCATATTCTTTTTTATTTTCCTTTAACAATAAATTGGATTTTCGTTTATTAAGTTTTGATGGTCCTGGATCGTCACCTGAGTCTCTTTGAGCCCTGGGACATCATACCAATTGAATAGGCAGATGTCAACAAGAAGATAATTTCTAAATAAGATCAATACCATTGAATGTTTTCAGCAACGAGTAAAAAGGATATGCCTGGTCACAGCCCTTACATGAACATATGCGCATGTCACATTGAACAAACTTCATGAAATACAATTAAATGAGACCATTATAAAAAGTCCCTGCCTTCTGGTTTCAAAGATTTTTTTTAAGATTTCCTCCTTTTGTAAAATAGGGTGGGTTCATCCAGAGCCTAAATATGACCCCAGGATCATGACATGAAAACATTGGTAGAAGTCCAACATATAATAATACGAACATAATATGGAAGTGTCTTTTGGTTTTCGGAGAAGAAGATATTTGAAGCTTTTTGCTTTTTGAGTCAATGAAAAAAAAGGGTTGCATCTTAGTGGAGCCCAAATATGATCACAGTGTCTTGATATGAACAAAACTTGGTAGAGGTCTACTAGATGATGCTACATGCCAAATATGAAATCCGTCTGCTTTCTGGTTTCAGAGAAGAAGAGTTTTAAAGATTTTTGCTATTTGATTTTTGATATTTGATGTAAAAAGTGGTGCGCCCGGATGGAGCCCAATTGTGACCTCGGGGCATTGATATAAACAAGCTTGCTAGAGGCCCACTAGATTATGCTACATACTAAATATGAAAGTTGTCTACCTTCTGGTTTCAGAGAAGAAGATATTTGAAATTTTAGCTCTTCGGTTCCATGTAAAAAAAAGGGTTGTGCCCAGGTGGGCCCCATGGTCTTGATATGAACAAGCTTGGTAAAGGCCTACTAGTTGATACTACATACAAAAAAAACAAAAAACAAAAAAAAAACAAAAAAAAAAAAAACCCATGCTGTCTACCTTCTGATTTCAGTGAAGTAGATATCTTTTTAAAAAAAAATCGCTCTTTGATTCTATGAAAAAACAGTCATGCCCGGGTGGAGCCCAAATATGACCCAAGGGTCTTGATATGAACAAACTTGGTAGAGGCATTCTAGAAGATTCTACATAAAAAATATGAAAGCTGTCTGCCTTCTGGTTTCAGAGATGAAGTTTTTTGAAGATTTTCCTATTTTCACCCTTCGTGATCAGATGAGCTAAAAAGGGATGCGTTCGGATGGTGCCCAAATATCACCCAAAAGCCTTGATAAGAACAAACTTACTAGAGGTCCACTAGATGAAGCTACATACCAAATATGAAAGATGTCTGCCTTAAGTTTTAGAGTAGAAGAATTTTGAAGATTTTCCTATTATTGGCCCACCGGTTTCGGAGAAGATGATATTTTGAGAAATTGTGGACGACGGACGACGCACAACTGACGGCGGGCATTTGACGATCACAATAGCTCACCTGGAGCACTTCGTTCTCAGGTGAGCTAAAATGTGTATTTTGAACTATTTTCCTAATGGATGGTCCAGGAATGTGTCTTTTTCTTCTAAACAAAGTTTCTTTGGTTTTACTGTGTATTTAGCGTGAGTTGGAAATTAAAAAAAATACAAAGGCCATGTTTTAAAAGCTTATTTCACCATTTTATGGGCTCCCGCGGAGCCCAAAATAATGTGCTCACGACTTAAGTTTTCTGTTGTTGTTTTTTTTTCATTTTTATTCAATTAAAAAAAGATTTGTAAAACGAGAAGTAATAATCCGTTTTTCGCATTTTTATTAAAAAAAATTTTGTTAAACGAAATTTGTGCATTTTTTTTTGTTTTTCGATTTTTTTATTCTATACAAATACTTGTATAACGAAAATATGGATTTTGGTTTTTGCATTTTTTTTAAATTTTCTACCTTAATAAAAATCTTGTTAAAACAAAAACTATTTTGTTTTTTGCATTTTTTTCAAAAAAGGGGTTATAAAATTTATGAAAAGTTGACTATCAGAATAAAAATTATACATTCATTTAAAGCAGCATCTGTGTAATAAATGTAGATATTTTCGAATTTGTAAAATATAAAGCGGCTGTAAAATGACAAATCTAAGACGTGGACCCCGCGCGTACGCGGGGGAGCAAGAACGTCATATGCGACGTCATTATTTACTATTTTCTACATAGTCTTCATTTGCTCGCAGGCCTTTCTCAGCCCAGAAAGTATCCACTTTTCATTTGGAATTCAAATTTGTGTACAGTTTCAATATGAATAGTAATTTTTATTGAAGTGGAGACCAAAATGCAGGACCTTTATGTTTGAAAATAAGGAGAATCAGTTGGGACGACTTCATTCTTTGAACTCCAATTGGCCATTCTCAATTCTCCTTTAAAGCCTGGCACTCTTTGAATATACGAGGCAACTTAAGAAAACTGCTCTAAATGACTTAATGATATTTTTTCTAAGTTATCTGAATGTTTGGATCAGATAACCCCTGATCACAACAAAATTCGAAAAATAAATGGAATTCACATTTTGATGTTGACGTCAGGTCACTATTCACTCGAATATTTTGTCTTATTCAAAATACACATGTATCCTGTATCCGCAAAAACTCATCAAAAATGTTTAAAATATGACAATTGATTACCTATTTGTGCCTTGTTTACTTCTGGCGAGAAATTTCAAACAAAATTTCAGAACACTTTTAGAAAATTTGATTTATGTATCTGATTTTCATTATTTTTACGCCCCCCCCCCCCCCCCGCCTAAGCATACATATGTTACTATGGTAACTAAATTCAAGGCTGCTTAATAAGATTTAAAAAAAAAACAAAATAAAACAACAAAACATCTGTGCTCTTCGACGATACTGAACAGAACCCACAACAAATTATACACTGAACAAGCTAGAGTTTCAAAAGTTATAAGCCCATTATACGAACTTCTGGATCATCCCTCGTACATATGACCAGCTGATGGTACAACTTCGTAACCGAGGACGACGAACCCTTTACATGTTTAGCTTACCTGATCGCAAAGTGCAGAAGGTAAGCTATTGTGATTACTCACTATCCGTCGTCCGTCCATCGACCGTCTGTCAACAATTTCTTTAAACATCTTCTCCTCCTAAATCACTGGGTCAATCAAGCTGAAACTTTTCTTTGGTCACGCTTATCAAAGGTTGTTAAAAGAATTCAATTCTACCAAAAACTCTGGTTGCCATGGTAACAGAAAGGCCGAAAAATGCGGAACCACTAGGCTAATAAAGTTTGTTGATAGCTCTTCAAAAGTTGCTAAAAGAAACAATTTTATCAAAACCCCTGGTTACTATGGTAACAGAAAGGCTAAAATTGGCCGAAAATATTAATAAAAAATCTTCTTTTCCTAGAACCACTTGCACAATTCAGTTTAAACTTGACAAGGGGTATCATTGGGTAAAGCTCTACCAAAGTTGTTTAAAGAATTTAATTTCGTCAAAAACATTGATATCAGAAATAAGGAAAATTGCCGGAAATCTAAGAAAAATTCTTCTCCTCCTTAAACAAACGGGCTAATCAATCTTAAACCTAGCAGGGGCGTTCCATCAACGAGGGAGTAGGTCAAGTAAAGTTGTAAAAAGATTTCAATTTTATCAATAACTCTGGTTGCCATAGTACCAGAAAGGTTGAAAATTTACGAAAATTTAAAAAAACTCTGCATCTTTTTCCAGTAGGACGCAATAAGAGTCTGATTCTTTCAAAATCACCCTAAATGTACATAAAACAATCTCTGGTATTTCTAACATGGTTGATAATTTATGCGTTGACTCACTTAGGTGAACGATATAGGACCGTCATGGTCTTCTTGTTTTCTATTAAATGCTGAAACGCTGAACATTGTTTACCCATAACACGTTGTGAACACGCTGGCAACAGGCTCGACACATTATCAGTACGCTGGAACACGCTATGCACACGTTCTACAAACGCTAGAGACATGTAATGTACACGTTCTCTTTACGCTAGAACAACGCTATGGACACGTTCTCTAAAGGCAAGAAACACGCTATATATGAAAAACGTCCTCTATATGCTAGAGACATGCTATGCAAACGTATTCTATACGCTAGAGACACGCAATGTACACGTTTTGAATACGAAAGAGACAAGCTATGTACATGTTCTCTTTACGAAAGAGACACGCTATACACGTGTTCTCTTATCGCTAGAAACACGCTATGCACACGTTCTCTATACGCGAGAAGCACGCCATGCACACGTTTTCTTTAATCTATTGACACGCTATGCACATTTTCTCTATACTCTAGAAACACGCTATGCATACGTTCTCTTAACGCTAGAGACACACTATACAAAAGTTCTCTTTACGCTAGACATAAACAATGCACATGTTCTCTTTACGCTAGAAACACGCTATGCACACGTTTTCTATACGCTTGAGAGACGCTATGCACACGTTCTCTATACGCTGTTGACACGCTATGCACACGTTTTTTAAACACTAGAGACACGTTATGCACACATTCTCTTTACGCGAAATACCCGTAAATTGGTAAATTGGACTATCTTTGAGTAATGATTATGGATCAGGCTGACTGGCCCGGATCAACCATATTAGTTACAATGAAAATGTGAACCGTGTTTGAAATCTGTAACAAAAAATGCTTTCAACCATTTATTGTAGTGATTTTCTGTATGATACTTTTTGTTTTTATTAATTTATTATTCTAGAATTCAGAAAATTAGTAAATAGATAATACGTACTTAGTGTTTCGTGTGAAAAAAAAATTATCTAACGATGTTGGGGTAATTGATAATTGTCGAGGCTGTGCCGAGCAAATTATCAATTCCCACAACCGAGTTAGATATTTTTTCATACAACACACTAAGTACGTGTTGTATTTATGTTATCACCTTTATTTGCCTTGTTTTCATCGATGTTTCTAACAGAAATGGAAGTTTCTAAAAAATAACTACATTATGTAATTGTTCTGAAAATATCCATGTGATATCATACAAAAATATCATATGGGATGTTATCACACGGATATTTGTATAGTTATAAGATAAAATGCAGGAAGTGTGCTTCTCAGTCTGACAATTTATGCACTACCCAGATGGTCCCTTTTCGCGTGATGGGTCACATATGTTTGCAGATAAAAATCATTTTTTAAAATTCTAATCAATTCGTGTCAATCAAGAACCGTTCATTCTGCGAGGTTGAAAAATGGTTTCATTTCTCAATTAAAACAATTTTAGTGTTTTCTGCGTAAAGTAATCCAATAAGAAATCTATTTCATTGTTGACAACAGTATACATTTTTGTTTTATGATATTAATTTATAAGATATGTACAGAAATATGTTTTATTCTATTGGGTTATGAAACTAAAAATCTAATTATCTTTATGTATGAATCTGCTTCGCACAATCATACAGTGAAAATTTAGTTTTTAGTTTCATATCCCCGTGAAATTAAAAATTGAAATCGCCTCTTAATTTCTCATATCAAATAGTTGCGGGCTCTCATTATTTTTCAAAAAATGTTCTCAAATGTACGATGTAGTACAGCCCTGCGTTCCGGATGACAACACTGTGCAAACCGTTTGCAATAATACCACGTGCTTTCAAAGCGGGGTTTATTTGTAAAAAGTTTGCGCAATTTTGTCGACCTGAACGCATAACGTTGTTACCGTTGTCTTTGTTGTCGAGATCTATATAGGCATGGGCCTCTTGGATCCGTTTTGATTAGTTTTCTCTACCAGCCTGGGTCCCGTTCCATAGCTCGTAGCTTCAAACTTGACTGGTCGAGACTATCAAACTTTGTTCAATTTATTTTAAAAATTATTTACAGTTTTACATAATATTACATCAGTGGGCAAACTATTCCACTCACCTACAATCCTTTGTGAAAAGAAACTTTTTCGCAACTGAGAATTACAACGTTGTTTGAAATTTTTTACTATGGCCTCTAGAGTGCTGGTATTGGTTATCATTTGTTGGAAACAGCTTAGACTTATCAATTTCATCATGACCATTCTGAATCTTGTAGACCTCTATTATACAGATGGCTTGAATAGCGGTATAAATGACAATTAAATTTGGAAATAATATGTAATTATCTAAAAGAATTGTATGTTTTGTACCTATTTGTGTACCCATTTTCCAAAATTCACAATTTTTATACACTGAACGCATTTAAGGTAGTGGATCCGTATAGTTCCGCAACGTTTCGGAAGTGTGTTTGTATGTGCATTTCCGTTTATTTATCGTCGCTACCGTAACACATACCCAAATGGAAGAGAAAAGAGTACAGCAAAGTCACGATAGCCTTCTGGCGGAAGCGGAAATTGAAGGACGTCATAGACGGCGTTACTACGTTTTAACGTCATTAATCTACGGACCGTTGTTAAGATATGGCGTGATTGAATATTTCATGAAAATGAGCGAAGAATCAGATGCATATTGCGTTGTTATTAACGTAAATACCGAAAAACAATCGAGGTTTTCTAGGATACGTAATTATCTCAGCCAAAAAATTACGAATTTGATGTTTAACGTGCGAAAGCAGGCATCAAGAATTGTTATAAATGGTAGAAGAATCGTGACGCCTCCTGATGGAGAAATTCCACGGGAAATCAGATCACTTTCTGTTAAACAGCTAAGAAAACTCAAGGAGGCTTTAGCTGATTTAAACGCAGAGAACGTTGAGAAGACTGGAACTGTTGTTCATCGGCCAAGTCCGAGAAATGATGATGATGACGACGACGGTATTATAATTACTCGACAATATGATATCAGAAACAATGATGATGCAATAGAAGAACATACTAAAACATCTGGACTATGTTCAAATGCATCCCACACAAGTGTAAGAAGCACAAAGCAAGACAATGCTGTCGATAACGAAGCGGAAGAAGATGAGTTTGAGCCTGACGAAGCCAAGTCTGAAGCTTCTGGTGATGGTATACCAGAGATACCATTTGAAACCAAACGGCTGATGAGAAAAAATCGACCTAAAGCAGCTAAAGGGGAGAGAAGCAGCACTGCGATCCCATCTTATATCGTAATCGACGAAGATCGCAATATTGTTATTTCGCCACGCAAGAGAAAACGACCAAATGCTGCTAAAGGTAAAAGAAAACTACCGACTGGTAATTCAGATCTTATTGATCTACCAGCTGATGTTCTTGTTGAGAGGTTCAAAGACCCAAACACAGAAGCTAAACAAAAATCCCGAACGAGACCACAAGCTCCTAGAGGAAGAAATGCTTCACAAGTTGCAGATGGCGTTAACCTTACTCCAACGGTCGAAACTAAACCAAAGGTTATCAATGTTGCACCATGTAAAGACTCTATTGAAGAGGAAAATGAAACGCTAGACGAACTACTTCACGATTTAGGAGTAATCACTGCAAGGGACTTTCCAAAACCAACAAGGAGACGCGAAACCAGAACTAGAGAGATTGAGGTAATTGACCTTGAAGAGGCAAATGACGAAGCCGAAGCAGAGGACGACATATTCAATGTACCCTACCTACCTAAATCACAGAGACGACTGGCTGTGGGTGAGTTTAACATTTTCTTATTTTATTTTGAACAGTATGAATTAAATTGTTGATTATCTTGAAGAAGCGGGGGTAAAGAACAAGGAAATGCAGATGACGAGATATCCAATGTTTCCTACCTACCTAAATTAGAGAGTCGGGTAGCTGTGAGCTATTCATTTATTTCTTATTAAATAAAATGAGCTTGGCGTTACCCACCTTAAATAACCAGGATCTAAGATAAAGGCGATTAGACGTAGCTATTATACCCAAGGACGAGAGGGGTAATGTAGATTCGATAACGTAGCGGTACAAAACTTCTAAAACCTTTGGCAAACATTTCATCTTGAATGCAGGGAAGTCAGGCATGCAAGATGACAAAATACTTACAATTATTTGAAAAAAAGGTACTCCGTTTTGCGTCGAGTTATCTAGCCAAATCTGCAACGGTCCGCCTTAATATGTGCAAACTACTTCGCGTAAACAGCTGGACTCGAGTCCAATTCCAGTTATAATCTGTAGAACGTTTTGACATTCGTGGCGAAGAAAAAGCTTTGTGTGGTGATAATAAGTTAAAATGTAGTTGTATTGTTAAACAAGTGATCTATTAGCCAGAAATACCTGCCTTAATAACAATAGAAATGACAATGGACTTAAATTTCAATTCTTGATAAAAGAACATTTCATTACTAATTAATATGAACAAAAAGATTCATCATTTAAAAAATGAATTAGGTCATTTGTTACTGTTTATTATTAGTCCCCTACCGGTGTTCACACCGGAGGGGACTATAGGTTTGCCCTCCGTCTGTCCGTCCGTCTGTCCGTCCGTCTGTCCGTCCGTCCGTCCGTCCGTCTGTCCGTCCGTCCGTCCGTCTGTCCGCTCAAATCTGGATCCCGCGATAACTTAATAACTAAGCAAGCGTTTTTGATGAAAGTTGGTATATGACTAGATGGCAATGTGTAGATTATGCACATCATTTTATTTTTGTTTTTCGACTTAAATTGAGGTTGCTATGGTTACAGAAATAGTGAAAATATGGCCAAAAATGGGATCCTGCGATAAGATAATAACTAAGCAAGCTAGTTTGATGAGACTTGGTATATGACTATATGGCAATGTGTAGATTATGCACATCATTTTATTTTTGTTTTTAGACTAAAATTGTTGTTGCTATGGTTACGGAAATAGTGAAAATATGGCAAAAAATATTGGATCCTGCGATAAGTTAATAAGTAAGCAAGCTAATTTGATGAGACTTGGTATATGACTAGATGGCAATGTGTAGATTATGCACATCATTTTATCTTTGTTCTTTGACAAAAAGTGCGGTTGCTATGGTAACGGAAATAGTGAAAATATGGCAAAAAATGGATCCTGCAATAACTTAATAACTAAGCAAGCTAACTTGATGAAACCTGTTTTAAAATGTAAAAAAATTTATAAGCCATGTTAGTCAGGGTGGTGATGCAGCAGTATTAATCACCTCCAGTGAAAGTTCTCATTTCTTACCAACAAGACTGAAGAAAAACATCTTGGATCAGACAAGGTAACTGTTATTGATACTATTTCTTGCATCTGTCTATTGCTTCCATGAATTGTATAGTGGGCACAGCAGAGACAACAACTCATGTAAGTCTTGTTTAACCCTTTAACAAGACCTGGTTTTGACGTCCCTGATAGAATTGGCGTGGGAAAAAATTGAGACAAACAAAGCCGGTAGGGGACTTATGCCCATGTCCAACATGGCTCTTGTTGTACCTGTTTCTTCAACCATTTTGCCCTAAGCCGGATTTCTGGTGCACAAAAGGCAATAAAGGGAAAACAGAGAATTGCTTGTTTCGTTGTCTCACTTTTCTCAGTGGTTTTTTTTTTTTTCCTTCTAAAATATTTTGTGGTCACTTTTTAATTACAACGCACATTCAATTAACGGATAAAAGTGTTTAAATTTTGGATAAGTCTCAAAGTGATCGTTTTTTTTATTATCTAGATAAAATGTTGCAATTACCTAGTGATGCCGTTAAGGCAAATTTTCCTGTATAACAGATCAAATAATTTTTCTCGTATAAGTTAACGCGGTTTTGAAAGATATATGCACGTACCAGGGGCCCGTTTTACTAAACATCTTACGATAATTTTTGCGTAAGCCAAATATTTAAGTTGCTTCTACAGTAGTAACTAAATATGGAATTCGGCTATGCAATATCTCTTTAGAATCGTCTTCTAAAGACGATTCCAGTGAGATATTGCAGGGCAGAATCTAAAAATGAATAAAAAAATCAGATATGATTTGTGATTTTTGACTTACGATCATTTTTTTTTTCGTAAGCTGTTTAGCAAAACGGGCCCCAGACTTTCCTTTAAAAGGAATTTCGCATGACAATAATTCTTTTTACTAAAGCAGTTTTTCTTCAGATTTATACATTGCACTTAGCGTCAGATCATCCCTTTTAAACTTCATCGATTCTTTTCACACACATGTAACTAACTGCCACGTAATACGACATATAAGACATGGAAGAGGCCCACTTGGGCATTAGACACTCTACTGGTTATCAAGTTTTTCCCTTTCATTTCAGGAACTTTATTGCTTTAAAGAGAATGTGAAAAGTGACAAATATCCAAGCACTTTTCTCCTCTTGTTTTAGAAATTATCCTAAGGGTTCCTTTTATTGTGTGTTTAACAAAAGTTCACATACAATCTTAAATCATACTGTGAAAATTTCAAGAGATATTTGATAATATTTGTAACTTTATCGCGTAACTTTTTAGAGAATGTTTTCAGCGAAAATCCACTAGGCCCTTTCCCTATGCTTTCCCGTGCATCGGTCCAATTTTCGAAAGAAACCTTCCTTATGACTCTACAATCATCCTGTGAAAGTTTCAATCAAATTCGATAATATATGCAGACTTAATCGCGTAAACGAATACTATTTACAGAAAACGGATAGACGGAGACTACGCCATCGCTACAGCTCTTCCGACCTTCGATTAGTACAGCTAATAATCGGTGTTAACAGGAAGCATTTGTCCGACTGTATAAAGAATAATTGATTTTTTAATGAAGGATTAACTTGTATGTTTATCAGACTTTCAACTATCTTTCCGTCTTTATTTTCAGGCAACAACTTGCCCTGGCGAAACTAAATATCCACCAAAGCCCAGAAATAAGCACCCCCACCAAGTGATAATCAACACCTCTGGGAAATTGTTTTACGGACCAACGGATGGAAAGGTCCGCGACAGAAACTTTATAACAAAACTTACGAGGAGCTCCCGACAATATAGAGAAATCAGACTCTTCGCCCAATACTATTGGTGGGTGTTGGAATCAATAGGGAGCTCCCGACAATATAGAGAAAACAGACTCTTTAATAAATATTGGCGGTTGTTGGAATCAATAGGGAGCTCCCGACAATATGATGAACACAGACTCTTTAATAAATATTGGTGGGTGTTGGAATCTATAGGGAGCTCCCGACAATATAGAGAAATCAGACTCTTAAATAAATATTGGTGGGTGTTGGAATCTATAGGGAGCTCCCGACAATATTGAGAAAACAGACTCTTTAATGAATATTGGTGGGTGTTGAATTCTTTAGGGAGCTCCCAACAATATAGAGAAAACAGACTCTTTAATAAATATTGGTGGGTGTTGGAATCTATAGGGAGCTCCCGACAATATAGAGAAAACAGACTCTTTAATAAATATTGGTGTGTGTTTTAATCTTTAGGGAGCTCCCGACAATATAGAGAAAACAGACTCTTTAATAAATATTGGTGGGTGTTGGAATCTAAAGGGAGCTCCCGACAATATAGAGAAAACAGACTTTCCAATAAATATTCGTGGGTGTTGGAATCTATAGGGAGCTCCCGACAATATAGAGAAAACAGACTCTTTAATAAATATTAGTTGATGATGAACAAATAGGGAGCTCCCAACAATTACGGAGAACCAGGTTCTGCTCATTATTGTTGGATGTTGGACATAAAGGAGACTCCCTACAATAGAGAAAATAGACTCTTTACATAATATCGGTGGATGTTGGACTTACAGGGAGCTCAAGATAACACGGAGAAAACAAACACGGAGAAAACAGACTCTAATAATTATTGGTTGGTGCTGAAGGGAATACAGACTCTGAGCTCAATCTTGGTGGATGTTGGTCTTGAATTGTGCTCCCAATGAAGAAGGAACAGGCTATAACTAAATACTGACGGATGTTTGTCTTGTCGGAAGCTTCAAACAATGTAGAGAAAACAGATTCTTCACTGAATATTGGTGATTGTTGGACTTATAGGAATCTCTCGACAAAAACAAAACACGCTTTACTGAATATTTTTGGGTGTCCGACTTGTTGGGAGTTCCTATCAATATAGAGAAAACAGACTCCGACCAAATATTGGTGAATATTGGACATATGTGGGGATGTCGACAACAGGGAAAACACTACTAAATACCGGTGGATGTTGAGCTAATACGGAGCTCCCAAGGATAAAGAGAAAAGATACCCTGAACTCATTGTGGAAGTTGGAAAAAAGTAGGCTGTCTACAATAGAGAAAACAGACTCTTTTTAATAAATATCGATGGATGTTGGACTCACAGGGAGCTCCCTAAAATAGAGAAAACAGACTCTTTACTATATATCATAGGGTGTTGGACTTTTTAGTGAGCTTCCAATAATAGAGAGAACAGACTATTTACTTAAAATTGGCGAACGTTGGGTTGATAGGGATTTCCAAACAATGTAGAGAAAAATGACTCTTCAGTTTACACTTAATATTGGTGGATGTTGGATAAATACAACAAAACATACTCTCATACTTAATATATGTGGATATAGGGAGCTCCCAACAATTTAGAGAAAACTGACTCTTTAATACATATTGGTTGATGTTGAATTATAAGGGAGGTCCCAATACTAGAGCAAAAACAAATGGGGAGTTCCAATCAATATAGAGACAACAGACTCTGAACTAAATATTGGGTTATAGGGAGCTCCAAACTATATAGAGGAAAATGACTCTTTACTTAAATCTTGATTGATGTTGGAAATCAAAGAGAGATACAAACAGTTAGAGAAAATGGACTCTTAGCTAAATATTGGACTAAAATTGGACTTAAAAGGATCTCCAAACAAAGACGAGAAAACATACTCTTAACTGTTTATTGGTAGATATTGGACTAATAGGGAGGTCCAGAATATATAGAGGAAATATACTCTTAAATGAATATTGGTGAAAGATGGGTTAATAGGGAACTCAAAATAATATAGAGTAAACAGCCTTAACTGAATAATGAATATTGGTAGATATTCGACTAATAGGGAGCTCCAAACAAAGGAGGTAAAACGTACACTTAATGTTGAATTGTTTAAGCATTATAATATTAATAGAGCTTTAAACAAAGATTTAACAAAGAAGATAAAACTAATTATTGGGACGTTTCTATCGTATTTCCATAGGCCAAACAACAGGTTTTATTGCTAACAAATTGTCCAGAAGCAGCAGCAAACAGACTACTTGCCAATAAACAACAAAATAAACAAACATTGGGATTGACAATACAACACACAGAAGAAATATTCTTTGTTGATTTTTAATCATTTTCATCATTTTCTCAATGTTGTATAATTTATTGTACAAAACTGAAATAATTGCATAAAATATAGGCTCTACAACCTTGTTATATTTTATTATGCCATAATTCAAACAGATGATACACAATCTCAACTCTGAGATGATAAATTAATAAAACTGTGGGGAAAGAAGAAAATGTTTGTGAAAAACATGTTTCAATCCTCTATGTCCTGGAAAAAGATAAAACTTACTTCAAAGTGATCTCAAACCCACAACTCTCCAGTTACAAATCCACTGCCCCAAATAAGCCTCAATACAAATGGAGCTAAGAAAATTTAATCCCTGATGATATTATTAAGCTAATGGTAAAAATGACTTGTAGACCAAGTTTTTAGCCTGTGGGACTTGCAAACTGATGGTTACAGAATTAAGCCACACAGAATAGAGACTTTATTTGGCCATTACACTCTTAATGAGATGCATTCAAACCAGTGTCGAAGTTGGCTAGCAGTGACTGGAATCCATCATCTCTCTCAGGAGTGTGCAAAGCAACATGGAAATGGGTTAGAAGCTAGTTTGAAACAAGAGCACCGCCTACGGGTGCCTACGCTCGGCTGTCGAGTGCTGGATGGTGGGAAAAAATCTAAGTCGAAAAAGGGGCATAATTTGCACAAAATGCATCTAGAGTTATCCCCCTTGCTAGTATAGGTTGCTCTTTTGATGGTGAACATGTGTGCCAAGTTTTAAGTGAATGCCTTCAGTAGAACCAGAGATATATCAAAATGTCAAAGTTTTCGCGCGACGACGACGACGACAACGACGCCAACGACACGGAGGCTATAGCAATACCTAGGGTTTTCTCCGAAAACAGCCGAGCTAAAAACTATCTCGTGATTTTCAATTGAATTATAATACATAATGTTTGCCGTGGTAGGGTAGGGCCTAAGTAACAGGCCGTCGATTTGAGGTTAAGGTAAACCAGTTTATTTCAAATATTTACTCACTTTCAAGATAATCAACAAACTTGAAATTGTTGGTAGATGACCAAACCCTCACAAGCCCAGCTTGGATAAGCTGAAGTTAACAGGTTTTGTCAACCAAATGATGAAACATGTTCACTTATGGTAAGTTATTTACTGATGTTGCCCATAATTGCCAACTCTCTTTTGAACTAGAAAGCCATGAATGGCTTGAGTCGCTCCACAGGCTTGAAATTCTTGTAATAGAAAATCTAAGTTTTGACTAGATTTTTAGATATTTTCGGTTCTACGGATGTTGAAATGATTTTCAGTTTCCACAATTTAACATAAAGAGAAATGACCTATGCCAATAAAAAACATATTTTTCATCCAATGACAATAATTTTTAGCTGCATGATAATGGGTCACCCAAGGATCATACTAATGAAGTTTGATTGATATCCATCAATTACATTCTGAGAAAATGATTTTCAAAGTTTCCACTATATAACATAAAGAGAAATGACCTATGCCAAAAAATACAAATTTTTCATCCGATCACAATAATGTTTGGTAGACTGATAAAGGGTCACTCAAGGATCATTCTAGTGAAATTTCAGTGATATCCATCAATTTCATCCTGAGAAAATGATTTTCAAAGTTTCCACTATATAACATATAGAGAAATGACCTCCGCCCATAATACACATATTTTTCATCAGATCACAATAACTTTTTGTAGATTGATAAAGGGTCACCAAAGGATCAATCATGTAAAATTTGGTTGATATCTGTCTGTTAGATTCTGAAAAAATGATTTTCAAAGTTTCAACTATATAACATATAGAGAAATGACCTCCACCCATAAAATATATATTTTTCATCCGATCAAAATAATTTTTGGTAGACTGATAAAGAGTCACCCAAGGATCATTCATGTAAAATTTAATTGGTATCCATTTATTAGAACCTGAGAAAAATCACTTTTTACCATATTTGGAAATTAGCCACGCCCATTAAATCCATGTTTTTCATCGGATCAAAATTTTTTGAACAACTTTGAAAGAGGGTCACCCAAGGATCATTCCTGTGAAGTTTGGTTGAAATTCATCCAGTAGTTTCTGAGGAGAAGATTTTTAAAGAAAAAGTTTACGACCGGACGCACGGACGCATGTACGGATGGACGCACGACGGACACAACGCCATGACAATAGCCCCAGTGGCTTTCAGCCAGTGGAGCTAAAAACCAAACACCGTCACAGCTAAGCCTCTCCCTGCCAGGTGAGAAATAACACAGAATATCCCCGTTTAACAAAAGCACCTCCTACAGGTGCCTATGCTCGGCTGTTGGGTGCTGCCTATGGATAGAAAATATAAGTCGAAAAAGGGGCAATATTCACACAAAAAGCACCTAGATTTATCTCACTTGATAGTATTGGTTGCTTTTTTGATGCTTAACATGTGTGCCAAGTTTCTAGTGAATGCCTTAAGTAATACCAGAGATATCACAAAATGTCAAAGTATCTGCACTGCAACTACAAGGACACAAAGGCTAAAGCGACACCTCATGTTTTTAAAAACAGCCAAGCTAAAAAAAGTTTTCATAATTGAGAAATACTTTGAAGCTTAAGGAGAAATTGTTTGAGCCTTCAAGCATTTCAAGTTTAGTCACAATATTTGCTACCTTATTTGACAATTTATTTTCATAACATAAACATTGGTACACTCCAAGGAATTAAAATCCATGTGATCTTAAGACTTAAACAAGAGGGCCATTGGCCCTAAAGCGCTCACCTGATGCATGACTAAACAAAAGTCAAAGAGATCAAGAAGAAAACATTTCAGTTAAAAATGTTGCCTCTAAAGTACTAAAAAACGTTTTTGACACTCTATCAAACTTGTGTAAGATTTCAAGGCAATTTCAAACTTGACCTAGGTTTCAAACAAACATATTGACCAAGTTTCAAGGTATTTGAGTAAACATGTTTTCTTTTTTTAAAGATTTGACCCCTTGACCCCAATTTTGACCCCACTTGACCCAATTTTGAACATGACTGAGATTTGATGGAGACAAACATGTTTCAAGACATTTGGACCAAAGATGTGGCCTCTAGAGTACAACCAAGGTTTTTCCAAGATTTGAACCCTTGACCCCATTTTTGACCCAACTTGATCCAATTTGAACTTGACCGAGATTTGATGGAGAAATACATTCTGACCAAGTTTCAAGACATTTGAGCCAAAAATATGTCCTCTAGAGTGCACACAAGGTTTTTTTAGATTTGACCCTTTGATCCCATTTTTGACCCTACTTGACCCATTTTTAAACTTAACCGAGATTTGGTGGAGACAATTATTTTGACCAAGTTTCAAGACATTTGGGCCAAAAATATGGCCTTTAGAGAGCCCACAAGGTTTTTCTAAGATTTGACCCCTTGACCCCATTTTTGACCCCACTTGACCCATTTCGAACTTGAGCGAGATTTGATGGAGACAAACATTCTGACCAAGTTTCAAGACATTTGGACCAAAAATATGACCTCTAGAGTGCACACAAGGTTTTTCTTATATTTGACCCCTTGACCCAATTTTTGACCCCACTTGACCCAATTTCAAACTTGGCCGAGATTTGATGGAGACAAACATTCTGACCAAGTTTCAAAACATTTGGGCCAAAAATATGGCCTCTAGAGTGAACACAAGGTTTTTCTAAGATTTGACCCCTTTACCCCATTTTTGACCCTACTTGACCCAATTTCAGACTTGACTGAGATTTGATGGAGACAAACATTCTAACCAAGTTTCAAGACATTTGGTCCAAAAATATGGCCTCTAGAGGGCACACAAGGTTTTTCTAAGATTTGACCCCTTGACCCCATTTTTGACCCCACTTGACCCAATTTCAAACTTGGCCGAGATTTGATGGAGACAAACATTCTGACCAAGTTTCAAAACATTTGGGCCAAAAATATTGCCTCTAGAGTACACACAAGGTTTTTCTCAAATTTGACCCCTTGACCCTACTTGACCCAATTTCAGGCTTGACTGAGATTTGATGGAGACAATTATTGTGGCCAAGTTTCAAGACATTTAGGCCAAAAATATGGCCTCTAGAGGGCACACAAGGTTTTTCTAAGATTTGACCCCTTGACCCCATTTTTGATCCCACTTGACCCAATTTCGAATTTGATCGGGATTTGATGTAGACAATTATTGTGACCAAGTTTCAAGACATTTGGACCACAAATTTGGTCTCTAGAGCGCACACAAGGTTTTTCCAAGATTTGACCCCTTGACCCCATTTTTGACCCCACTTGACCCAATTTGAACTTGATCGGGATTTGATGTAGACAAACATTCTGACCAAGTTTCAAGACATTTGGGCCACAAATGTGGTCTCTAGAGCGTACACAAGGTTTTTCTCAAATTTGACCCCTTGACCCCATTTTTGACCCCACTTGACCCAATTTCAAACTTGGCCGAGATTTGATGGAGACAAACATTTTGACCAAGTTTCAAGACATTTGGGCTCTAGATTGCACACAAGGTTTTTCTAAAATTTGACCCCTTGACCCCATTTTTGACCCCACTTGACCCAATTTCGAACTTGACCGAGATTTGATGGAGACAAACATTCTGACCAAGTTTCAAGACATTTGGGCCAAAATTGTGGCCTCTAGAGTGCACACAAGGTAAAGTTTGACGACGGACGATGGACACCGGACGCCGGACAGCAACCCATCACAATAGCTCACCTTGAGCACTTCGTGCTCAGGTGAGCTAAAAAATTGTAGAAAAAGAAGAAATTGCTTGAAGCAATTAATTTCTCCTTTTCCTATAAGATTTCTACCACATAACAAGAGTGCCATCGTCACAAAATACGCCGCCACATTGCTGCTGTTTCACAGAAATAATTGTAGACACTACTTATTTTGACAGAACCAAATTGAAAATGACCAAGTTTCATTTAAATCAAGACAAAAAGTTAGGAGGAGTTGCCTTCACATGGCTGCAATTTCAATAAGCCCCAGGCACTAAGTTTTAAGGGGGCATAATTCAGGGAAATAAATGAGCCATAAAATCCTTGATCCATGTACATCTTCAAATTATGGTGATGACATTGACCAAGTTTCATTTAAATAAAGACAAAAAGTAAGGAGGATTTGTGTTCAAAAGGCTGCAATTTCAATGAGCCCTAGATACTAAGTTTTTAAGGGGCATAACTCAGGCAAAAATCAACAAACCATAAAATCCTTCCTTCATGCACATCTACCAATTGAGGTGATAACATTGACCAAGTTTCAAGAAGATCCAGCCGGAAACTTAGGAGGAGTTGCGTTGACAAGAAAAGTGGACCCAGAGACTAAGTTTTAAGGGGCATAACTTAGGCAAAAATCAATGAACCGTAAAATCCTTCCTTCATGAACATCTACCAATTGAGGTGATTACATAGACCAAGTTTCAAAAAGATCCAGCCAGAAACTTAGGAGGCGTTGCGTTGACAAGAAAAGTGGACCCAGAGACTAAGTTATCAAGGGGCATAACTCAGGCAAAAATTAACGAACCATAAAATCCTTCCTTCATGCACATCTACCAATTGAGGTGATAACATCGACCAAGTTTCAAAAAGATCCAGCCAGAAACTTAGGAGGAGTTGCGTTGACAAGAAAAGTGGACCCAGAGACTAAGTTATCAAGGGGCATAACTCAGGCAAAAATCAATGAACCGTAAAATCCTTCCTTCATGCACATCTACCAATTGAGGTGATAACATCGACCAAGTTTCAAAAAGATCCAGCCAGAAACTTAGGAGGAGTTGCGTTGACAAGAAAAGTGGACCCAGAGACTAAGTTATCAAGGGGCATAACTCAGGCAAAAATCAATGAACCGTAAAATCCTTCCTTCATGCACATCTACCAATTGAGGTGATTACATTGACCAAGTTTCAAGAAGATCCAGCCAGAAACTTAGGAGGAGTTGCGTTGACAAGAAAAGTGGACCCAGAGACTAAGTTATCAAGGGGCATAACTCAGGCAAAAATCAACGAACCGTAAAATCCTTCCTTCATGCACATCTACCAATTGAGGTGATAATATTGACCAAGTTTCAAGAAGATCCAGCCAGTAGTTTAGGAGGAGTTGCGTTGACAAGAAAAGTGGACGGACGTACGGACGGACGGATGGACGGACGGATGGACGGACGGACGGATGGATGGACGGATGGACGGACGGACAGACGGAGAAGATGACGCCAATATACGTCCGCCTCCGGCGGCGTATAAAAAGTGTTTCCTTTCAAATACTAGTAGCACCCTTTTTCTTAGCACATTTTTTTACGTTGACTTAATTTGGACCAGTCTATAATTCAAGGAAATTTAACCCTTTGCTGTTTAATCCCTGCTTTTCACGTGCCTGTGATTTTATAATTGAGAAAACATTGTGAAAAAAGAAGAAATTGCTTCTGACAAGCAATTTCTTCTTTTTCCACATATTTTCCACCCTACTGAATGGTTATTTTCAAATTAGATCCACTTTAAATTTTCGTCTGCAAAACCTTTGAGTTTGGACAGGTCCAATATTTTGTAAAACAGGAAAGGGTTAAAGGGATAAAAATGTTGTATAACTCTTTGAATTTGGATTTCTTTTCATTTTGTTGTCTTTTTCTTGGTTGGTTGACAGATAAACTTATTCTGAACCTGTCTTGTACAGAATAAAGACAATCAACAGCTACAACAAGAGTGCTAGTCACAATTTACCGTAAAAGCTCTAATAGAACCCCAGGGTTCTATTAGAATCATCAAATTTCCAGTAGAAAGGGACAGGCTTTAATAAGAGGCTACGCTTCCTATCGGTGTCTCAGCATGGAACACTTGTATCTGCCTACGAGCATATAAACAAATGTTTCATGCTGAGCCATCAATATTTGTTAAGATGATGAAAAAACGGCCAAAAATAAACATGAACAAAAAGGTGCATAAATCCTCCGTTGAATTGTTTTTGCCCTTGATTTTGTGGGGATGGGCTTTTATAAGAGGCTTCAGGACTTTGTTAAAGCATATCAAAAATGGTCGATTTCAACATCCAAAAGGGGTATAGGATTTTATAAGAGTATGGGGCTCTAATAAAATTTTTACGGTATGCCATCAAATGACAATATATGGCCACCTTCTGCAGTATATAAAAAATTATATTTACAAATTAAATCCATAACACTATTCACAACACTAATTTAATAAAACACTAATTGCACTTTGGAAGATAATACAAAACAATTTAAAGCTCTAATAGTATTGAATAATATAACAAGATGATCTCAGTCTCCCTGCATTATAAGGTTTTGAACGCTTTCACCCATTACCACTCAGTCTTGTAAATTGACACCCTAAAGAGAAAAATCATTGAAAAATACTGTGGGAAGAGGAGAACGGCTTGCTATTTCTTAACTATTTTTAATGCAATTCTTCAAATGCCCTGGCCATTATGAGAGTTTCTGTTTCATATTTTGAGTAAATCATTCTGAGAAATTATGCTTGTATTAATGCATTCTAATGAACTCATGTCTTTAAATCGCAAAATGAGAATTTTTTCCTTATTTAACAAAAGCAAAAATTGACCACAATAACAGAGAGAGGCAATTCCTTTACCATTGAGCAATGTGAGATAGACAAAGTAATCGATCCGTCATCCAGGAAAACATGCCTAAATGATGTCATTTGGTAATTTCAGCTGTCTTTCCAAGTTTGTATTCTAAGTGCTGATAAGCAAATTCAAGTGCATTTATATTCATGTGGATGTACTAATTTTTGAGTGAGTGCCAGATTGGGTATTCCTCTATCGTTAGACTAATAGACTAACCCAAGTTCAAAGGTCTTCAACTGTAATTTCATTTTGGGTTGAAATAGAAAAGAGAATGCAAGTATTGAAACAAGAGGACCATGATGGTCCTAGATCGCTCACCTTTTTTGACCCCTGTTACATCAAATCATTTAAATAGGCAGATGTCTAAGAAGACTATTTCAACACAAAACCAAGTTTCAAGAAGTTTGGGCCAAAATTGTGGCCTTTTGAGTTATACATGTAACAAGAAAATTATCATTAAGGCCCCTTTTCCTGTGATATGGCATGGATCCTTTCCATTTTCAAAAGGGTTCATTTTTGTGACTTGACCAACATTCTGACCAAGTTTCATGAAGATATGGCCATATTTGTGGCTTCAAGAGCTTTAACAAGATAATTGTCGTTAAGGCCCCTTTTCCTGTGATATGGCATGGATACTTCCCATTTTCAATGTGGCTAATCCTTGTGACCTGGCCAATATTCAGACCAAGTTTCATGAAGATTGGGCCATAATAGTGGCTTCAAGAGGTTTAACAAGATAATTGTCATTAAGGCCTCTTTTCCTGTGATATGGCATGGATCCTTCCCCTTTTCAATAGGGTTAATCCTTGTGACCTGACCAATATTCTGACCAAGTTTCATGAAGATTGGGCCATATTTATGGCCTCTAGAGTGTAAACAAGAAAATTGTCATTAAGGCCCCTTTTCCTTTGATATGGCATGGATCCTTCCAATTTTCAATAGGGTTCATTTTTGTGACTTGACCAACATTCTGACCAAGTTTCATGAAGATTGGGCCAAATTTGTGGTCTCTAGGCTGTAAACAAGAACATTTTCATTAAGGCCCCTTTTTGCAAGATATGGCATGGATCCTTCCCATTTTCAATAGGCTTCATACTTGTGACCTGGCCAATATTCTGACCAAGTTTCATGAAGATTGGGCCATAATTGTGGCCTCTAGAGTGTAAACAAGAAAATTGTCATTAAGGCCCCTTTTCCCGTAATTTGGCATTTTCAATAGGGTAAATCCTTGTGACCAGGCCAACATTCTGACCAAGTTTCATGAAGATTTGGCCATATTTGTGGCCTCTAGGATGTAAACAAGAAAATTGTCTTTAAGGCCCCTTTTCCCGTGATATGGCTTGGATCCTTCCCATTTTCAATAGGGTTCATCCTTGTGACCTGGCCAACATTCTGACCAAGTTTCATGAAGATTGGGCCATATTTTTGGTGTAAACAACTGAGATTGTTGACGCCGGACGACAGACGATGCACACCGCACGACGGACATTCAATGATCACAAAAGCTCACCTTGAGCAGGATGTGCTCAGGTGAGCTAAAAAGCAATGTATCTTTTTCCTTAATGTTTCCCGTTTATAGACTTCAGAGTATAAAAATTCCAGTTTATGGGAAATTAATTACATAAAATGATAAGAAGTTTCCAATTATTTTTGGAAATAACTCAATTTTTTTTGTTTAATAAATACAAATTTTGCATGTTTCAAGAAATGGTCCTTAGTCTACCGTTATTTTTATCTTCATTAAGGCAGGTTTTCCTAGAGCTGATAAAACTTGATCATCATCTTTCAGTAACTATAGGCGATTGAGTGCCTATTTCAAATGTAAGTCTGTTTCAAATGATGGAAAGCTTTATCAGAAAAATTTTCACAACATAATACATGTGCCGGCTGGTCTTTATCTATACTTCCCTCCAAAACAGGAATATTGAGGGATCAGGGGTCGTTTTACTAAATTTCTTACCAAAAAATTAATCGTAAGTCTAAATCACTAATCGTACCTGGTGTTTTCATTCATTGTTTGATTCTGCCTTGCAATATCTTATACAAATCGTCTTAAAAAGACGATTCCAATGAGATGATGCATGGCAGAATTCCATATTTAGTTACCACTGTAAAAACAATTTTCATTTTTGACTTGTGCAAAAATGATCGTAAGATGTTTAGTAATACAGGCCCCAGCACGCCAAGAGTGAGAATTATCCAATTATATAACACTGGAGTTATCCCCTCTTATCTTTACCTCTGTTTGGCATTTTTAATAGTAACCTTCACTATAAGTAATGATGATGGTACATGATTAAATAGAGGATAATCCTTGTTTTGGTGTAAGATTGATTCATATTTCTTTGAGCCACATTAAAAGCTATATTTTCAGACACAAATGAAAATATTGCTTTTGTTGTTCACTCAATGAACCATCAATTGATTTTATGCAAATAACAAGTGATTATTCTATTTCTTTAATTCAAACAGGAGACAAAATGTGAAAATTTTGGGACAATTTTTCATAAAAGTGCCTCATTTTGCATGTTATTGCTTTGCAATGTTCATTATGATGCCACATTTTATGCTCCATTTAGATAATCAGATAGGTTGAAATAACCAAAGCAGGGCATTAGGTTTTGGTTATTTCACTGGTAAGGCATTGAGTTTATCAAGTGATAATCTACTATTATTTCTCAATAATGCACTGAAATACATAAATGAAATCAAAATTCACGTCAAATCCTCATTCTCGCTCGCTTCACTACAATCTGTATTTTGACTGTTGTTGTTGTTGTTATCACTATTATTGTCTTTCTCGTTTATCCCTGGCGATGACGGTGACCTATCTCTGACAGGAAACAAAGAAGCAGGTACCATTTCTGTCAGTGTCTCTTCCCTGCCTTGTTGTGAAACTGTAAATGAGTTTGAATGGTTATAAGGTTCAATGTCACATTTATTTGACTTCAAAGTGAATCAAATAGCCCCCAAACAGCATAATATAATCCGTTTGATCTTGATGAGCAATCTTGACATTGTTGAATGACCTTGACCTTGCATATAAATCAGATCTAATATACTTCCAAATATTAGCATGTTATATATTCTAGAAGGTTGAAGTATTGTTCAATGTGACGTTTTCTATTATTTATTAGTTATTTAAGTTTCAGTGTTACACTTTAAATAAATTCAACAAATTCAACAAAAACTCTTGAGCCAAATGTAGTCTGAGATCATTCTGTGCAATGCACTCTAATTCATCTTAACTTTAAAGAGCTTCAAATAGCTTGACACTATCTGAAAATGTTCTAAATTTTAAGGCTACTAAATTTCTCCTGACCACACATGTATTGGCCCAACAATTTGAAACATGTAGGAGGTGGCAAACTATTATCAGCCTATCCATGAGTGTAATTAGAAGATTTGCTGTCTATCAAAAGATACTTCATCAACTTATCTATCTATAAAGCGCCAAAGTGAAAACTCTTGCTAAGCTGGTGCATTTTTGAAATTATTGAAAATGTCATGCACTGGCTCATTTATAAGATACTTACTGTACAGTCCATCTTGCTCAAATGACTATGTCTATTAAGCGACTGTTTTTATTAATCCTTCCCTGTTTTACAAAATTTTGGACCTGTCAAAATTCAAAGGTTTTGCAGACGAAAATTTAAAAAGGATTTAATTTGAAAAATAACCATTCAGTAGGGTAGAAAATAGTGTGGAAAAAGAAGAAATTGCTTGTCTGAAGCAATTTCTTCTTTTTTCACAATGTTTTCTCAATCATAAAATCACAGACGCATTAAAAGCAGGGATAAAACAGCAAAGGGTTAATTGACTGCAAAGTGAAACAAATAGCCCCAAAACAGCATAACATAATCATTGACACTGACCTTGTATTCTGATTATACCTAATATCATTCCAAGTATGAGCATTTCATCTTCTAGAAAGCCGAAGTAATTTGCAATGTGACCTTTTTTATTTTATGATGAGTTATTAAAACTTAACTGTGACACTTTAAACAAATTCAATTATTCAACTCTTGTGCCAAGTGAAGTCTGAGATCATTCTGTGCTTTGCAGTCTAATTTGTCTTTACTTTGCAGAGCTTCAAGTAGCTTCCCCTATTAGAACATTATCTAAATTTTATGGCTGCTAAATTTCAATTTACCACACATGTATAATAGTTTGGAGTGTCATACACAGATATGAGTCTGTGTGTGACATTTCCAACAACCTAAAACAAAGTTACAAGCATGAGGTGGCAAGCAATCAACATCGCAACAAGTCACTGAGTGTAATTAGAAGATTCACTGTCTATCTAAAGACACTTTAAGACCTTATATATCTATAAAGATTAAATTGAGGACTCTAGACAGACTGCAGAGCTACAGATAGAACGGTATTTTTCAATTTTAGATCGAAATATTTCATTAATTATAGCACAAGTCCCATGTTGCTGGTACTCATCGGGACAATTCAAATGAGTACCCACAACATTGGGTTTCATTGAGAAATAAAAATCTTAGACTGGCTTTGTCCCCTTCTTCTCTGTACCTCTGAGACTGTGCAGATGCACAGGCTGGCAAAGTCTGTCTACACTTTATTGTTTATGTTGTTCCACTTTTATAGATTACTTTAAAGACAGATAAGTTTCCATGTTTTGCTCCTTTTTGACCCTTTTTAATCCAGTTTTGACTCCCAGAATTTTATGTTCAAGGGATCAATGACCCCCAAAAAGATAGCACAATCCCTGACATTGACTTTGTGGGGATTATCAGAGGCTTCAATTTTTTTGGAAAAAAAAAAAAAAAAAAGATCCATATTGACGTCTGAAGAGGGGGTGCGGTTATTTTAGAGCATGGAGTTCTATAAGAATTCTAAAGTATACAATAGGTGATAAGTTAACTATTCTGAGTTAAAATAAAAACATACATGTATTTGGAGGTAAAATGATTGTCTGTCCATCTGACGTGATAAGAGGGGAAGATCCCGATTTAACCGAAGCACTGGTAGAACTGTCTGAACTACTAGTTGTGAAGGGCCAGAATCTCTGTGATGGTTTACTTTGTGGTTTGGCTTTCTTGGCTTTTGATTGGTCAGGATTTCCAGCATCCAGCATCGGTTGGAGGATCCGTCGTCTCGCATTTATAAACCTGAAAAAAAAAGTTCACAGATTGAGGGTTTGCTTTTAAACTTCCTTATTGAAAGCAACTACAAATTTGAATTAAATGAGTCATATTTTCTTTAAATAGCTGTTTCCTTATAAATATATTTTATACATTTACCATTAAACCACTATTAACCCTTATCATACAGGAGGTATAGACAAAGGTCAGACTACCCATATTTTAGTCTATGCCACCTTCTTTTCCTTATTAAGTCAGAACTATCTTAATCTGATATATTCGAAGGAAATACTGACCCATAATCAGTGCATCCAGTTTCAGCACTTTGATTTTAGTACAAGATTTTTATCCAGGATGACAAGGGCTGAGACAGATCAAATTGAGCCTGTGCGTGATATTTCCAACGACTAATGTGTGTGTGAGGGACAAATGTTGAGCAGCATAGATAGCCAAATAATGTAATTAGAATATTGCTTGAATGGCTCTAGTTACTTTGAGACCTGATCTATCTACAAAACGCAAAGTAAAGACTCTGGTCAGACTGTGCACATGCACAAACTAGTCAGAGTCTTTGATTGGCACACATTTGAAATTGTTGAAAATGTCATGCACAAGCTTATTTACTTTTTTCCTTAAAAACCTTTTATTTTTCTGATTCAATGTTTGAACACCCCAAATAACAAAGTCATGTTGTATTACAATGCAATACAGGAGTCCCCAACTGGATTAAGAAAGTTCCCTTCTAAAAGTTATTCTTTCCCAAAATAAAACCTGGTTTCTATGATCATATGAGTAGCTTAGCCTACATTGATAAAAAATGCTGATAATCAACATTTTCTCTCCCCCCCCCTTCCCCCCTAAATATTATCTGTACTTTAATTTTCATCGTTTCTATATTCAATAAAATCCATTTTGCCATCTGCCTTTGAAGTAGTAAAGACACTCCAAGGCCACTAGTTAAACAAACTTACCGTTTTGTATGTCCTAACCTTCACTTCAATATATCAGAAATCTATATTTACCAGTTATTGACTTGAAGTAGTGTAAGATTTGTTTGTGATGCTATTTGTCTTTTCTCATCCTCTGTTGGGTAAGGGTGCTGAAAAATAAAATGACTAAATACATTGTAATCTTATTTTAAATTATAATCTGCTGTTTAATGCTTTTTTGTGGATTATAGAGAAATAAGATGAGGTTATCTTTAGATAAACTCACCACCTGACCAGTGAAATTATCAAAAAAATTATACCCCACTTTGGTTCAATTCACCCTATCTGACACTATGCTGAGCCCAATAAGTGACTTCATCATGAAGGACACAAGAAAATTTGTCCAAAAAATTCCATATTTTTTCTTTTGAATAAGATTGATTAATATTTCATTTCGTGACCTACATAAGCTATATTTTCTCTTGTGTCTCTGCCACTTGTGAGAATATAGCTTTTGTTGTTCTCTCAATGAAATATAAATCAATCTCATACTGAAATGAAAGATTATCCTCTACATCCTCCCTACCCTACCAGGATCTGTTCTGCACTTCTGCAGTTAATTAATAGAGGGACTTTGTTCAAACTGCCATATTTGAACTTTACCTCTAACCCTAATCCTACAGAATCTTAATTTTGTCAAACAAATTGCCAATTTTGGGGGGCATTTCAACCAGTTTGTATAAAATCCATCCAAGTTTTGGTAGAGTGCAGGCCAATATTAGTCTTTACCATCTGCAAAAGCTCTTTGTGGGGCAGAACTATGTCGAGAAACAGCATGAGAATGGTTCAGATCATAATTATCTTGTTCCCAATAGGAAAACTTCACTAGAATTGCCCATGGAGAATATAAAGGCTCTAATACAAGTTTCAAAAGTTATTGCAAATGTTTTGTTTATTTTTAAAGGGAATTTTGATTTGGAAACAGTTCACAGGGTTTGACACTAACTTCAGTGAGTAAGGAGTCAAAGCTAAAAGTAAGGAGTCAAAATTTTACAGTAGGGGGAATAATGTGGAAAAGAATAAATTGCTTGTGACAAGCAATTTCTTCTTTTCCACAATATGACCTCCAAAACTAAGAAACGTTTCTCTGGATTGTAAACCTGATTCTCTTTTATGATAAAGGAGTCCATTGGACTCCCAGAAATGGACTCCCAGACTCCCCTTAGTGTCGAACCCTGGTTCATAAGAAAATCTCTAACAAAAGAAATATTATTTTTTGTCTTACCACGATGTGTTGGAAGAGCCAAGATTTCATGATCTGTGTAGCTGATTTTGGAAGAACTCCTCGCTTGTTTTTCTTCTTGCCAGAGTCTTCGTCGTCTGAATCAAAGCTGCCTGGGCTCATCAGGGTATTTACAACTGCAGCAAAGAATTAACAATTTTCAAGAGGATCCTTACTCAAATTATCAGAAAAGACAGTTTTTGCAAAGAACAAATTGGCAGATGTAGAAAATGACAAGCGAATATTTCATACTGTATCACCAAGGGCTTGAAAAGGGAGGGAAAAAGAGAAACAAGAGCTTCGCAGAGCGGCGCATATACGCCCGATGGGGCTTGTCAGTAACGAGAGCTTGAATGATAGCTAAAATTATTGCAAACAGACAGACAGACAACTGGTGCAATAACATTTAAATATAAAGTTCTTATGCATAACTAGACATCATAAGGAGTAATTGTGTGTAGTTTCAGCTTATTCCCATTGATAGTTTAGGAGGAGTTGCGCACACAAAAAACAGTGATTTTGGTTATATTAAAGGGCAGATAATTCAAGATTTCTCAGGAATGACTGGAGCGATTTGAATTCCAAAGGTCTTATGCCCAACGAGACATCATAGGGAGTAATTGTGCCAAGTTTCAGCTCATTCCCATTGATAGTTTAGGAGGAGTTGCGCACACGAAAAATTGCTAACAGACGGACAGACAGACAGACAGATGGACAGAGGACCAAGGCCATAACATAATACGACCCTTCGGGCCTATAAAAAACTGGTTAACAGCTGCTTCTACTTTTTGTAGGCAATATTTTCCAGATCTATAAATCTTCAGTTTATCAAAATTAAAATATGTATGTGTTGTAACAAGTCAAACAAACTAATCCTAGAGTAAACAGTATTCAGTATACACTTCATATTATGCTTCTTCCTTGTGCTCACATAAAGTTATTGTATCGGTCCACTTCTTAAAATACAGAAACTTTAAATAAGCCTGTGTATGACAATTCCGACAATTCGATCTTTGTTTGAGGTGCACACTTTGAGCATCCTGAACTAACAAACAATGCAATTAAACAAGAGGACCAAGATGGTCCTGGATCGCTCACCTGAGTCTCTTTGACCCCTGGGACATCACATTAATTGGATAGGCAGATGTCAAAAAGAAGATAATTGCCTAAAATCAATACCATTGAATGTTTTCAGCGAAGATCAAGACATATATGCCTTTTTGCTCTTTGATTCTATGTAAAAAGGGATGCACCCGGGTGGACCCCAAATGTGACACCAGGGTCTTAATATGAACAAACTTGGAAGAGGCCCATAAGATTATGCTACATACTACATATGAAAGCTGTCAGCCTTCTGGTTTCAGAGAAGAAGATTTTTGAAGGTTTTCCTTTTTTCACCCATTGTGCTCAGATGAGCTGAATGGGATGCGCCCCGGTGGAGACCAAATATGACCCAAGGGTCTTGATTGAACAAACTTGGTAGGGGCCCACTAGATGATGCTACATACCAAAAATGAAAGCAGTGTGCCCTCTGATTTCAATTAAAGAAGATTTTAAAAGATTTTCGCTCTTTGATTCTATGTAAAATGGGTTGCGCCCGGATGGAGCCCAAATATGATCCTAGGGTGTTGATATGAACAAACTTAGTAGAGGTCCACTAGATGATGCTACATACCAAATATGAAAGCTGTCTGCCTTCTGGTTTCATAGAAGAATAATTTTCAAGATTTTCATTTTATTACCCTTCGTGCTCATAAGAGCTAAAGGGATGCACCCGTGCAAAGCCCAAATATGACACAAGGGTCTTGATATAAAAACTTGGTGGAGGCCCACTAGGTGATGCTACATACCAAATATGAAAGCTGTCTGCCATCTGGTTTCAGAGAAGAAGTTTTTTAAAGATTTTCGATCTTTGATTCTATGTAAAAAGGGTTGGGCCCGGGCAAACCCCAAATATGACCCAAGGGTCTTGATATGAACAAACTTGGAAGAGGTCCGCTAGATGATGCTACATACCAAATATGAAAGCTGTCTGCCTTCTAGTTTCAGAGAAGAAGATTTTTAGAGATTTTCATATTTTCACCCTTTTTGTTAATGGTAAAGGGAGAGTTAAGGGTGGATTTCAATTATTTGAACAACTTTGGTAGAGCTTGACCCAAGGAACATCCCTGCCAAGGTTCATCAACATTGGCCCACTGGTTTAGGAGGAGAAGATGTTTAAAGAAATTGTGGACGACAGACGACGCACATTTTACGATCACAATAGCTCACCGTGCTCAGGTGAGCTAAAAATTACACAAATGTCTATAGATAGTTTGAGACCTCTACTTTCAATAGCCCACATGGTGAAGACTCTGGTCTGACTGTGCAGATGCACAGACTGGCCAGAGGTTTTGCTTTGTGCACCAATGAAATTGTTGGAAATGTCACATGTAGGTTCAAATACAAAATTGTTGGGTTAATGATTACTGAAGATACTTAATTTCACAAATTAAAGCTTTATTCTTCAAATACAACTTTAAAGGTTTTACAAGCAGAATAAAGCTTTTAGAGGATTCCAGCAAAGCTTTATAATGATTTTAAGGTACCATAGAGACCCTCGTTAGACACACAGATATTCAAACAAATTTACTGGCTGGCAATTGGAAACAAGAGGGCCGTTGGCCCTGGGTCGCTCACCTGAGAAAAAAGCTTCATTACCTAGGTATGTCCATGCAACCACAGAAAAGAGACTTTCACTTATTCAATCAGATAACATTTGAAATAATCCCCCCCCCCTGCTCCTCCCCTGATCATTATTTATTTAATCTTTTTTCATAGAAGGTCTGTGATCAGATATACAATCTGAGTCTGAGTCTGAGACTTTTAAAGTTTTCTTTAATGAGTTGAATAATCCATGTCAAATATAAAGGCTGTAGGGATTCAAAATTCTCAACAAGGCACTCCCCCTCCCCCAAGATGCTATGCACTTGGTGAATCTACAGTCATGATTTTGGCTAATTCAATATATATCCATATGCTGATCATCCATACCAATTTTCAAGTCTGTAGGACTCTTGGTTCATTAGAAGAAGTTTAAAGATTTCAAAAATGATCCAAAGTACTACCCCTTCCCCAAGACACTCAGCACCTGGTGACACAGCAGTTCTGATTTTAGCTATTTTTATTAATGTCCATATATTGATCACCTATAACAATTTTCAAGTCTGTAGGGTTCCTGATCCAGAAGAAGAATAAGGTTAAAGATTTCAAAATTGATCCAAAGTACTACCCCCTCCCCCCTAATGCTCCGCATCTGGCAACCCTACATTCATGATTTTAGCTATTTCATTTAAGATCCATATTCTTATCACCCATGCCAATATTGAAGTCTATAGGGCTCCTGGATCATTAGAAGATGAAGGTTAAAGTTACAAAATTTTCACAAAAGTACTACCCTCTCCCCCCTGATGCTCCGCACCTGGTGAAACTACAGTCATGATTTTAGCTATTCATATAAAGGTCCATATGCTGATTATCATTGCAAATTTTCAAGTCTGTAGGGCTCCTGGTTCCGAAGAAGAAGAAACTTAAAGATTACAAAATTTACCCAAAGTACTACCCTCTCCCCCCTGATGCTCCGCACCTGGTGAATCTACAGTCATGATTTTAGCTATTTTTATTAAGGTCCATATGCTGATCATCCATGCCAATTTTCAAATCTGTCAGGCTCCTGCTTCAGAAGAAGATGAAGGTAAAAGATTACAAAATTTTCACAAAAGTACTCCCCCCTCCCCCCTGGTGCTCCGCACCTGGCAGCCCAACAGATTTTATTTAGCTATTTTTATTAAGGTCTATGAGCTGATCATCCATGCTAATTTTCAAGTCTGTAGGGCTTGTGGTTCAGAAGAAGAAGAAGGTTAAAGATTACACAATTTTCACAAAAGTACTACCCTCTCCCCCCTGATGCTCCGCACCTGGTGAATCTACAGTCATGATTTTAGCTATTTATATAAAGGTCCATATGCTGATCATCCATACCAATATTCAAGTCTGAAGGGCTCCTGGTTCCGAAGAAGAAGAAACTTAAAGATAAAATTTTCAAAAAAGTACTCCCCCCCCCCTCCCCCCTGGTGCTCCGCACCTGGCAGCCAAACAGATATTATTTTAGCTATTTTTATTAAGGTCTATGAGCTGATCATCCATGCCAATTTTCAAGTCTAAAGGGCTTGTGGTTCAGAAGAAGAAGAAGGTTAAAGATTACACAATTTTCACAAAAGTACTACCCTCTCCCCCCTGATGCTCCGCACCTGGTGAATCTACAGTCATGATTTTAGCTATTTATATAAAGGTCCATATGCTGATCATCCATACCAATATTCAAGTCTGAAGGGCTCCTGGTTCCGAAGAAGAAGAAACTTAAAGATAAAATTTTCAAAAAAGTACTCCCCCCCCCCTCCCCCCTGGTGCTCCGCACCTGGCAGCCCAACAGATATTATTTAAGCTATTTTTATTAAGGTCCATATGCTGATCATCCATGCCAATTTTCAAGTCTGTAGGGCTCCTGGTTCCGAAGAAGAAGAAACTTAAAGATTACAAAATTTACCCAAAGTACTACCCCCTCCCCCCCTAATGCTCCGCACCTGGTGACCCAAAAGATATAATTTCAGGTATTTAAATTAAGGTGTATGAGCTGATCCTCCATGCCAATTTTCAAGACTGTAGGGCTTGTGGTTCAGAAGAAGAAGAAGGTTAAAGATTACACAATTTTCACAAAAGTACTACCCTCTCCCCCCTGATGCTCCGCACCTGGTGAATCTACAGTCATGATTTTAGCTATTCATAAAAAGGTCCATATGCTGATCATCCATACCAATTTTCAAGTCTGTAGGGCTCCTGGTTCCGAAGAAGAAGAAACTTAAAGATAACAAAATTTACCCAAAGTACTCCCCCCTCCCCCCTGGTGCTCCGCACCTGGTGGCCCAAAAGTTATAATTTTAGCTATTTTTATTTAGGTCTATGGACTGATCATCCATGCCAAGTTCTAAGTCTGTAGGACTACTGGTTGAGAAGAAGAAGAATTTTTTAGATTTTCTTAAAATTTCACCTTTTGTTGCCATAGCAACCAGAGTTTTTCATGGATTTCAATTCTTTTAGCTATTTTTGAAGGGGACCACCTAAGCAACATTTCTGTAAAATTTGGAGTTAATTGGCCCAGTAGTTTAGGAGGATATGTCGTTTAAAGAAATTGTTGACGGACGCCGGACGACGGACGACGACTGACGACCGACGGACGGACGCCGGACGAAAGGTGATCACAATAGCTCACATGAGCACTTCGTGCTCAGGTGAGCTAAAAAAGATCTAAATTCAACAAAGTCTTTAACAATATTTCATGGGAAACAGGATGTCTTCATAAAAACACTAATACCCCAGAAATTTTTTAATGTAAGTTTGACCTTGATAATTGACCTTAACTTTGTCAGATGACCTTGTCTTTCAAAGATAAGTATCTATGAGAAAGAATCCCTATGCTAAATAAGAGTATTATAGAACTTGAATAGTGTTTAAGTTAAGAAAAAATGTTTAGTTCACATAAGTTTTTTTCAGACAATGGCAAAACAATACACCAATAGAAAGCTTTCTCATCTTTTAAATACCTACTGTTGTTATTTGAAGTTGTGTTGGTTGATGGAATAGGTGGAGCAGGCACACCCAGTTGAGAAAGGGGAGTACCTCCATGGATAAGAGGCGGAGCTATTGATGTTATGGTTGGTTGAATCTGCAATGAAAAATAATATGACACGAATTTCTCTTACTATATTCAAAATGCTGTGAGAGACTTTAACTTTGTTCCTTTTTTCCATGCTGAATACTCTAAAGATAGAAATTGGATCTGAAATAAAGATCTAGATAAGACAAAATTTCCACTTTGATCTAAGTAAAGGAAATACTGCTTTCTTACACCCCAGAGACAAGCATAGATATTTCCTACTCAGGGAGATATATAGGATCTGTCATGAGATTTTATTTGAGACAAACTGATCTCAACCGAGTCTAGAATTGAAAAATAATTAAGCGAGCTTAAACTTTTCAATTTTAGACAAGGTTAAGATCAGCTTGTCTCAAACAAAATTGAGTAACAGATTCATATTTTCACATAAGCACCTACTTAGCTCATTAAACCTTTTTTTTCTAACACCCAGATGATAATATTAGAAAGATAATGTGCTATCATTATGATCCTACACATGTGTAGCACAAGGATATCTGTAATGGCTGCTCATTATAAACGAAAAGTAGATCTATGTGAGAAAAAGAAATGATCAAACTTCATTAATTTTAATATGTAGTCTGCAACTGTGAATTTTTTGTCTGGTAATGATAACATAATAATTCATGTGCTAAGTACCTGTACAGGTTGTGCTACAAGTCCCTGAGCAGTCTGGACCATCTGATAGACTGTCCCCCCTGACATCAACTGACCAGGTCCTAGTGTAGGCATGGTCCCCAGGCTATTCTGAAATGGCTGCTGTAGTATGACGTTTCCCGGTGATGATGTGACAATATTTTGCGCTGGTTTTGTAGTCGTCTCTGGAGGTGGCTCGTCGAACATTGACTGATCATAGTCTGACTCTGTTCTTAACAAATTTTCACTTTGTAGTTTGCCTTTTAAACAGTTTGTGTACCTCGTACAGAAGTCTTTGCATAGATCACTGACTTTCTCTAATTCCATTAGATGAATTCTTAACACTTGTATTGCTTTAATCATCTGAAAAACAAGATGCACTGGTGAAACACAGATGCTTACTAAATGGCTAAAGTTTCAAAAGTTTGATCATCATTGATAACAATAAATCTTGTCATATCCTTCCACTTTGGGAGAACCTGCGGACTAGTACATTTTACGGGGCCTCTTGCTGAATTGCAGTATTTTCTTCTTTAAAAACAATGTTTTCTCAAAATCCATCTATTCTCCTTTTTTGCGGACAATTTAATTTTGATTTTGGACAAGTAAAATATCCTCTTTTACTTGACCAGAGACAAGTGGAGAAAATCCGTATTTCCACACCCCTGACTTTGGTATCTGCATTAAATGTACCTGTGAAATCTATCATCA